>OX104122.1:52871791-53416000 GCA_944474755.1 Limnoperna fortunei
AATAGTACATAAAGCTTTAATTAAATACATAAACAATTGTCAAGGAAAAAATTAAATCATTATGGTCACCCTACATTTGTATGTAATTTGAAAAAAAACCACTTATATTTATATTGAAATAATGAAAGGCTTTCATGATTAAAATTATATATACATGCAGAATTAATGCATGATCCATTTTTGAGTTGCCACCACCCAAGGTTTATTACTGTAATATATAGTCTTTACTTTCATTTGATTTAAGAATGTATGTTTATGTATTAATGTGTTATAACCATTTATTGTAAATGTGTTTTGACAATAATTCTAATTCTATAACCGACCTAAAATAGTATATATACACACACAGATTTTTCTCTTCTTTTATCTCGCAGGTTAAGGTAATTTTATGCATTTTTGCAATTCTTAAGCTGAATAAATCTATAATTTCAGTTTGTTAATTACTAAACTCTGGTTAGTTTAGTAATTGCCCCCCCCCCCCCCCTTTTTGTATGTATAACTAGACTACACGGAAATATCGAATACAGGGATTTATGCGGAAGGGTGTAAAACTATCTTTATATCCAGACAATAAGTACTTTTCAATTAACAAACCCATCCAAATCGCCACAATTAAATTACCTTTCGCTACGCTCGTCCTACAGGACTGACTTCTTGACACATGACTCGTTTTTATTTAATATAAGCACGTTTGTAAAAGAAATGTCACCATTTTACGTTAAAAACGGATTCGTGCAATTTTCAGTGGCGGATCCCTTTAAAAAACAGGAAAGGAACAAAAAGAGAACAGGGATGGTAACAATCAGCGCCAAAGGCAAAAATGTAATCTCCGCTCGTCCTCGCCATAAATTAATGCATTAACGGTATATTGTGATATCTCTGTTGTATATACTGTACCAAATAAAAGTTACTGAACACTATAAAACCTTGTTCCTGGCCTTCCTTTTCCGATATCCCCTTTTTACGAGCCCCCCCCCCCTTTTCGAAAATCCTGTATCCGCCCCTGATTTTCTGACATTGGTCGAATATAAATAACAAAAAGTTATCGAGAAATCAGAACAGGTCCCGGTATTAATGAACACAATGTAAACCTAATATTATATAGCAAAAAGAGCGAGTCATTATTGTCGAACGTCGAAGAAGAATTTCGACCAGGTATTCATGGCATTGGCCTTGCCTTCTATAGACATGTATCTTTCTACTTTTTGTTATTTTGTTTCATTTCGATCACGAGTCCTCCGTATTATTCCAAAGCAAGGTCAGCACTGACTGTAAATATACATTTATACCCGACCGATGTCGATTTTGATAAGCATTTACTTTATTAATAATTAATCAAATGGACCTCGCGGTCGGCCCCCAATTCCCGTTCGGACCGATTTGTTTCGTCACTACTTTTATATGATATACATAAGGTTTAATCAGAGAATTATATGTCTGTTGTTTAATGTAGCATATAGAACAACTTAAAAGATATTTCAAACGTTTTTTTATGTGTATATCATATACATATTATGTATAATTATTTCTGATTATTGTATGTTTTCATAACGTTAGTTCAAGTACACACATTATACACATTTTTTGTTGAAGCGCAAATACCTTAATGGAATAAATTTGTTGGTACATGTTTTTACTCTTTGCATCTTTGACATATCATGTATTACTCTACATGCTCCAAATTATTATTATAAATGTACAGAAAAAAAACCAAACAAATGTTAAATATATTTATATAATGAGGTCAGTTTAACAAAGTAAACAATATACAGTGCTCATGCATAGACATAAAAAGCACACTAAAACAGGGAGCACAAATCATAAAATTAGACAAAAAACATAGTTATTGTCACTCTTGACCATCAGGAGTGTATAGATGGAACCAAAATTCTCAAGATAATCAGCTACAACCCAAATTTTATTATTAAGCGGAGCCGACCCATGGCGAAACGACTCACTTTATTTCGGTGTGAAACAACCAGGGGCGAAACGACCCAGGGCAAAAAAGTAATCGGGGCGAAACGACCTGACACCCTTAGTTTCATGAGCTTATGAACTGCGGTTTTGACTATCTTGTTGGTAAACTATCTAACTAGCCAACGGCCAAGGTGGGGATTTTGACCAACACACACGACACAAATCTGAAACCAAAAACACATTCAAAAAATAGAAACTGAGTATCCTTAAGGGTGCCTTTCGTAAACTACTCATTAGTCGAGTTACCATTGTCGATGGGCGCCTGTCGTTAACTATGCACCGATAGAGTTACCCATTGTCATGTCCATAGAAAGGGCAAATCCGGAAACAGGAACGACTATCTGTGACTCATCGACAATGTCGGATAGTATTTGGGAGATGGTTTTCCCGTCTATAGCGATGAAAAGTAATGGTGACAACCATAGTACTCTGACGGCATAACAACAAACCCTTAATTGTTTGAGTAGTAAGTCAACATCAGTCATGTCCGTTGAAAATCGGAATACCGACCGACATATTTAGCACTACATATAAGTGGTTAAATATGATACTGGAATGTTACTAACGAAATGAGAAGTTGACAGTTTAAAGTTAAGTCATCACGTTTGTTGTAGAATTATGTTTGTAGTTTTCTCGCATATATTTCCATTTAAAGCAGGGTAAGATGGCATTGTTCAGTAAATAGACATTTATATGGCAAAAAACAAAATAAATGCTCTATAGGTCGTTATCTCTTCTTTAACTTTTTCTAGACATTCAAGGACCTCGTCTTTATAAAAGTACTCTTAACAAGACAGCGAAGGGAGAACAAAACTTAGTATCCACTGAAATGTCGATGCGTCATTCAAACATGATACATTTTAGATACTACATGGGTGTTACTTTTCTGCAACAGATAACATTGACTGTACATTTATCAGAATGAAACGTAGCACTGCGGGATCTGATTGGGATATAGATAATGATTTCGGCCGAATAGTACACACGCATACTGTGGGTAATATATATCTGCATTGTTGGTCTAATGTATACCAGAAATGAGAAGGACACAATACGGTACCTTGCGAAACGCCATAAAATGACGCCCTTCCATCCACGTGACGACGAATTGTATACGGTTTGAAAAAAATATTATTGGTCCAGTTATTTGAGAGATCCACCTGTCCCTAGTAGAGAAGTAAGTGGTGTGAAAATTGCGGAGTACGAGATCAGCGGTTTGTATATTTTTAGTCCTTCTTTCTGTTATCCTGGCATGATTGATGTAAACGAGTTTGCATGAACGTCATAAGCCGTTTTGGAGATCATGAGGATCATGATTGTTTTCTTCGAAATGGTTCATTTTGTTTTTTCTTTTCTTTTTCATTTCTTAGTAAATTTTGAAACAGGAAATGCTGGTTTTCAACAGTTCAAATGAAATGCCAACGACGACAAAGACAACTGTCATTTTCATCTTACATGATGTTGTTTATTAACCAATTTAACCATCATTCTGATCATCATGATGCTAAATGTTTGGCAAATACTGTAACGAGGCCATGTTTGGATAAAACTACTTGTATTGTCATCCGTTGGAATCACCCACTGCAGGGACAGTCAATACTAAATTTACTAAAGTTAATATAGACTGTCCCTGCTCACTGGCACAATATCACTATGCACAACTATTTTCCTTAGAATAAGGGACCGACCATTTAACTTGCAGAGGGGGGGGGGGGGTGGCCTTGCTTTTTTTCGAAAAAAATATTTTGAAAATGATTTTTTATGAAAAATTTTTTTGGAAGCAGAGGGTAAGAAAAAAAATATTCTGAAGAAGGATTTCTGCTATATAAAATAATGCTAATAAGGAAACAAATATTCTGTCGCGACGCCTTCAAAATATAAATATTTTTTCTGACCAAAACAAAAAACCAAGGCCCCGCCTTTCTAGTTAAATAGTCTGTCCCTAAGTCATCAAAATAATTTCAATAAAAAAATAATAAGCTTAATAAGGACATCTTAGATAAAAGCTAGCCATGATAAAATACTGCGTCTGCCGCCGCTTCCAACCTCCACCCTGACAACAACGCCCCCCTCACAAGTTAACACAAATCAAGATTGCAAATCAACGTCAAAAATATGGCGCGAAAAACTCTTTTATGTGGAGGTATTTTATCAGATCAGGCATACTGAATATTACGTCGGGAACCAACCTACAATCCCAGCAACCTGGAACTAAAAATCATTAGGTTCCTGCAGCAACTTACTTCAACTTATTTTTTCAATGTGATTGTTTATATAAGTCTGCATGTCAAACACAATTGCTTATGTAGCCAAATTCTGCTTCAGAGCCTTCATGTTTTAGCTTTTCAGGAGGTAATATAACGATTAGCCTCATCACGACTGCGGACTGGCCCATGCCCATCGTTATATAATAACGATGATAATGGGAGACTGATTCAAATTCTACAGGCCTGAAAAATTCGTCCAGTCAAAAACATATTCATTTGTTATCAAAACTAAATGCAATGCTCCAGATAAGATTTTCTTATTTGGGTTTTTCACCCATCTGATGATTTATTTCATTTTGGTTTTTTTTATATATCACTTTTATCTTTTTTTTAACTCACCCAAAAATAATTTAATTGGGGTTTTCACCCATCTAAAATTTATTCAAATGGGTTATTTATGCTGACAAAAATGTATTTCACTATAGTTTTATACTAGTAAACGTCTATTCATGGTGCCACAACAAAATACTTTAACCATTAGGGGTAGAATCTACTTTGGCGGACCCCGGAAGTTACAAACAACAACAATTACCACGTATGTTCTATAACCTTTTCGACGTTGCTATGCAAGCCTAATTTACCGCCTCCATTTGCACAGTTTATTCTGAATAAATAATATTTTGTTTATTTCGATTCAAGTGATTTGTATTTCTATCCAAGAAAGCCAAGGCTTCGCTGCCGGCGTTTGAGGCTTGAGAACCCGCGGAGCGAGTGAAAATATACCTTCTATTACAAGTAGTATGTATTACTATCCAAGAAAGCCAAGGCTTCGCCGCAGACGTTTGAGGATTGAGAACCCGTGGAGCGAGTGAAAAATAGTAAAAAATAAGAAAGTTTTACTCACCCTTGTTTATATCTGAAAATCATCTAAACTGGAATTATGAAGGTTTGTAATATCCTGTAATATACTAGAACATGTAGAATCCTGGTCGGTTTTTTCCTTTTTCAATGGTGGAACTTGACTTTCAACAGCCACCAAAATTGACTTCTTATTGTTACATGTAGGATTATACACACGTTTTATAAGGTCTACAAATGCCAAAAAGGGATCATCAGATCCTTCAATATACTTTTTCCTAACACAGTATTGGCTAAAATATGTGTCGTACAACGATTTAACTTTTCCGTATTTCGGTAAAGATTTTTTTACAGCTCTCCAAGTGCTTTCAATTGTGTTTGTGTGGGCTCCAGTCTCAGGATCAACAAATGAAGGGAATGATTGACTTGTAAATATTCAAACCCTTCCTCTTCCAAACAATCATACGCTTTCCAATAGTCACTTATAACTGTACTAGTAGTTCCTGGTTTGATATTGTCCTTAATTATTTGTAGTAGTGTATTTTTACTTCTGTCTTCAGCCGTAGAGAAGAAACACTTTTTACTGTCTCTCTCAATGCCACCAAAAACCCACTGACCTTCTACATGCCGTCCCTTATGATATTTCCTCTTCCCAAATTTACTTTCATCTATTTCAACAACAACTCCTTCCCCTCCTATTTTCTCACTATCAATTTGTAAAACAGTTGTACAAACCTCACGACAATAGTTGTACCAGTCCACTATAGTTTGGTTGCTAATAGATAGTTCGTGTTTTACAAATTCCTGGTCTAGTTTGTAAATCCAAAAGTAAGTAATGCACAAAATTTTCTCTAGTGTCAGATTATGCCCTTCAAACCAAGAACCACTTCTATCTGACACTTTTTTACTGCATTTTTTGTTGCTGCATTTCCAAAAAAAACCGTCACTTGAAAATGTACTGTCTTTCCTTAACCAAAGTGTCTGTGGTTACAGTTTTTACAAATCTCTCCGGCTAAATCAAAAATTAATCCAATTCTTATGCACCATTGAATTATTTTTTCACTACTTTCACACAACTGGAATAAATCTTTCAATTTTAGCGGCATGAACACGTGTAAATATTTACAAACACGTCACAGCTGATTTTACGGTTAGCTGCTCATTACGTCATACGATGATGCTCATTCATGAATATTCATGAGTTGAGGTCAAAATACTGATCACGTGACATACCGGGTACCTACCTGAGCAACGCAAATTGTCTTCTCCTTGCTTTAATAATAGCACAACTTACCTTGATTCTGGGATTTTAATTTAAAAAATCAAGTTTTAAACTTGTTTTTTAAACATAATTTTACACAAGGAACTCGATTTTCACCATATTTTGGTCATTTTTTGCTTATTTTGTATTTTTTTCTTTTTGGCTCGTCTATTCTATATATACAGCATTCTACATTATTTTCCCGTACTTTTTTGGGGGTCCGCTAAAGTAGAAGTGCTCCACCATTAGCCATAAACAAAAAAAGATAGTCGACGCATTTAACTCTTAGAGGTGTATGTAAAGTAGAACAGAAACTGAACAAACAACAATAAGAAAAAAACACTTTAAAAAATTTATCAAACAAAAGAAATAAGACAAGAAACAGTAACATTTTCTCTCATTAATGTTTTGGGGGGGGGGGGTGGGGGTGGCTAAGAAGTTTGCTACATTGATGTATTAATCATGGACTTTTTAAACATTGTATTAATAAACAATATGGTAAGTATAAAAAATGAGACTTTGCAATTAGAGTTCCATCTCCTGTCTGTACGTGAATGAGGACGGACGCAAAGAAGATTGCTTTAAAAATCATAGAGCTAACAATAAACATATTAAAATATCCCCAATGAAAAGCTATTTCAGAAGGGGAAGACCACAATGTTAAATAAAAAATTTATACAAACCTTTCTATGTTTTTTCTTTCGATGTAGCATATATTAAGTCAAAAACAAGTTAGTTAACATTTTTAAAACTTCAAAACAACACCTATTTTTTTAAAGAAATTTCATAAACAAATATGTACTTACATGAATTAAGCAATATTCATTATAGTTTGCTATTTTATTAATTTGACTATCTTTTAAAATGGGAACTTCAAAGTTAAATATTTTTTAATTAGAATTGTATGAACATGAACACAAAATGTCAATTAAATGCTAATTAAATGAGAATTGATCTGTAATGTGTATGCTTTTCCACATGGTGTGTCAACAAAGAAATCACAGCAGGCAAAGTGCGTTCGGCTTCAATCTTAACTGAAAAGGATTGGCAGTTTTCCAATCAAAGGTCAGTGGCTTCCACCCCCAATAAAAAAACCAAACCCCATGATATAGCTGAAAATGGCGTTAAACACAGTTAAAAAAAATGAATCCATTTCCCGGAATTGGAATTTCATTTTGATCGCCATATGCAAATGATTTTTATTCAACGTGGGGATATGTACATTTTGACCTTTGTGAAGTTCTTTAAGCAATGGTATACTCTTCTCCTTGCACAGAAAGCCCATGTTCATATTCTGTTTTTTTAAGTCTTTCTTTTCATAAATCGCAATGGCACTATGATTCTTTGGGATTGTTTGTTTCATGTTTCCCATAAAATAGGTTCCTATTTCTAAAGAAAGAACAATTTTTTATAGTTAAGTAACAATAGAATCATTGTCAGCAAAAGTACTAGTAGCCCATCACAAAATACAGAGAAATAGCTCTGTATTAACCCATATAAGGTTACATGCAGTTAATGTGTCATATGCAAAATGTTTCATTTTTATATCAAATTTTGCTTTGAATAATTAGCAATAAATGATTAATTACGTCCGGATAAGGTCCTCCTTTACATTTAAAAATGTATTTCCGGGGCAAGGAAAACCTGTGAGGAGTACAAAACAAACGAACGCCTACCCAACTGGCGTTATAAATATAGTTTATGTTTTTCAAGTAAGGTAAGTAGTAGACAATTTCAGATAGAAGATCTATATTAAATCCATTTATTCGATATCTTTATAAACTTATTTATACCTGTATTTCATTTTCTATGCTGACACTTTTGACAAAGACCACACTGGAGAGCTTTCTGTCTCCCACAGAACTGAAAAGGAAACTTTACCAATACAAGTATATGGTTTGATCACTTAACAACAAAACCACCTTATTAATAATTAAACAGTTTAGTAAAAACATTTTTATCATTTTCTCAATTCACTCTATGAAACATGATTATTATTACATGTGTATTTAAATACACCGTTTTCAAGATAGGTTTTAAGTTGTTAAAACTCGACCCCCTTCCATTAATTTATGTTTAGTGTGGTCTTGCACCCAGGCACAACTCATCTCGGGTGTCATTTTTGTATCATCTTTCTTAAGCCATTCCATTTCGTTTCAAATGTTGCACCTTTCCAGTAAAAGTGCCCTAAATTTTGTATTAAACACGTGATCGGCACTGCAATTTTCACCTCCTTTAACGAGAGTGAAAATATAATGAAAAAGAGGTATTGTGAAGACTAAATAATTAATATGATTAAAAAAAAAATAAATGTTTAAATTAATCAACTAAAAATTAACACAAGTATTTATATCCAATTTTGTTTATGTATTTTGGAGGTTTTTGTTATTAATTTTATTCATTACCCTTATTATATACCAGTATGCATGGGTACATTGAAAGTGTAAAATCCCCCATATCTATGGTGAAAATCCCTCAGAAATAATAGTTGTAAAACCTTAACTAAGTCACATCAACATTTATGCATATATGACAATTACAAAGTTGTACAGACGCTAGTCATAGTCATGAACAAGAAATTATAAAAGCACGAAAATGGCTAAGGGCATCTGTCCTCAGCTCTAGAAAGTAAAAAGGTAGACACATGCCAGAATAAGGTAGACTGATTTAATGGTTTCTTAGTGTCCAACAAGCAGCTTCATCTATATTCAGGACAGTACAAGGTGACAATCCTTTGGCCAATCGGGACTGAGATGGACATGTAGACCTCCTTTGTAGATTTCAAAATAAAGTAGGATCACTGCAGTCACTACCAAATTATGCTGTACATTCTCAGTCCCTATTTAATACTTGTCCAGCGGCAGTCAGTATGTTGTTTCTCTTGGTCAGTTCCTGTGCACTGTCCATTTATTGTTTGCTAAATTTTTATGATCTTGTTTATTGTACTCTAGGGATGCTTAGCAAACATTTAATCAATCAATTAAATGAATAAAAACAAATCTGCAACTGCAGTTATCATTAAACAATTTTTGCTTCAATCTGATGATATTTAATTATATTTCTTGCTCAACAGTTGTCTATATTAATATTGTAAGCCTAATAATTTAATTTCATATTAATTTGTAGACCAAATGTCAACACTGTGATAATTACAAATCATTATGGTAACTTGTGAATGGAAGCCATTGCAGTGCTTGACAGCAGATTCAGGTACATTGTAATATTTGTAGAGGAAGTATATTTGAAAAATAAACCAAACCATAGTCAACACAAATAATAAACTTTCTTCATAATTGTTGGAAACAGATTATAAAGGCCCTGACACTTACAATGGTTGATGCCTAACGGTGGTCAGTCTGTCCCATTGTTCATCCAATATAATTTAGCTATATTCAGGCTGACAACAAATTAACTAACAAAATATTAATGGGGAAATAGTAGAGGACCATCGGGAAAATAATTGTGACATTGTTAGGAAAGAGTATTGGGTAGGGTCTGAAAATTTAGCCCTTTTGTTGTAGATTCAATAAGCCGGTTCTTTTTTTTTAAATCTAAAAAAGGGGTCCCTATCGTTCAAGGATCAAGCTATTTTCCATATGGTGCACAGGCTTTCTATAAATAACCTGACAGCCCTCAACAGGAGGGCTTCCCCACCCACCTAGTTCTATGCAGCTATTTGAGTTGAGTAATGTAAATCCCTAAAGTATAGTCCCTGTTGAGTAGTGTAAATCCCAAAAGTATGGTCCCTGATGAGTAGTGTTATTTCCCACAGTATGGTTTCTGAAGAGTAGTGTAAATCCCCACAGTATGGTCCCTGTTAAGTAGTGTAAATCCCCACAGTATGGTCCCTGCTGAGTAGTGGAAATCCCCACAGTATGGTCCCTGTTGAGTAGGGGAAATCCCCACAGTATAGTCCCTGTTGAGTAGTGGAAATCCCCACAGTATAGTCCCTGTTGAGTAGTGGAAATCCCCACAGTATGGTCCCTGCAGAGTAGTTTAAATCCCCACAGTATGGTCCCTGATGAGTAGTGGAAATCCCCACAGTATGGTCCCTGTTGAGTAGTGGAAATCCCCACAGTATGGTCCCTGAAGAGTAGTGTTAGTCCCCACAGTATGGTCCATGATGAGTAGTGTATATCCCCACAGTATGGTTCCTGTTGAGTAGTGGAAATCACCACAGTATGGTCCCTGTTAAGTAGTGTTTTCCATAAAGTATGGTACCTGTTGAGTAGTATAAATCCCCACAGTATGGTCCCTGCTGAGTAGTGTTTTCCATAAAGTATGGTACCTTTTGAGTAGTGTAAATCCCCTCAGTTTGGTCCCTGTTGAGTAGTGTAAATCCCCACAGTATGGTCCTTGTTGAGTAGTGTAAATCCCCACTGTATGGTCCCTGCAAAAGATCTACAGAAAACATTTAAAACAGTTGCCTTTTCATCTAGTACAACAATTCATTTTTTTTCCAATGCATATATATTGTTTATACATGTATTTCAGTAAAACACCCACATTTACATTAGAATTATGATCTGTCAGGTATTTTCTACCTATTGCTCAATCAATTTCAAAAGTAGATAACAGCTGTTTAGAAAACTGCTTCAATCTGTTTTCTTTAAAGCTCTTACTCAGAAAGAGCTGGACATTTAAATTGCAGCTATTCATGCATGACTCGGGTAACTTTACTGGAGAGATTGCCATAGAGTTGAATGCAAGTTAGAAGTAAAAGTTATCTCAGTCACACATGAGTAGCTGCAATTTAAATGTACAAGCTATCACTTGTCAAGAGCTTAAAGAAAAAAGATTGAAGCAGTTTTCTAAACAGCTGTTATCTGTATTAAGAATTGGTTGATCAATAGGTAAAAAATACCTGACAGGTCATTGTATTTTGACTATAACAGCAACTTTTGCCTCTGTTTCAGTGTACTTTTTTTTCAGAGTGTAATTTTGCTCTTTTGATGTTGAACCAGTCAAAGCCAGTTGACAAGTTGTTGAAAGTTTTATGGAATAAAGGTACATGTTTTGATATTATTGTGTCTTGGTTGATTCACTGTCCATCATTCTGTTTCAGCAGTTTGTTAATGGTATCAATCATAAAACTTTTCATTTCTAATCTCAACAGTTCCTAAATTGTTCAGATGAATTCAACCAAGCTTGCACAGTATCTTTAATATTTATGCATACACTATATAGTTTTTTAATACATATGAACAAATACATGAAATGGGGGGTGGGGGGTTACATTTGCACTTTACTTTAATCCACCATTGGGTATTATTCTTGTTATTGGGCATGTTGTCACAATAAGCAACTTGAGCAGACTGACTTTATTAACAGAAGAGAAATATAAAAAACTACAGAGTATCAATTTCAGGTTTAGCAGCATGGTAAAGATAATTAAAACTAACATAATCCTGTAGTGATATTTAACAGATGTGTGAAAGTGTAAATGTATGAAAACATTTTCAGTAATCATTTATCAATATTATTGCTCACTCCACATAAACAATTGATTGGAATTTACAAACTTGCAGTTTCTTGTTCTTCTGTCTCTGTATGGTAGATTCACATCTCAACTTGGGGGCTTCTGTGACCGAGTGGTTATGGTAATTAGTCTTCTATTATTGATCACTTGTTTGACAAAACAGAGGTTGAGGGTTCATGTCTCACAGCGGGCAGGGTGTGCTCAACTCCAATTTCAATTGACAATGCCAGTTTTCTTAACGAAGGGTGGGGGTTACCAGTACTCCTGGTACTCCTGCTTCCTCCGCCAATAAAAATTCGATGACACGATATAGTTTAACAAATTGTTGGTGGCATTAAACACTATTAAACAAATAAAACCATCTCACTTTTCCGTAACATCCAACTTGATAGTGGGAAGGGGTCCCAGTACCGGACCCACAGAGCTGCTCAGCATGTACGCAGGCGCAGAGTAGTAGAAACCTTTACCTTGAGAGGGTATTAGATTATAATATGTAAAGCATAATGGCAGATCATATTGAGAAACATGTTAGGACAGTGCCACCATGATTTTTTGTACAATAAAAAACCCTTTTTTAGATTTTGTACAATCAGTGTGCCTTGTAGAACAAAAGTCTACATTGTCTTTCCCTATCTAAATATCCATTCTTTTAAATATGCATAAATTAGTGTGTCCCCTTTATTTATTGTTTGTTAAAGGAAAACTTCGCAAAAATATGGAAATTTAATGTTATTCTTCAAATAAAAAGAATCATATTTGCCTTTTGATGTTTTATTGTATTCTTTACCGTTACGCTCCTTAAGAGGATTAAAGGTGGTAAAATTTTGTACATTGGGGCCGCCACATTGACGGTATTTACCACAAGATTGATGGTTATGGGGTAATAACCTGTCACTAGTCAGTAAATGTGATAAATAATCCAGTTTAAAAATATGTTTTTTCTGCCTTTGATCTTTGAAGAATAATAGGTTCTTTCATACGTTTTTGGGAAAGACCGGTTGATCTTTCCCGAGTGATAGAAAATTTATGTCTTTTCGCGAGTGGAGCGCAGCGAAACGAGCCAAAAGACATAAAAATTTCTATCACGAGTGAAAGTTCACACAGACTTTCCCAAAAACGTATGAAAGTACCTATTTCTTCCGTCAACAAACAACTTTCACATCGCTATAACCTATAGACGCTCCATTGTTTTAGACTCCATTGTCTCTGACGTCCAATCAGAACGCTGGAAATAATGAACGTCATAGAAGAACGTTGTTATGCTTCCATAACAACGTTTTTTTTTCTGATGTTTTGATTGGATGACTCAGCTAGTACAGATGTTTGCGCGTGAGCTCATCTGTACTGGGTCATCTGTACCAGAAATCAACCATTTACGGAAGAATATAAAAACTAATGACCAGCTGACAACATAAGATTACCAAAAACGTCTTGATGTTGTAATGATCTTTGTATTAATAAAAGTACTTTTGGACACAATTTTTAACCTTTCTTTTTTATTAACTTGGAAAGAATTTACCTTTTTATAGTCAAAATACAATGACCTGTCAGGTATTTTCTACCTATTGCTCAATCAATTCCAAAAATAGATAACAGCTATTTAGAAAACTGCTTCAATCTGTTTTCTTTAGAGCTCTTTATCAGAAAGAGCTGGACATTTAAATTGCAGCTACTCATGTGTGACTCAGGTAAAATAAATCTTTCAACATTGTTTCTTACATTGTTCCCTATGGCAATATTCTAAGTAAGACTTAAATTTTACCTGAGTCATGCATGAGTAGCTGCAGTTTAAATGTCCAAGCTATTACTGATGAAGAGCTTTAAAGAAAACAGATTGAAGCAGTTTTCTAAACAGCTGTTATCTTTATCAAGAACTGATTGACCTATAGGTAAAAAATACCTGACAGGTCATTGTATTTTGACTATAATAATTGTAAATAAATGATATATTTATATAATTATTTATTTATATAATTATTTTTAAACATAAAATAAAATTCCATAGACAATTTTGCACGTCTTGAAACGGCAGTTGTAGCTGGGCATAACAATTTTACAGGTAAATAATTTCTCGTATAAGAAGGGTTATTCCCGGGTAACAAGATTAACAGAATGAGCAAGTAAACAAACAGGATGTTTATTGCAATAACGAGATCATTTGACACCAACTTTTAAGTGTGAATATTCTGACATTTTCAAAGGCTAACCAGATTTAAGTTTCATCATGCAATTCAAAATTAAAACTGCACACCCTCCCATGCCAAGAACAGGTATGATTTGAATACACTAAGTGTCAGAACACAGGATGTATATAAGATTTCGAATGCCTAAAGATGCCAGATAGCAGGAAATGTAAATCTGACACCATTGAAACAAATATTAACATGTAAAATTTAAGGAACTGTGTAATGCACACACACACTAAATTTTACTAGTAATAAATACAAATAATAATAATAAATGTTCTAAACATAAAGTGAAATTTTGATGTGCGAAAAGGAATATTTAAAAATATTTCATCTATAATGACCATTATTTGTTAAATAGTCAAGTTCGCAAATATTTTGTATAAAGTTTCTTTAAAGTTGCATAATCTGATTTTACACGATACGATACAAAGCGAAAATTATAATACTGATAATTTTCAATTTAATTTATATTTATGGGCAAAATTCAAGCTAATATTCCAGGGAAAATTAAAAATAGGGCAATTTGGGAATCTGCAAACTGGTACTAAATCCCTAATGAAGATCACCTTACCATTTAACTATCCCTCAAGCAACATTCTGCAAAATGAACTTCGCATACGAAGTTGTAGCTATTCTGGACATAGTCTAAAGTAGAAGTCGGTTTTTTTTTTTGCTTATATGAGGAATACTAAATGTAATAATGCCAGAACCTCTCTTATAGTACAACCTTCTGCTGTTGACCCTTTCGCGTTATTATCATACGACGGCTTTTAGGTACGTGGCTGGCAAGTGATCTCTAGTATTGTCACCTAGTGACGAGATAGGGACAAGATGGCGGACCTTCGTAATTGCATATTGTACACGTTTAATTCAATGTAGAAACTTTACTGTTGAAAATATATATCAAACATCATGAGGCAAAAGTGTTTCTTTTTATTTGAAGTATAACATATCAAATTTTCATTTTTTCGCGAAGTTTCCCTTTCACTTGTTCTTGTCCTGAATATAGCTGAAATGTCTGCCCACTGGATGTTAATAGACAATACAATCTGTTGAAATCCATTTGATTGCCTTTGTTGCTGAGTACAAGTCACCCACTACCCCTAAGAACAGTTATGTTTGTGGTGCAAGATTGCCGCTTAATGCTTGTAGACACAAACTCGTTTCTATACAATTAATACATCTTATTGTTCATTAATTGTCTTTTTTATGTGTTTTTTAAATACCCCTAAATACTACATTTTATATAATTTTTGTCACAGCAAGATATTTCACTTTTTCACATTGACAACGATTTTGAAAAAAACATCTCCCAAAAGCCCTTTCTAAAACTTGTTCTGCCCTGGCGCCATTAACAAATTCTTTGCCAAGAATTTTGTTTATTCTCAGTTTTATCCAGTCTTAACTTTTGATTTCCTCTGTTGTCGTAATGCCTCATGAAAATTGAAAAACCTCTGATGGTAAGAAAAGCATGGTTTTGTATAGGGAACTTTTAGGTTTTTGTCTCGCCTGCGACGAAAGTCGCTGGAGGCGAGACATATGTATGGGAATCCGGTGGCGGCGGCGTAAACACTTGACATCTTGCTTCATATATTTGTAAGCCCAAGCCCTAGGTCCATCAAATTTGGTACAGAGGTAGCTTATGATGAGTACTTGACAGTCAGTCACCTGTCACCTGACCTTGACCTCAATTTCACGGTCCAGCGACTACGTTAAAGTTTTTGGGTTACGGCAGTTCCTCTGTAACTATGCATAGTAGGATGACAATATTTGGTGTATAGGTTCCTGATGACTAGTACATGACTGTCTAGTAGGTGTCACCTGACCTTGACCTCAATTTCACGGTCCAGCGACTACGTTAAAGTTTTGGGTTGCGACAGTTCCTCTGTTACCACGCATGGTAGGATGACAATATTTGGTATATAGGTTGCTGATGACTAGTACATGACTGTCTGGTAGGTGTCACCTGACCTTGACCTCAATTTCACGGTCCAGCGACTACGTTAAAGTTTTTGGTTACGACAGTTCCTCTGTAACCACGCATGGTAGGAAGACAATATTTGGTATATAAGTTGCTGATGACTAGTACATGACTGTCTGGTAGGTGCCACCTGACCTTGACCTCAATTTCACGGTCCAGCGACTACGTTAAAGTTTTTGTGTTACTGCAGTTTCTCTGCAACTATGCATGGTAGGATGACAATATTTGGTATATAGGTTGCTGATGAATAGTACATGACTGTCTGGTAGGTGCCACCTGACCTTGACCTCAATTTCACGGTCCAGCGACTACGTTAAAGCTTTTAGGTTACTGCTGTTCCCCTGTAACCAAGCATGGTAGGATGACAATATTTGGTATATAGGTTGCTGATGAATAGTACATGACTGTCTGGTAGGTTTCACCTGACCTTGACCTCAATTTCACGGTCCAGCAACTACGTTAAAGTTTTTGTATTAGGACAGTTCCTCTGTAACTATGCATGGTATGGTGACAATATTTGGTATACAGGCCGCTGCTGATATTTAATGCTATTTACGTAATGCTTATGACGAAATTTATTTTTGTTACTGATGCGGAATGCAGGCGAGATGTTTTTCTGTGTCCACACTTGTTTATTTGAGAACCAGAAAGTCATAATACCTCGTATAAACTGAAACCCTTCCTCAGGAAAACTGGCAATCATTGTTGGAGGTGATCATGCCCTGCCTGCAGTAACAATCGCACTCATAACGTCAGTTTGATCAATAGGAGATGACGAACTACCAGGTATTTTGTTGGTATTTATTTTAGTTTGGTCAGTAGCTGTTTGTTTTGGCATATTTATATTTTTATGGGTATTTTTGTTTGTTTGTTGATGTGTTTTATTGTTTAGCATCTTTAAAGGTAGCAGTAGATGGTGGTACAAATCATGTGTATGACACGTTTGTTAATAATAGGGATTCACATTTACCTGACCTCATTACTGGAGATTTTGACTCTATACAGAGAAGTGTTAAAGAGTACTACCAAGAACAGGTTTGTAAAAGTAATTTTAAAAAGTTTTTTTAGCAGTGTTTAGCTTTAATGTAAAATTCTCTTGTCCTGGACATGACACCCCAAACAAGTTTGAAACTTTTAAAATTATAATAACTATTATGAAGATTTGAATGAATTTAATGGAGTTTAATGCCAAATTTATCAATTTGTCAAGTTATATATATTTATAACTGCACAGAGCTCTTGTTTATATAAGGTATTAGATTAGTTATGTAAAGATTTTATTGCGAGAATTTGTAAAGAGGTCATTGATTTTATGGACCAAACAAATACATATGCAGTATGCGTGTACTTCTAAAAATATTTGTACAAGCTTCAGAAAGAAAATATGTACAAGTACCTCATGGAATTTTGAATAGGACATACATTTGTTGGTCAGTAGCCATTCACTCATATGGTTTATGCACCATAGTAAGTTATATTAGAATTCAATAATATGGAGTAGGCATTGCCAAAATGCGAGCACAGACAATATATTATTTATATTTATATACTTTATTATTAATATATAATGTGCATTTCATAATTGACGTTACTTTCTATCACCCTAAAAGTGCCTCTAAATTCCAGTAGTCACGTGACGTCTTTCTTTGTAATTGTGACATCACATGAAGTGTAATTTGATTGTCAGTTTTTTAAGATCCATTTAGAGATTGCAAAAAATAGTATGAAATGTTTGTTGTTAATTTCAAATATAACATTTAATTTTTATCGGTGTCAACTTTATTTTCAAGTCTTTCTTAAAATTATTTTTAGTACTTTTCTGCATTCACTTTGTTCCAGTTTTTTGATTATATCAACTTCCTGACGAATAAAAATCAATATCAGCATTAAGCAGATTTTGATCACGTGATTTCATTTCGATCACATGACACGTAATTGCCGTAGAGCTCACCGCTCTTCGCGGGCAGGCTTTTGATATTTGGAATGTGGGTAGATAATGTCAAGGCAATGACCTTAGGTCACATTATTGCTTTCTGAATGACAAATTCATGCCTGGTTGTAACTTTTTTTATCTTTCGAGGTACACTTTTGATATTTGGAATGTGGGTAGATAATATCAAGGCAATGTGTAGCATACCATGGTTGTTGACCTTTGACCTTCAACTTTGACCTTAGGTCACATTATTGCTTTCTGAATGACAAATTCATGTCCGGGCTGTAATTTTGTTATCTTTCGAGGTAGGCTTTTGATATTTGGAATGTGGGTAAATAATATCAAGGCGATGTATCACATACCATGGTTGTGGACCTTTGACCTTGAACTTTGACCTTAGTTCACATTATTGCTTTCTAAATGACAAATTCATGCCCAGCTGTAACTTTTTTATCTTTCGAGGTACGCTTTCAATATTTGGAATGTGGGTAGATAATATCAAGGCGATGTGTTGCATACCATGGTTGTTGACCTTTGAGGTCACGGGGTCCACAGAGATGGGTACCATCTCACTGATATCTAGTTACCTTTACTTTGTATATATTACTTTTTTTTTATTACTTTTACTTTGTATACTTGACCCTAATGGAAATGAACACTTCATTGATATAAATAAAGTCAACAAAAGTGACATATTTATATTTTGTATTTAGGGAGTAGATGTGATTGAAACTCCAGACCAAAACTACACAGATTTTACAAAAGCCCTCAGAATTACATCTCAGAGGCTGAGTGGACAGCAGGTAAAATTATATAAGACAGATCTGCTTGGATGAAAGTAGTCCGACTGTGTATACTAAATGCCAACCCCCTTGGAAAAAATTGTTTGCTAGCATTTTTTCATTATTCTATATATTTTACCTTGTTATTACGAAAATTCAGTAGAAAAAATGTAGATACGATAACCTGTCCATGTTTTATAGTATGCCTCTGTTGTTAAGTTGTTACAAATTGTCCTTGACTTTTGCTAAGGAAATTTCACATAATAAGTCAGCCATTTGTGTTTCTAAAGGGACCTTACGATGTTCGTCTGCTTTCGTGACGTTCAATGAGGGAGGGGTAGGAGGGGGTCTCATCCCGTACTCCCGTAAAAATAAATACAAAATCCCGTTTTCCCGGTGAAAAAATTTATCTAATCCAGTTTTTCTGTTCAAAAATCAGACGACTTACCTCAGATCTGTAGATGAACAAGGATGATGGTGTAAATTGCAACGTATTGTGACTTTATAGCATGTATGTGTGATTTCCGCATGCATTTTTTATGTTTGTCATGATCTCTTATTGATTTTAGACTTACCAAAGTGAAAGTTTTTGAGATACATGGGTTTCCCGATTTCCTGATAAAATAAAATGAATTTCCCGTATCCCGCTTAGTAGAAATCCCGTATTCCCGTTGAAATAAAACAATCATTCCCAGATCCCGCTATGTAAAAATCCCGAATTCCCGCAGTTTTATTTGTTAAATCCCGAATTCCCGGCGAATAAATCAGCCTTTCCAGCTGTCCCGTTAAAGGTCCTACAGACCCTCTTCAATGGTATTCGGACAAACGGCAGACAACATCACCCGAAGGATTTCGAGTAGACAACAATCGATTGTTCCTAAAGTACACTTCCGTTCTAATTAAGGTCAAATTTTAGTATGGAAAATCGCCCGTTCAAAATTTAAAAACTGCCATATTTCAAAACGCTGAATATCTCTGGGAAATAATTATTGATTTCAAAAGTTCCCTTCTTGATCTACAAAAGGAGCTTAAGCTGAACCATACACGGTAAGCAGTTTTCATTTTCCACACAAAAAAAACCCTCTACACATTACGTCAACACTTAGTATAAGGATTTCCAGTTTGCGGGGGGCTGTAAGATAAAAATAAATGTAGGGAATTAAGACAGTCATAAAGGGAGATAATTCAATCTTATTATGGCATGCAATAATGAAGTACAAATTAAATGAATTAAGCGCATGTGTTTCTTGTCAGAAAACACATTTTTTATCATGTAAATATTCCATAGGTCTAGGAACTCTGAAAAGCTGGTGTCAGATTTATAATACCAGTACTGCGCCACTCTAAGAACCTCAAATCTCTGGGAGTTTCACCTGATGAACATCTACCAGGGCCCTAGACCCCAGCCAAGATTTTCCAATTGTTTTCCAATTTTTACTTTCATCCATGGATCTAGTAAACATGGACACAAATGAGAAAAGTTCTGAAATACAGGATGTTATACACTTACAAGTTGTGAAATAACTATTGTTAACTTATTCAATTATATTTTCAAACACCTCTGTAATTACATGTTTGTTTATAAATATTGCATACCAGTTTGTAATTATAAAGCAAAACTTCATCATCTATTTGGAATTTTTACTGAAAACTGTTAATAATGAAAAGTAAACATAACATCTATAACTACAGGCTAAACATCTATCTGTAAACTTAAACACATGTACAATTCTTGTGGCCAAATGGTCTAGTAGAGCAACATCTATCTGTAAACTCAAACACATGTACAATTCTTGTGGCCAAATGGTCTAGTAGAGCAACATCTATCTGTAAACTCAAGCACATGTACAATTCTTGTGGCCAAATGGTCTAGTAGAGCAACATCTATCTGTAAACTCAAGCACATGTACAATTCTTGTGGCCAAATGGTCTAGTAGAGCAACATCTATCTGTAAACTTAAACACATGTACAATTCTTGTGGCCAAATGGTCTAGTAGAGCAAAATCTATCTGTAAACTCAAACACATGTACAATTCTTGTGGCCAAATGGTCTAGTAGAGCAACATCTATCTGTAAACTCAAGCACATGTACAATTCTTGTGGCCAAATGGTCTAGTAGAGCAACATCTATCTGTAAACTTAAACACATGTACAATTCTTGTGGCCAAATGGTCTAGTAGAGCAACATCTATCTGTAAACTTAAACACATGTACAATTCTTGTGGCCAAATGGTCTAGTAGAGCAACATCTATCTGTAAACTTAAACACATGTACAATTCTTGTGGCCAAATGGTCTAGTAGAGCAACATCTATCTGTAAACTCAAGCACATGTACAATTCTTGTGGCCAAATGGTCTAGTAGAGCAAAATCTATCTGTAAACTCAAACACATGTACAATTCTTGTGGCCAAATGGTCTAGTAGAGCAACATCTATCTGTAAACTCAAACACATGTACAATTCTTGTGGCCAAATGGTCTAGTAGAGCAACATCTATCTGTAAACTCAAGCACATGTACAATTCTTGTGGCCAAATGGTCTAGTAGAGCAACATCTATCTGTAAACTTAAACACATGTACAATTCTTGTGGCCAAATGGTCTAGTAGAGCAACATCTATCTGTAAACTTAAACACATGTACAATTCTTGTGGCCAAATGGTCTAGTAGAGCAACATCTATCTGTAAACTTAAACACATGTACAATTCTTGTGGCCAAATGGTCTAGTAGAGCAACATCTATCTGTAAACTTAAACACATGTACAATTCTTGTGGCCAAATGGTCTAGTAGAGCAACATCTATCTGTAAACTTAAACACATGTACAATTCTTGTGGCCAAATGGTATAGTGGAGCCATTTAGGATTAATCCCTGACTCACACAGGTGTTATGAGTTTAGTCTAATTATATGTTTCATTCCAACTTTAATTGAGAAGGATTGCCATTTTTTTCTGCTGTTGTTAAAGGGTTCTTAATGAGAACCCCAAAAAAACTGGATGTCATAATAGAGCTGAAAAATGTATGACTTGAACACAAATGCTCAGAAATATGTAATTGGGGCCCCACCACTTTGTGGCAGATGCCCTATAGTGATCAGTCTGTCCGTCTGAAATTAATCATGTCCGGGCTGTAACTTGTTTATCTTTTGGGGTAGGCTTTTGATATTTGGAATGTGGGTGGATAATATCATGGCTATGTGTGGCATACCATGGTTGATGACCTATAACATTAAAGGTTACATTATTGCTTTCTGAATGACAAATTAATGTCTGGGCTGTAATTTTTTTATTTTTATGCCCCCGCGACGACATGTTGGGGGCATTAAGTTTTACTCATGTCCGTCCGTCCGTCTGTCCGCACGTCCGCCCGATTTCCGTCAAATTTTTCTCAGAAACCATACATGAGAACAATTTGAAATTTGGCAGGATGGTTCAGTATCACAAGTTGTACGTCCTAAGCGACTTTCAGACCTGTCGGACAACTACTTCCTTTTTGGGACTTCATTTGTACGTAAATATGTCCGTCCGTATATACGAATTTCCGTCAAGCTTTTCTCAGAAACCGTACATGAGAACAATTTGAAATTTGGCATGGTGGTTTAGTATCACAAGTTGTACGTCCTAAGCAACTTTCAGACCTGTAGGACAACTACTTCCTGTTTGAGACTTCATTTAGCGGGGGCATCTGTGTCCCATGGACACATTCTTCGATTTTTTATTGTCTCGCCTGCGACGAAAGTCGCTGGAGGCGAGACATATGTATGGGAATCCGGCGGCGGCGGCGTAAACACTTGACATCTTGCTTCATATCTTTGTAAGCCCAAGCCCTAGGTCCATCAAATTTGGTCCAGAGGTAGCTTATGATGAGTACTTGCCAGTCAGTCACCTGTCACCTGACCTTGACCTCAATTTCACCGTCCAGCGACTACGTTAAAGTTTTTGGGTTACGACAGTTCCTCTGTAACTACGCATGGTAGGATGACAATATTTGGTGTATAGGTTGCTGATGACTAGTACATGACTGTCTGGTAGGTGTCACCTGACCTTGACCTCAATTTCACGGTCCAGCGACTACATTAAAGTTTTTGGGTTACGACAGTTCCTCTGTAACTACACATGGTAGGATGACAATATTTGGTGTATAGGTTGCTGATGACTAGTACATAACTGTCTGGTAGGTGTCACCTGACCTTGACCTCAATTTCATGGTCCAGCGACTACGTTAAAGTTTTTGGGTTACGATAGTTCCTCTGTAACTACGCATGGTAGGATGACAATATTTGGTATATAGGTTGCTGATGAATAGTACATGACTGTCTGGTAGGTTCCACCTGACCTTGACCTCAATTTCACGGTCCAGCGACTATGTTAAAGTTTTTGGGTTACGACTGTTCCCCTGTAACTATGCAGGGTATGGTGACAATATTTTGTATACAGGCCGCTGCTGATATTTAATGCTATTTACGTAATGCTTATGACGAAATTTATTTTCGTTACTGATGCGGAATTTAGGCGAGACGTTTTTCTGTGTCCACACTTGTCTTCTGAGGTAGGCTTTTGATATATGGAATGTGGTTAGATAATATCAAGGCAAGGTGTCACATACCATGGTTGATTACCTTTGACCTTGACCTCAAGGTCAACAAGACCCATCTCAGTGATATTTAGTTGCAAACAAAACAACTTATAGTCAAACATCAGGTTAAACATGTGTAACACCTCTTGTAAAATTACAGTTAATAGCAGTGTTAGGGTCGTTTGGTGGAAGATTTGACCATGTGTTTGCCAATGTCAACACTCTATATGAAGCTAGCCAGTTCTGTGATGTTCAGATTGTGCTTTACTCAGAAGATACTGTGGCATTTCTACTACAACCAGTAAGAACTATTCTGTTTAAGTTACTCTGCTTTGTATGATTACATAATTTTATTTCAGGAGTAGGAACCAGTAGAGTTTATTTTACCCCACACAACAAAGTTGCCGGGTATAACGTGTTTGACCCATCCGTCTGTCTGTCAGTCCGTTCGTGTGTCATGCTGTTGTCGCCTGGATAGCGCTCTCATTTCTTAAAGGATTTAACGAAACTTTGGGAAATTGTTACTTATAGTAGTTGCTTGGATGGGATTGATATTCAAGGAATTTCATCAAAGGGGACCATATTTTTGGGAGGGGGGGCTTAGTCAACTTTCATATACATGTATATTCAATGTTGTCGCCTGGATAGCACTTTCATTTCTTCATGGATTTTCATGAAACATCAATATGCCAATTTATAAACCAAATACCACCTTAATGTAATGGGAACACGTGGGGTATTGTGAGCTTGCTCACTAAGGTTCTTTAATTATATACATGTATGGTCTAGTATGGCGTTTTCTATAATTGGTTTATTTTTAGTTCTGCTTGTGACGTGCATTACTACCACCATACAAATACAAATACAAAAGCTTTATTTCAGTCCAGCACATACATAACAGTACAACACAAGCTCTGATGAGCTTTTTACCGAATACAGACAAACATAACATACATGCATGCATACAAATGACGTGACAGTACAATAAAATAAATAAGTTAGATCAAAAGCACTAGCACATGCATAAAGCAACATACAGTTAAAATCAAAAGTAAGATCAAAAGCACTAGCTTGAGCAACAGCAACATATAGTTGAAGCATAGCATAAAAGCACCTAAAACTGAAGACAACTAAAAATAACTAAGCAGTTTTAAAACTGAAGACAACTAAAAATAACTAAGCAGTTTAAAGCAGAAGATAGAAATCTATTACCTGCAAGCAGAACAGTGACATTCAGATTCATTCCAGGACTGAATGAGGCTTTTAAACTGATAAAAACTGCCCTCAGTCCTGAAATGGTCTGGAAGGATGTTCCACATTGCAGCTGCAGCAAATTTAAAGCTTTTCTTACCATAAGTTGATGTTGTTATATCTGAAAGAATATTTAGATTCTTTAACATTTAAGACATTTTGTAGACATACAGGTGCAATTTTGTTTACAATTATATGTTTCTAGAGCCATAGTTCGTTGGCGTATTATGTGTAAGGAAGGCATCAAGGCTTTTTCTAATAACATTTCGTATGTGCTGGAGTAGTCATATACAAAACGGAGTGCTCATTCCTGCACTTTTTCAATTTTTTTATAATTTTTCTCTGTGCAGAAGTGCCAAGCCAAAGGGCAAAAGTTAAAATTACTGAGGATAAAAGTATTAAATATAGTTAGTTTACTGAGTCTATCCAAACAATGTCCCAAACGCTTCAAAATATGTAATTGCTGTGATGCCTTCCTGCAGATGTTGCTAATATGTACATCAAAGTTTAGCTGATAATCAATATCTATACCTAGTAATTTTACAGTAGATTCACATGAGATATTTGAGTCTTGAATGTCTATACAGGGATATTTAGAAAAAGTTTTTTACCAATTGCTAAAAACGGAAATTTATCAGGATTTGTCTGCATTTTGTTTATCTTAAACCATTTAATAAGTTCTATTGAATCACTTTGCAAGGCACTTATCAAATTATCATAATTCGGGTTACAAAAAGACAAAGTGTTGTCGTCTGCATAATTGTACAGGGTACCAGATTTCACAACTGAAAAAATATCGTTGAACAATAGGGGTCCAAGTATTGAACATTGTCAGAGTCGTTTCTAGATGTCAGCCCAGCGATGCTTTTTGTCTCGCCTGCGACGAAAGTCACTGGAGGCGAGACATATGTATGGGAATCCGGCAGCAGCGGCGTAAACACTTGACATCTTGCTTCATATATTTGTAAGCCCAAGCCCTAGGTCCATCAAATTTGGTACAGAGGTAGCTTATGATGAGTACTTGCCAGTCAGTCACCTGTCACCTGATCTTGACCTCAATTTCACGGTCCAGTGACTACAATAAAGTTTTTGAGTTACAGCAGTTCCTGTTACCACGCATGGTAGGATGACAATATTTGGTATATAGGTTGCTGATGACTAGTACATGACTGTCTGGTAGGTGTCACCTGACCTTGACCTCAATTTCACGGTCCAGCGACTACGTTAAAGTTTTTGGGTTACGGATGTTCCCCTGTAACCATGCATGGTAGGATGACAATATTTGGTATATAGGTTGCTGGCTAAACCGACAATGTTGGAATATTGGTTATATATATGGCCAGTTTGATTGGAGTTTAAGGCTGGGATTGAAAAGGCCATAGAGGCATTAGGCCCTAATTTTAGGGATTGACCAAGGCCAGAGAGGCATTAGGCCCTAATTTTAGGGATTGACCAAGGCCAGATGCATTTGGCCCAGATTTTAGGGATTGGCCAAGGCCAGAGAGGCATTAGGCTCAGACTTGTGAATAGTGACATTAATTTCAAATAACTGTCAAATTACTTGATAAATATTGTATTCATTGTTTATAATAAGAATAAAGCACCAATGCTAGTACAAGATTAAGAAAATATTGCTGCTAATATTTAGTGCTATTTACATAATGCTTATGACGAAATTTTTTTTTTTGTTACTGATGCAGAATGCAGGCGAGTCGTTTTTCTGTGTCCACACTTGTTAGCTTAATTTGCTGTTTCCAGTTTGTTAAATATGATTTTAGGAGGGAGACCAAATTTGGTAAAACACCATATGCTGACAATTTGTCAAGCAAAATATCATGGGGGAGGCAGTCAAAGACCTTAGAGAGATCCATGAAAACTGCTGCGACATATTGATTATTGTCCAGAGCAGTACGCCAATCTTCAATCAACCTCAGCAAGGTGGTCTGACACCCATGTCCCTTTCTAAATGCACATAAATATGGGTTAAAAAGTTGGATTTCCATTACTTTTTAAAAAATCTTAGAAAATATTGGTAATACACTTACTTGCCTATAATTTGACTTTTCTAATGGATTGTTTTTCTTAAATAATGGAGTAACCTGGGCTTGTTTGAGCCGGTCTGGAAAAATACTACATTCTACAGATAAATTAATCAGTGTTGTTAACTGTGGTACAATAACCTCTACAATTTTTTACAATTTTAGCTCCATGTTTATATGTAGAACCAAAATCCCACAGAAGTCATGATTTATGTACGTGGGCTGCCTTGCAACTTAACCAACATTGCCACCATTGCTAAAAATAGAACAGGGGGTGAAAAATACAGTTTTTGGCTTTTAGTTCAAAAAGTATAACAGATACAGAATAGATCAAGGAGACAACTCTTTATAGGAGTTATTTCCCTTAAGATGCCAAATTAATGCTTTTTTGGGAAGTGTTGGACAATTCCTTATAGGGAAGAAAAGCTAGATAAAAAAGGAAGAATTGTAATGTTCAGGTGAATGATGCAGGCTCCATACAAAAATACCATAATTAAACTTTTTAAAATATCATAATTAAACTAAACAGTAGAATCCCATAATCCACTTATACCAATGTAAGATCCTCACATGTATATACTTCTGTAAATTTTGTTAGTGCTAATGGTGTCTGTTAATCTGATAAATATGAATATCATAATTTATTATTTGCTGAACCACTATATTTTTTTATAACAACGAAAAAATGTAATATTCACCAGCCAATAGACGAGGTGAAAACATATTTTTGGGGTGTTGTGAAATAAAGTGGTTCATTTCTGTCATTAATTGTTTATTACAAAAACCCAACAAAAACTTATCCTTATCTAGTGTAGCAAATCTGTAAGCATCAGATGTGTCATTTGTTATTGACAAGATATTTTGTGACAGACAAGTAGATAAATCAGATGTGTCATTTGTTATTGACAAGATATTTTTGTGACAGACAAGTAGATAAATCAAATACCTTGATTGGATGATTATGATTAAGACGACTTAAATCAAATACATTGATTAGATGATTATGATTAAGACGACTTTTCTGATTAGCTGCTGTAGAATTGTACTTTTTGAACTATTTTTATGGTAAAACAAGTTAATATTGGATTTAGCTTGACCACTTGTAGTCTCTTTTTGGAATGAAACTGCTGCTTACAAAATTAACCATATTTTGATGCAATTGTAGTACTGTTGCGACTTAACATAACCTGAGAGTAGTTTTAGACCAATCAAAAACACACGCAAAATTATGTTAATGTAATAATAAACTTTAGCAGGTTAACATAAAGTGTAGTAAAATATCACGTCATATATTTTTTATATAGGGCAGTCACATAATACATGTGGATCCCAAAGTCTGTGGAGAGTGGTGTGGCTTGATACCCATTGGAGAGCCCTGTTATTCTGTTACTACACAGGGTCTTAAGTGGAATGTAGGTAAAGTGTTTTTTTTTCTCCAGTATAAGGATTGTAACCTTTCTGAGCACCATTGTATGGCTTACCAAGTGTTAAATAACATGATACTGTTATCATTGTCAGTTTGATTAACATGATACTGTTATCATTGTCAGTTTGATTAACATGATACTGTTATCATTGTCAGTTTGATTAACATGATACTGTTATCATTGTCAGTTTGATTAACATGATACTGTTATCATTGTCCGTTTGATTAACATGATACTGTTATCATTGTCCGTTTGATTAACATGATACTGTTATCATTGTCCGTTTGATTAACATGATACTGTTATCATTGTCAGTTTGATTAACATGATACTGTTATCATTGTCAGTTTGATTAACATGATACTGTTATCATTGTCAGTTTGATTAACATGATACTGTTATCATTGTCAGTTTGATTAACATGATACTGTTATCATTGTCAGTTTGATTGACATGATACTGTTATCATTGTCAGTTTGATTAACATGATGCTGTTATCATTGTCTGTTTGATTAACATGATACTGTTATCATTGTCAGTTTGATTAACATGATACTGTTATCATTGTCTGTTTGATTAACATGATACTGTTATCATTGTCTGTTTGATTAACATGATACTGTTATCATTGTCTGTTTGATTAACATGATACTGTTATCATTGTCAGTTTGATTAACATGATACTGTTATCATTGTCTGTTTGATTAACATGATACTGTTATCATTGTCCGTTTGATTAACATGATACTGTTATCATTGTCCGTTTGATTAACATGATACTGTTATCATTGTCAGTTTGATTAACATGATACTGTTATCTTGGCTAGTTTGAACAAACTTTTAATATTAAAATCATGTGATGGATAACACTTGTGAAACATATCAAACACATTTTTTTCTTTAATAAAAAATTGTGCTACATTTTAAATTATTAGCATCCAATATCAAATTTCATGAAAATTATAATTATAATGTCAAACTGGGCTATAACAGTGTGATATGAACTTTTGATTGATTGACTGTTTACCTGATGTAAAACAAGCCATGTTTCTCTTCAGCTATGTCATGTTTATTGAGGAAAAGGATGAGAACAAACAGTCAATTACAATGAATTGGTATAGGCCAGTGACTGGAATTTAGATAACAAAAATGGTTGGGTAGGGAACTGCAATGTTCCAACAATGCACCTACAGTTTGTAAATGTACAAAAGGGGGTCTTAAATGTTATTCAGTATACATATGGTCCAATGTCAGGCTTTTAATATGAAAACCTTTCTATGAGGGTATCCTCCACCTAGGGATGCACTGAACAGCTTACAATTGGAGCTGTAGAACAATGTGAAATAACCAGAATACACATTGTAATTGAATTTTTGCAAGCACAGCTTGTGGCATTCGCTGAGGCAAGGAGTG
This sequence comes from Limnoperna fortunei, assembly GCA_944474755.1. NCBI lineage: Eukaryota > Metazoa > Mollusca > Bivalvia > Mytilida > Modiolidae > Limnoperna > Limnoperna fortunei. Next base: position 52,901,164 of record OX104122.1, read on the forward strand.
GTTAGCTCAAAAGCATTCTGTATCACATGATCAAAATCTGCCTAATGCTTATGAAGATTTTCCTTTCTCTGTAAGTGGGTGCTGTCACAAACTGAATTTTGATAAATCCCATTCTAAATAAATAATTTGAAGTCATTGTTGCCAGAAAAATAATATTGAGTTAATAAAAATTTATAAAAAATAAAAACACAAATTTCAAACAAAATTTCTGCAATCATTGAAACACTCTAAATTGAAACACATTTAAAAAAGACGTCACATAACTATTGGAATGCAGAGGCATTGTTATTATGCTGGCAAATAACATGAATCATAAAATGTGCTATGCTCGAACTTGGGCTTCACTTATATTCATATAATTATCAGTTATTATCTATTGCAGAAAAACAGAAATTAAAATTTGGAGATTTAATCAGCACTTCAAACAGACTAGAAAGTGAAACTACAACTGTTGTTGCCATAGAAACAGATAAACCACTGCTTTGGACAATGGGAATTAAAATAAGTAATGTAAGATGATTACAGTTGTATACAGTACCTATAGTCAGTTAGGTAACTTCTGCCTGGAGATACATAGAGCCTTCAGGGATTTTACTGAATTCTTGTTTAAAAAATTACTTATTAAGAGTTATGAATTTACATGTAGCACCAGAAGACTTTTTAGATGTTTTGTTTTTATTTAATTTCAACCAAATAATAAACTGGCCATAGGCTCCTTTATTATTTTATTGAAATTAAATAACTCGATATGATATAAAGTGATATACAGTACTCACTCATTGTGAAACCTATAAATCTTCCACAAGTGATAAAAATTTCTGTCAAGGTCTGAAAGATAGCATGGGTTTTCCCATAAGTGTAACTTTCACATAGCGATATCCTATAGACTCCATTGTCACTGACATCCAATTAGAATGCCTGAAACAAGAACGTTATACAAGAACATTGTTGTGTTACTATAACAGCCTTCTTGTTTCATGGGTTTTGATTGGATGACGCAATGAGTACAGATGTGTGCACGTGAGCTCATCTGTATCAGAAACCGGCCATTTACAGAAGAAGAAGATGAGCTTTCTTTTCACCAGCAAAATTCTGTTACCAAATATTTCAAACTTGAGAGAACTTAGAAAATTGGAGGGGGGTGTTAACCAATATGTTCCAAGCAGGACACCAGTGTCGCAGAGACACATTTTCTTGTTGGCACTCTAACTTGAGTGGATTGGAGACATCCTGATGTTTTTGCCTTTTTATGGGTGGTACTTTTTGTAGATATGCTGTAAGCAACAAATATTTGTATGAAATACATTTTTTGCAGCACTTGGCCAATCATACAGTTACTTTCAAAAATTGGTTAACCTTTCTTCATAGAAAGAGGGAACAGAAGGGGCTACCAATTGTATAATACAAGGACCAAGTATCCTATAAAGTATACTTGCTAACCATTCCTGTTTTGGAATTGTTCTAATTTTTACCTTATTGTTCCACATTCCATATTGTGGTCTTATTGTTCAACTTATTATAATTTTACAAAAGGCACTAATAAGTATATATATAATCTGTTAATGTAAAGTGCAGATTGAGATTACAGCTGGTTTAAAAAAAAAATTGGAATTAATAGATTCACCAGTGATGAAAATAAAGAGTTTTCAACCACGGGCTTTCCCCCACCCTCCCTCTCTCCCTCCCCCTGATAGTTGAATTCTCATGGAGTAATCTGTTTAGAGAAAGACTTTTGTATATGCATAAATTTTATTGGAATCATAGAGAAAAAATAAAGAATAAGAAAATTTTTTTAATATTTCCCAGAAATATCTATCAATAAAATAGATGTTTTTCTAGATAGAATGACTCAGGATTTTCCTATGCGATGCTCGCTATACGGTTATATGCTTATATAAAAAAAAAGTCACTTGATCCATATGAACAAACCCATATCAGACAGGAGCTGAGCTATCAGAAAAAAATATTGTAGACGAGCACAACAATTAATTTTTTTAAAGTAGAAAAAACAATTTTGACATCGATATAATTGAAGTGTATGATTTTAAAATAACAACAAAAATGTTAGACATATTTTTGCAATCTCAGAAACCCTGTAATTTTTGGCATTTTTGTGACGTCACCAACACAATAAAGATGTCATGTCACCAAGGTAACTCAGAGGCACTGTAGGGTGCTCTGAAGTAATGTCATGAACCATAAAATATGCAATGCTCACATTTAACCTGCACCTATTTTGATATTATATTTTAAAAAAAAACCTTATTCGAAGTTGAGGGCAAGTCATACAATTAATGCAGTAGTAGTAAAATTAAAAGGAGCTACCAACTTTCCTTCCACCTATACAATTATGTCTGGAATAGTACAGCCACATTTTTTTTCTTTTGTGCTTACTATACATGCAATATCTACCATGACATGTACTTTCTTGTTCTTAATGATTCTGATTTTTTTTCTCAGGTTTACAGCATGTCATGTTAAGTATTCTGGTAATGATGGAGGAAATTAACTGACAAATATATTATATACCAGTAGTGTTCCTTTGTAGTACAGAAAAGAAATTTTACCAGGGCATGTTACCTCCAGGGGACATAGAGAATTCTGAAGGTCTTCGTCCATGGTCAGGTGTAACTTGGCATATACAAATAAGAAACAATTTGAGTCAATATTGTGCTGAGCAGCTTAGAACACTTATTATACACCCTGCATGATTTCTATGATGTTGCTGTCAGAAAAAATGGTGCTTCATAGAAAAGATTATTTCCAGTGCTCTCCTTTTCAGTTTCTGAATTGTCTCTTATGGGTTTTTTTCATTTTTAATTTTTTTAAATGTTCAAAATATAATTTTTTAAACATTCTGCAGTTTGTTTTTCTAAAAATGGAAAGCATTTGGTTCATACTTCAATTCCTACCATGATCAGACTGCCTATTTCTATCAGTCTATATTTTACCTTGATTTCATTCTTTATATACTGTATGCATATCCTTGGCTTTGTATTTGCTATCTTTGATTGTGTACTTTTCATTACTTCTTATTTAATTGTATGTTATAAAGTATATATTGAGATTTTTATATTTAAAAATAAAAAATATATTTATTTTTTTCAACTTATTTTAAACTTTATTTATTCACACTTGTCTCAAATTTATTTGCTGTATCATGTTTTTAACTATAACTAAGACTGTCATACAGATGCTTTGTGTTGGATGCAAAAAGGTTTTGGTTTGGTTAGTTATGTTTGTTTGTTTGAATATTGTTAAATGCCACTTTCAGCAATCTTTCAGTTATATCATGGTGTCCAGTATTTATTCGGAGACGAAGCCAGAGTACCAGAAGAAAACCCCCGACCTTCAGTACGAAAACTGACAATCCTTGTCAATTAAGATTGGAGTCCAGTACACCCTGCCTGCAGTGAGAATCGAACCTGCAACCTGTTGACAGACCATGTGATCAATAGTAGACAAACTATTTTAAACACTCTGCCCCCAAAATTGTTTTTTGGTTTTGGTTGGTTGGATTGGTTGGAGCTGAGTGATTTAATAAAATTTTTCAGCTGCATCATATGAGCCAGTTTTATGGTTAGAATATCTGGAGGATTCCCCTATGTAAGTATAGCTAAAAGTTGTTACATTACATATATCCCTCCTTTTCCCTCTTATCAAAGGGTGGAAATGTTGATTTTACTTATTTAAAGATTTATACCATGGTAACTTCTTTGGACGATCTCCCTTCTTGAATGATCAAGGACATGGTATATACACTTTTAAGATATTCTGACCACAAGTTGTTCCTCCCCTAAACCACTCCAGCCTTGGATTCAACCTTGGTCAGTTGGGCCCCAGTTATTACTTACAATGAATTTTTAAAAATAATCAAAATCCATGAATTTTTTTATGAATTAGTACTAAATAATAATACTTTTCATATAACATTTTACAAACGTAACTATGATGTTTGTTTGATAGATGTTCAACACAAATTTCAACAATTTTTCAGCTATATCGCGGCATCCATTTTTTATTTGGAGAAAGCTATCTATCCCTGTCAATAGTATTAAACAGAAATTATGGTTAACACTCATTTCATATTGAAAGGAAGGTAAATCAAAAGATTTCTAAAATTTGAGTAAATAACCAAATTGTTTCCAGGGTATATGCAGGCATACTGTTAACAAATTGATTATTGAGCAAGCTATAGATCAAAAACAGATTTAATACTGTCAATAAAGCGAAGTATAATATTATCAATCAACAATTTTTCAATAATATCTACATATTTATATACTTGTCATGATACATACATACTGCCGCTTCAACTATACGAATACGACCCTACCAATAAAGCAAAGCTTTATTTGTAAATAATGACGTCGGCTCCAGGTACCCTTGTCCTTACTTTGGACAATATTTAGTTAGGTAACTGCTCTGGTTTAAGGCATGTTGTCGAATATGTTATTTGTTTGTGACATTATGCTATCACTTGAATACATGCTGAAAATTTCTAGTCAAAAATCGCGGCCACAAGTGCACTTTTTTCATGTGTTTCGTTAGTATCAAATGCATTTTCAGGTTGCAGAATAAAACTATACTCGTACCTTGTCAGAAAATATGAAGTTTATTGGATCTCACTGCGAAACAGGTAAGAAATGCTTGGCAGAGCTTCACATTTACGCCTGTTTCTAAGGATGGTACAAATAAACTGACTGTTGCAATATTGGTTATATATATGGCCAGTTTGATTGGAGTTTAAGGCTGGGATTGAAAAGGCCATAGAGGCATTAGGCCCTAATTTTAGGGATTGACCAAGGCCAGAGAGGCATTAGGCCCAGATTTTTAGGGATTGACAAAGGCCAGATGCATTAGGCCCAGATTTTAGGGATTGGCCAAGGCCAGAGAGGCATTAGGCTCAGACTTGTGAATAGTGACATTAATTTCAAATAACTGTCAAATTACTTGATAAATATTGTATTCATTGTTTATAATAAGAATAAAGCACCAATGCTAATACAAGATTAAGTAAATATTATGGCCCCTTAAAAAAAACTTGTTAATTTTCTATTGTTTACTGGTTTTTTGTTTCGTTCGATAGTCCCTGAAGGCAAAACATATATATGGGAATCCAGCGTCGGCATGAACACTTGACATTAAGCTTTCAAGTCCATCAAATTTGGTCCGGTGGTAGCTTATTTTGAGTACTTGCCAGTCGGTCACCTGTCACCTGACGTTGACTCAATTTCACTGTCCAGTGACTACCTTAAAGTCTTTGGATTAGGGCAGTTCCTCTGTAACCATATGCATGCATGGTAGGATGACAATAATTGGTATATAGGTTGCTGATGACTAGTACATGTCTGTCTGGTAGGTGTCATCTGACCTTGATCTCAATTTCATGGTCCAGCGACATGTTGAAATTTTAGAATTGATTAGTTTTTCCTTTGTAACCATACATATGTATATTTTAAATAACAATTTACTGCTATTTACTCATGACTTATTTTTTGGTTACTGATGAGGAATGCAGGCAAGACATTTGTCGGTGTCCACTTTTATTTTTTAGAAAAATAGCAAAGAAAACCGACCGAACAACAAGAGTCAAAAGTCAAGGGACAGTTACAAATCCGGATATAGACAAACACAACACAAAAACAGAAAGAGAGTAACCAGAACCCAATAAAAACCATGGGTGCACTCATGTCTAGGAAAAAGTCAAATCCAGGAATAGGAATCACTATCTAAGACTCAGCGAAAATGTCAGATTGCATTTGAGACACTGATTTCCCATAACGATCAATTGGTCATGGTGACGACCATAGAACTTCTGGAGAGATAACATCAGCCTAGGTGCAAAAAAACCCTTGCTTGAGCAGGATCTAGAATAACGTACAAGTTGTGAAATGTACACACCATACGCTGGAGCTGCTGGAATGTTGCCGTCGATTAATGGGAAGTTGACAATTAGAAAGTTGAAGTCATCACGTTTGTCGTAGAGTCTAGTTTGTAGTTTTCCAGAGTCAATTTCTAGAAGTAGGTCTAAGTAAGAGGCTGACCTTAGTGTATTGGTGGTGTCTTTAATTTCAAGCTCGTTAGGGTAAATTGAATGTAAATAGTCACCAAATTCAGCATTGTTGAGAGACGAAACATCATCAATATAGCGGAATGTTAAATTAAAGGTCTGGGCCAGTGTCTTTTCTTTCTTCATCAGCAGGCCTTCTAGGAACTTGGCCTCACAAGAGTACAAAATCAGGTCGGCAAGGAGAGGAGCACAATTAGTACCCATTGGAATACCAACAGTCTGTTGAAAAACCTGTCCTGCAAACGTGACGAATATGTTGTCAATCAGAAAATCTAACATAAGACAGATTTGGTCTTCAGTATATTTAGTATTAGATTTAGAGTCGTTGATGACGAAGTAAGTTCTGTCATGACTGATTACTAGGTATTTATATCGTCTCTTTCCGTTTTCTTGAAAAAGCAGCGTTTTATAAGATCTTGAAGCCTAGTTTTAAGCTGCATATGAGGGATGGCCGTATAGAGTGTCGAAAAATCAAATGTTTTAATGCTGTTACAATGGCAAAGAGTTCCAGACCTCAAGATGTCTATCAGGTCTTTTGAATTTTTTAATATCCACATTTCATTTATACAGAAAGTCCGTCATATTTGAGTACCAGCACTGGAGTTGAAGTTCAAGCTTGAGGTAGAGTTTTATTTCCCAGAGGTTAGCCCGCTGCTGCATCAACATTTTTGTGTTGAAGAACACATCAAAGCTATGAAATTGGCTGTATTAATTTCAAAGTTGTCAAAACCCTAAGGTTCTGCCTACTCCAGGAATAGGTTGATCTTAGTCATAATTTGGTTTTTCAGTTTGTCATATTTTGGTTTTATTGTTCTATTCTCTTCATATTCATAGTGTTTGGCATTTTCAATTTTTTGGGTAGAGCGCCTCTAATGAGTCTTGAATAGACGAAATGCATGTCAGGCGTAGCAAAATTTATTGCCTGGAACTTTGTGGTATTTTTTATTTCTAGCATTCGTAATGGTAAGCGCTGCTAGGGGAGTTTTTTATTCCCCGAGGTTTCCCCGTTCTGTCATCAACACTTTTGTGTTGAAGAACACATCAAAGCTATGAAATTGGCTGTATAAATTTCACAATTGTCAAAACCCTAAGGTTCTGCCTACTCCAGGCATAGGTTGATCTTAGTCATAATTTGGTTTCCAGTTTTGCATATTCTGGTTTTATTGTTCTATGCTCTTCATATTCATATAGTGTTTGGCATTTCAAATCTTTTGCATAGAGCACCTCTGATACGTCTTGAATAGACGAAAGCTTTGTTGTATTTTTGATTTGTTGAAGAGTCTACTCTGTCCAACATAAAATGACAAGGTTACCTAGCAAACTTTCCATATGCAAGAAAATAGCATATGAAAACTTCTGGTGCCATCGTACCCACTTGGAAAAATAGTTCTGATGTGAATCCTCACCATGTGTTTGTAGATACATACAAAATAACAAACAGTTAATATCCTGGCAGCTTTATTGGCAAAGATAAAATAAAGATTTCATGATCGAGATTCATAAGCATGCACGACAGATTGTCATCATCACAATTCTAGAAATAGTTGTAACCTATAACAACCAGTAAATTTTCCCTATTTCATATGTGGGTAACAGATCAATAACCAAGATCATACATGTAAATAAAAAACAAATTTTAAAGCAGAAAGTTCAGGTTAGGTATTTATACACTATAAACAATTGTGACAACCTTCCTAGTCCTATGTCAGTGACCTATGACCTATGACCCATGTCAATGTCATAAAATGTTTTTAAACATGACTTTCAACAATTGATTAGACACTATCAATATTTCCAAAAAAAATAAGCATTGGTTGTATATAAATTATAACCTGCTTTCAACATTATCATAAAAAATCGAAGAATTATCCATGGGACACAGATGCCCCCGCTAAATGAAGTCCCAAACAGGAAGTAGTTGTCCGACAGGTCTGAAAGTCGCTTAGGACGTACAACTTGTGAAACTGAACCACCCTGCCAAATTTCAAATTGTTCTCATGTAAGGTTTCTGAGAAAAGCTTGACGGAAATTCGTTCGGACAGACGGACGGACGGACATGAGTAAAACTTAATGCCCCCCGACATGTCGTCGCGGGGGCATAAAAATACGGATTTCAAAAGATAATTAACTGATAAACACAATAATGAACAAGTAGTTGGCTATTTTTCTTCCAAGTACAGGTTTAAAATAACCATTATAAAGAACTATATATATATATATATATATATATATATTTGTAGAGATCCGACATTTCAGAATACTGGTTTCCTCTGAATGCTAACAGGGAACCAAAAAAGTTAAAACAAGAAAATAATGTATTAAATATGATAATTAGGTAGATGAAATTACTAGGTACAGTTTTATAAAGTGTCTGGGACACCAGTTTATACCAGTATTCCATGACAATGAACTTATCAGACACCGGAATTTAACAGATGCAGCTACCTGCATTACCTTATGGTATACTATGAAATCCAGAACTTACAAATGGTTTTTTTTTAAGTCAAACATTGTGATAAAGGGTAATGTGTGGGGTTTATAATCTTTCAGATAGTATTGTAAATATTCGCTGTTGTCAGTTTATAGAACCAAAAACCTTGGTCTGTTTCCCTTGTCCCCACCTTTGGACCAAATATAATGCTTTTATTATTTGTGTTATCGGGTTTATCAGTTTATCAGTAAAAAATACTACCTACGTAGGTTCAGATTTTGGATAGGAAAAAAGGAACAATATTTTTTAAAACATGGACCATTTGCATAACCCTATTCAATAATTTTATCAGTAAAATATTTTAACTCTAATTAAGACCTAGACAAAATTAGAATTTAACTGAGTGAGATATCTTATCCTCAATCAAATAGCAGAAGAGAAACAATTTGTGCATGAAGATGTCAAAAAGGCCATACATATCACTTATTAATGTTATATATGCAGGAGGATAAACATGTCAAGTAAATATATACCTGTTTGTTTATACTTTACACTGAAACTTATCACATGGACACAAATTTGATACAAAATTATTTAGTTAGGATTTCAGCATATATAATATTTCAAGCATACAATGTTATACAAGTCCGATTTTAAAATTAAAAAATCTACATTTTATATATATTGCCTCATTTTTTAACAGTCCGTATATTTCCAATAAAATCGTACATTGATTTAACTCAAACAAGACAATGTTAACAACCATTCCAGTCCAACAAATAAGGCCATCAAATTATAATTGCACATTTTTGTATTTTTTACATATTGCATCATTTTCCCACTACAATGGCATATAAAATCAAGGAACAAAATGTGTACATATTTACAATATACATATAAAAGGGTGTCATCCAAAATGCTTATAAAATTCTTTTAAATTGGTGTTTAGCAAAATAATATCTAGTCTAATTTTATTGTGTCTAAAAACAATACTTCTATACATTTCAGCGGTTTAAAGTTTATCACTAAATCCAAAACAATACATCTGTAATTGATAACTACTAGCATTTCAACTATTAACAAAATTTCTAACATTAATCCTAAGACAATGGTTGCTTGGCTAATTTCTTAAAACATTCTCAAGCATATTCATGTCAATGTATAATAACACAGTATATTTCAGGATGAATTAACAATAAAAACAATAAAACAATAAAAGCATGAAAGACAAATAAATCTCTATTAAAATTTTGTGACATTATATGTGAGACATTTAATTTTTGTCACCATTTTACAATGGACTTATTATGTCCATTAGGAACTGTCTAAACTAAATGGCAGATATTCCATCAGAAATATTTGGGGGCCTCCATTAACAAAATAAAATCTTATTGTGAGGACTGTTTTATCTGGAATACATTCAATATATGTGTCAGTAATACCCTAGTACATTGGATTAACATGCTCATCATGGGTATCGGTAGTGATATAGTGTAGTGTTAGTGTTCGTTTGCCTTGAAACAATTTTTGCAAATGGTTTACAGACACCTGGCATGTTATCATAGAATCTAAACAGACGATGAAAGAACTGACCTTCAACTTCTGAAATTACAGTATTCGAATAAACACTTATTTCCATATTAATTAAATACAGAATAACATTGAATTATTACTTCAATAACAAGTCTTAATACATATACCTACTGGCCAAATATATATTGGTAACAAAAGTAGTGGTATAATATTTTCTCTATAAAATTCTGTATGCATTTGAAGCAATTCTTTAAAAAATATTTCAAATTTAGTTATAATGATAATACTAAAACCATTTTAACGGTGATAACATAATTTTAACGTGATAAGAATACATCATTTGCCCAATGTAAGTTATTTTGTATAACCTGAGTTGCAACATTTGAATTGGCCAATCAGATTTCTCCTTACAAAGCAAAGTAAAGTAATACCAGTTAAATAATTATTGGATAAATTACAATCAAAATTTTTTATTGGACCATTAGATCATGCTATCTGTTCATGTAAATTACAATATTTATCGACTCTCATTAGTAAATTGTTGAATGTTAAATGTTTGCAGCCATTGCAGTTGCAAACAGTTTTTTTAAGTGGATAAATATTGTTTGTAACATTGCAGTGTGAAAGAATCTATACATCTCAATTTTAAACAATGAAATTTATTTAAAAGATCAGGAGAAAAGTGTTTAAGGTTTGCAATGATTTATCCGATGCTTTAAAATACAGAGATACAAATAATCACCTAAGTGCACACATTACATGGTCCCTTGTTCTGACATCACTTTACACAAGATAATTAAGTTATGTACTCTATGAAGTGTTTAAAGAAGTGACTATGAGAATTTGTATTACCAATAAGGCTATTATTAAAATTCTTTTTTTTTTTTAATTTGCTAGATTCTAATCTAACCTTTCTCAAAATTTGGGCGGTGCACATTTTATTTTTTAGTTTTTAGTTTTGGGCCATTTTTTAAAGAAATAATATAACAGCAAAGACCATGTTTTCCATGTTCTGTTTTCAATATAAAAATCAATGCTAAGTTTTTTTTTAAAAATCAGTCCGGTGGGGATGAGAATCTAGGCCTTTTTTTGTATGGACTAAACAATCATATGTTAAACTGAACCCATGTATCTTTTACCATGTTTACACAAAAAGCATGTCAATGTCATCAGATCACAATATGAGGTAAAAAAAATATTAATACTATACATATACATGTAAAACCATTTCCTTTTAAATTTTGCCTATAATTAGAAATGGAAACCCCTTCCCCACAAACATAACTATCTATATTTAAATCATGTTATTTAGAGCAGCACCGAGACTTGAACAATTTGAGCATAATGTTTTATGATTTGTCCTAATTTTTAATGCAGCACCAAGTTCACACATCTGCTGGACATAAAATTTATGGATCAACAAATGACACCATTATGTATCTTGTGCCAGACAATGTCCGTAAACCCTCATGATAATGTGTAAGTCTTCCTGGATGTAACAGCATCCAGCCTTTCCTTGTCCCAGTAATGCTGCAGTTGTATCTTAAAAATCTGCATCCACCACCCTAAAAAATCAAAAGTATTGAAAAAAATTTAAATTATGTCCATGGGGTTGTACAATTTCGTTAGTTAGGTGTAACATTATTTTTTGGTCAACTAAATCATTGCGCAAACGCCCTCACCAAATATGGTAACAGCACTGATGGTACTTTACAGACCTACCATGATTGTTGGTTGACATTATTCATATAACATAGAGTTATGAATTAAAACTTGTCTACGAAAGCTCTAATTTGATATTTTGTTCAAAATACTACAAGTCTGACGCCTATTTAAAAATAAAAAACTTTTAATGCAATTAATTTTTAAAGATAAACACTATAAAGTTACAGTTTAATACACACTTTTTAAAAATTTCTATGCAACCTTCCTTTATACTGTACTGTAAACCAAATAACTTAGGGACTACTTATATTGATTTATCTGCACGTTACCAATTGTGTGATCTACTTTGGTGATTGTCAGGTTCACTACTTTCATGTTCTTGTTATGGTTGATATAGAAATAAAAAGAAAACATGTTCACAGTGATTTTTTTTAACAGTACAGTCAGCAAGTTAGGTTGTTACTTCCGTTCTATACTTACAGTGTAGTCTACACCAGGTGTATTTAAGCCAATATTTACAGTAAATGTGGATGAATCGTGATGTGGACGTAACAATGGCTGCTCGTCAGGTTTGTAGCGGACAACAAAATTCATGATTGCATGTGGAGGCTAAAAAAAGAGTTATTATTAAGATTTCACACTAAAAGTTTCAAACAATAACATTCTTAAAATTTATTTAGAATTCACGCCTATAAATATTTCTGTTAAATTTCTGTTAAATTTCTTCATGCATTGTACATGACAGAACTTCCTTAGAAAAAAAAAACATACATATTGAAAATTACGGGAAGTGGTGTCAATCAATTTATCTACAATCAATCAGTCTAGCAATACTTCTATTGAAACAAAGAACTAGAGGCTCCCAGGAGCCTGTATCGCTCACCTGAACCTGAAACCAAACAACCCTTTTTTATCCAGCTTTTCTTTGCTATAAGGAATTGCCCAACACTTCTGCAAAAATCATTAATTTTGACCTTTTAAGGGAAATAACTCCTATAAGGAGGATCTTTTGATGGTTAGAGGGAGAAGGGAGGTTCACTTCAAATTTGCTGTACCTGTTATACTTTTTTAACTATCAGTCGAAAACTCTATCGACCCCCCCCCCCTTTTTTCATTTTTTCTATTTTAATCCAACGTAGCTATGTAGGTAGTCCGGTGTCATGATTTGCACAATTTTGGTAGAGGACATCCTAAAGATGATGTGTGCAATTTTTCAAAGCAGTCCTTTCATTGGTTTAAGAGGAGAAGATTTTTTAAAATCAATTAAAATTGATTAAAAAAATGTTCAAGGAGAATAATTCCTAAACGGTCCATCAGACAATCTTGACCCTAAGTCATTTTTGTAGCCCTCATAGAGCAGAACAATTAAGCAATGCTAACTTTTTCTCTAGTTCTAATAATTTTCAAGATTTTGAGGCAAAAATGGCAAAAATCATCAATTTTGACAATTAAAGGGCAATAACTCCTATAAGGAGTCATCATACAACTTCAACCCAATGGAGTGTTTCTTAGAGCTTTTGATGCAGATGAAGGCATGTCTCTTCAGTTTTCCTGTATCTGTTACACTTTTTTAAATATAAGCCAAAAACTGTATTTTACCGCCCCCCCCCCCATCCTATTTTTAGCCATGGTGGCCATGTTGGTTAATCTGCAGTCATGGTTGGTGCCAACTTGGTTGAGGACATTTGACAGATGATGTGTACAAAGTTTCAAAGCAGTACTTTCAGTTGTTTCAGAGGAGAAGATTTTAAAAAATCAATTAAAACCGATTAAAAAAAACAGTTCAAGGGGAATATCTCTTAAACGGTTAATCAGACAATCTTGACCTTTAAGTCATTTTTGTAGCCCTCATAGAGCAGAACAATTAAGCAATGCTAACTTTTTCTCTAGTTCTAATAATTTTCAAGATTTTGAGGCAAAAATGGCAAAAATCATCAATTTTGACAATTAAAGGGCAATAACTCCTACGAGGAGTCATCATACAACTTCAACCCAATGGAGTGTTTCTTAGAGCTTTTGATGCAGATGAAGGCATGTCTCTTCGGTTTTCCTGTATCTGTTACACTTTTTTAAATATAAGCCAAAAACTGTATTTTACCGCCCCCCCCCCCCCCCCCATCCTATTTTTAGCCATGGTGGCCATGTTGGTTAATCTGCAGCCATGGTTGGTGCAAACTTGGTTGAGGACATTTGACAGATGATGTGTACAAAGTTTCAAAGCAGTACTTTCAGTTGTTTCAGAGGAGAAGATTTTAAAAAATCAATTAAAACCGATTAAAAAAAACGGTTAATCAGACAATCTTGACCCTTAAGTCATTTTTGTAGCCCTCATAGAGCAGAACAATTAAGCAATGCTAACTTTTTCTCTAGTTCTAATAATTTTCAAGATTTTGAGGCAAAAATGGCAAAAATCATCAATTTTGACAATTAAAGGGCAATAACTCCTACAAGGAGTCATCATACAACTTTGACCCAATGGAGTGTTTTGTAGAGCTTTAGATTCTGAAGAAGGAAAGTCTCTTCGGTTTTCCTGTATCTGTTATACTTTTTGAACTATAAGCAAAAAACTGTATTTTGACCCCTCTGTTCTATTTTTAGCCATGGCGGCCATGTTGGTTGGTCTGAGGCCATGATTTGGGCAAACTTGGTAGAGGGCATTTTACTGATGATGTATGCAAAGTTTCAAAGCAATCCCTTCAGTGGTTTTGGAGGAGAAGATTTTTGAAGAAAAGTTAACGACGACGACGACGGACGCCAAGTGATGGCAATAGCTCACCTGACCCTTCGGGTCAGGTGAGCTAAAAACAAAATTCAGGTACAGGTATAATATACAGTCGATACAGTTAACAGGCCATACATTGATAACCGACTAATAATTTAGCCCAATACAAAGATCATTAGGTTTTTTTTTTAATTTTATTAATCTATTTTACCCATGATTTTCTAAAACAATATTTGAAAGAAAAGTGGAAATTGACATCTATAAATGTTGGCAGGAATTACAGATTATTTACGTTTTTTGAAATGAGATGCATTTTCACGTCGTATCTCATCGAAAGGCGACAGCCCCAAGATGATATGGCGAGAAAGTGCATCGAGTTCCAAAAAGCGTAAATAATCTGTTTATCGCTGTTTTGTAACATTGTGACGTCACAGTGTTTACTTAACGACGTCTTGACAGCAAGCTGAGATGGGCCCATCTCAAGCTAGAAGCGTGAGATGGAATAATATCGCACATAAAGATCAAAGGAAAATACTGCAAAATAGCGATAAAAGGACAAATCTGCTATTTTCTAAAGATGTCCTGAGCATCAATATCCCAATTCTGCACACTTTGGTGGACACATTGTATAAACATTCATAAAGTATGTAAGTAATGCACCTAATCATAGAAATGCACCAAATATTATTCTTGTTTTGTCATAATTTATTCAATTTACTTAACAGATTAATTTACAATATATTTATCTTACATCATGGATATATCCTGTGAACACTTTCTGTTGCAGTGGAGAAACATATTTTCTCAGAAACTCCATCCAATGTTTTTCAAACCCAATCTGATTCATATGTATATCCACTGTTGGTACGTTCTCATAGCCACCTGCTAAACGAGGATCCTATAATACAAGAATCTATGAATCTATCGTAATTTGTACTGTTATATCACAAAATATTGTAGAGGGATCATCGATGCTCAAGCTCAGTTGTATCATGACAAATATTGTAGAGGCATTAAAGATGGTTAAGCTGAGTTGTAATTAATTTAAATAAATAAAAACATGTGTTTACAATATATATGGGAATATATATGAAACTGTTTTTCTAGCAAGGCAGAAAACAAGTTAAAAAAAAACCAAGAAAATGTGTTGTCCCACTTGAACATGTATCGGTAAACATCACCTTTTTCTAAGTTCACCCAAGTTGAGAAATATCGCAATTTTGTCAGTTGGCAGTGCCAAACAGAATTTAGTCAGTCATGAGATCTCATCATGTTGTAACTGTGTAGCAAGTATCATAAAGTTGTGAAGTCATGTTGAAAAAAAAGCTTTAAAGCAAAAGAAAACCTGATGAAGGACAGACAAATGAACGAAAAGACAGAAAATCTGTATGTCCCCAGCTAAACAAATAAGATCTACAGACAAATCTGGTTGATGGTACAAGTAAATGAAAAACCAGTTTTACACTCAATGAAGCAAGTCTAATACCTCAAATTCTAACTTGCCCTATATCTTGTTACTCTAAGGTAGTTGTAAAGTATTGTCAATGAGATAACTAAGTCTGGAAACCAAATGGTGACATCACCCACCTGCAAGATAACTATGTCTGGACACCAAATGGTGACATCACCCACCTGCGAGATAACTATGTCTGGAAACCAAATGGTGACATCACCCACCTGCCAGATAACTATGTCTGGAAACCAAATGGTGACATCACCCACCTGCACGATAACTATGTCTGGAAACCAAATAGTGACATCACCCACCTCAAGATAACTATGTCAGGAAACCAAATGGTGACATCACCCGCCTGCGAGATAACTAAGTCTGGAAACCAAATGGTGACATCACCCACTTGCGAAATAACTATGTCTGGAAACCAAATGGTGACATCACCCACCTGTGAGATAACTATGTCAGGAAACCAAATGGTGACATCACCCACCTGTGAGATAACTAAGTCTGGAAACCAAATGGTGACATCACCCACCTGTGAGATAACAATGCCTGGAAACCAAATGGTGACATCACCCACTTGCCAGATAACTATGTCTGGAAGCCTAATGGTTTTATAAATTTCTCAAATTAAGATTTTCCTCAAATTGAAATTTCACAGTAATTTCACTGGTACACTAATGATTGTGTGGATTCTCCGCTTCCCATGCACTAACCGTGAATGTGGGCATCCCATGGGCATTGGTGTCCACCCTTATCTGTGACCATGGTGAGCCCAGTGCCATCGCGGGTGTAATGTCCATGTTTCCCCTTTTGGGTTGATGTCATATGTTCAATTAGAATGGATCGAGGAATTAAGAAACATCTTAAACCACAACTTTTATCCAATCTGACAATGGGGGTATTGTGCTCACAATGAAGTCCATGGCATGGAGTGGGCACTTGGCCCACCGTGGGCATTAGATGTGGGCACAGAGGGGCATGTGGGTAGGACAGAATCCATGTGTCCTGTAGTGTAAATAATTTAGTTGAGGTGATCCTTGAACTCAAGATTGTTTTATGAAATCGTGCCCTGTCATAATACTAAAATGATGAGTGAAGTTGAAGAGCGGTAACTAATGACTTGTATTGTAAACAGATGGTCTACACCGGTCATGAAACAGCAACAAATAAAGATCTCCCAATATAGCAATATAACACAAAACAAGGAAGTAAATTACAAGATACCGTGGCATGTTGACACAACATCCATGTACAAAACTACTAAGTCATAGCAACAGAAAACCCATCAACAAAGTAAACAACATGAACCCCTTGATATCATGGTTTATAAGGGTGAGCTTTAACAAGAATATCTGTAAGACAAATACCCTATAACAATTAACCCATTTATGTCAGCAATTTTATTTTTGTTTGTTTAAATGGTGTTTAATGCCACTTTCAGCAATTTTTCAGCTTTATCAGGGATTCTAGTTCTAATTTGAGGAGGGAGCTGTAGTACCCTACAATTTATGTACCAGATATGCCATAAACTAAACTTGACTGTCAGAATAAAAAAAAACCTCTGTGAAGAAACCCACTTAGGAATAGAAAGACCAAGAATAATTTATATGCTCCATGTACTGCAGGAATATCACTACACAGAAATGTCACCCATCACACATCAACATTTAGTACTCTGTATGTTTAATGCTGTATAATTTACCTCATTTTTGCCACCAGACCACTTTCCGTAGTTTTCCATTTCTTGCACCAAATGGTCACAGAATGTATCAGTCACTGCTGGGAACCAGAATACATCAGGACATGGCTACAATATAAACATACCCACTGTCTGGTTTACACTATGCAATGATATTTGATAAGGATGCTGTAGATAAAGGAAGATATTGGCTTGTTATTTTGTTAATCAACCTGCTCAAAAGAGATTAAACATGTTCATAATATTAATTTCTAGTTTGCAGACAAAGTGTACTGGCTGTGTACAGTTTTTGCCACTTAACAGAGTTTTTTGGTTAATGTTCTCTTTACTAGGAAATTAGTTCCCAAGTAGGGTAATCCCAAGATATGCCTATAGTCGTATTAGTAACAATTCCAGAGGGCATGGGCAAGTTCTGCCAATGTGATGTGCTGATTTGTTTTGATAGTTGGGGTACCAGTTATTGCCAAAAAAATTTGATTGGCAAAGATCATGGTTTGCAAAGATATAAAGTCAACTATCAAATGCTTCTTGCCTAAAGTTATAATTAAAATCGAAATTTTGTTAAAAAGTAGAAATCAAATGTTTATGTTCCTTGGTGAAGTAGAAGTAAATAGAGCTCAAAGTGGAACTGTTGTGCTCTATTTTTTGGTAATTTCCTATCATCACAGGACAAACAAATGATTTTTGTTTTGGAATATATTGCCTTTACTTATATGGTAGAGAAGACAGAAAATGCACCTGCTGAAGTAAACCATCCATATATTGGAGATACCTGGTACACCACCAGTACATAACAAAAACAGGCAACCACTCAAAAGAAGTTCTAATTTTAATGATGGATGTATAGAACAGGAACTAATGTCTTTTCTGCAAGTTTCAGCTGTTTCAACAAGTTTTTTTATAGGGATGCATGGATGTATGGACTTGTTAATGGCCGGATTCTCCTCAAGGAGAGACGGAAATAAGTCAAAGTCAAGTCATGGATGTGAATACAATGCCAAATTTTTGTAATCATATAAAGCCCAGTACAAATACAAATTAAACAATCAGACATAAGTGACAACTTTCTAATGTGTAGATTTGTTTAACTGTCTAGTTCATATAAATTTGGCTTGCTGTGTTACCTGTGCAATAACTGCATTTTCAGCCAAACTTGTAGAGTAATTTTCATGTATATATTTTTTCTCCCAATCCTGAAAGAAAAAATGGATCACTGTATGATACCTATAAAGTCACTTATTTGTCATAACAATTAGTTAATTGTATTTATAATCAATCTAATTAAAATTAAATCTTTCACTTTGTTCCCTTTTCTTCCTTTCAATGGCAATAAAACAGGGGGAACATTTAGTTTTAACATTTTCTGTTAGCTAATGAAAACCAAACTCTGTAACTTCAGAGAGGTCTGAAAACAAAATCCACAATATGGCTTGATCATACAAAGGTACTGACAAAATTGGTAAGAAAAATTAGCAAAATTTCACCCATGCACACAGAACAAAAATTAAATTGGTTTATAGTCAATTTAATGTATAATTTTGATTAGAAAATAGATTAATATAAATAGGAATACATGTTACCATTTAATAAGTCATTGTTTATCTTAAAAGGGGCCTTGGTGGCAGAGTGGTTAAGATAGTTTGTCTACTAGTGATCACATGGTCTGTCAACACTGAGATTAGTGGTTCAAGTCTCACTGCCATGTGCTCAACTCCAATCTTAATTGACAAGTAACCTGAAGGTCAGGGGTTTTCCTCCAAGTACTCCGGCTTTCTTCACAATAAAAACTGGACGCCATGATTTAGCTGAAAACTTCCTGAATTGGCGTAAAACAGCATTGAAAAAAAATCCTAATATGACTCATACTATAAAAACAAATAAATCAAGTTCTGTGTGTTTACACTGCCTCAGTGAGAGAGGGGTTTAAGTAGTTAGTCATCTGCTTTTGATTACTGGCATTTAAACACTGGTGCTAACAGTTCATACCTGCTTTGGGGAAGATGTCCATGACTTCAACCTCGAGGATTTCAAAGTGAACTGGTACCTGGTACTTTTACCCACCTGAGAATTACTAAACCCCCCAAAATAATTCTTACCAATATCAAGTCTGTAAAAATGTAGTACATGTACCTTCAAAATATTGAAAAGTAACTGCTGGTACTTAAACATAAAACCCCTGCAACCCAAATTCAGAATGATTACCTATCTCCTGTTGTAGGGTCAGGGATTACAACCAATTGCTCTGTTTCTCCCTTCCAATTACAAACTAGGCACCATGATATACATAGCTAAACAAATAAATATCTATGTTTGTTTGTTTAATGCAAATTTCCAGCCACATGTATATATTGGCACAGTTTTAATGGAGGGAGGAAGCTGGAAGATTGGAGTCAGGTACACCCTTACTGCGGTGAGACTTGAACCTAAGCAACCTCAGTGTTGACTGACCACATGATCAATAGTACTGGCCACTGAGGTGCCATTATTGAAAGTACCTGAGTAGTGTAAAATAAACAAACAATCCTACACAGTATATACTCACATATGGATTCTGGAATATCTGGTAAAAGTCATTGTGTAAATGTGATGTATCAAAATCATCGTAGTTCACCAGGTGTCCAAAGTATTTCATATTACTCACAAACATAAAAATACCCTGTAAACAGTAAATAATCAGGTAAAATCATCATCGTTAACACACCTGTACTGTGCAGCTGTAATGGAGTGGATTTCTAATTTCCCAACAAGCAATGGTAGACATAAATTACTATTTGTAACTATTTGCACATCACTGGTCAACTCAATTGTTGTTTATCATCTGCAGTGGTCCACTATAGAGGCAGTGGACACTGGACACCCACACAAACAGTGCAATCTTCCTGTGTTTATCCATTAACACAGTACACTAGACTAGTGGGAAATTGGAAATCCACTATGGTACAACTGTATGTTCAGAAGACAAATTCATCTCAAATTTATTTGAGTTTAGATTAAGGTCATTATAGCATTATAACATTTCATAACATATACACGCAGTATTATAACATTTCACAACATACACACACAACGATAAAAATTAGTTAATTGTTATCCTGAAATCATTGAGGGCTACATGGGGATGTTAAGGGACTTCCTGTGGAACACCATTACCCCTAGAATTCTTTACCTTCAGCCCTATATTAAAGACAAGGTTAGCGTCAGATTCAAGTCCTTCTGGATATCCATTCCCTTTTCTCAATTCAATGTCTGATGATGTCTAAATAAATATTTGGTATCAAGAATTATTATTGGACTGTTTATATGTGTAAAAGGGTTGATCAAGGAAGATAAATGTTTGGTTGAAGGCAGTCCAAATAAATATTTTGTATGAAGAATTTATATTTGGACTAAATTTGTTCCAGGAAGACATATGATTGGTTAAAAACAGTCCAAACAAATATTTTGCATTAAACATTATTGTTTGGGCTATTCATATAAGGGTTTTTTCCATGGAATATACATGTTTGAATAAATATGGTATAAAAATATAGTGTGTATGAAGAAATAATATTTGGACTATTCTATATAAGGAGTATATATGTTTGGGTAAAGGATGTAGGGATAAGATCAACTATATGCAATAACACATTTACATGCAAAATGTTGTATAAAATTAACACGTACATTTCTTATATATTGTACATTTATTTAGCTAGCATTTGTATAAGGATCGGAGCCTTTTAGTGTACTGATTACAATTAAATTTTCATGATTTTGTCCCAGATGTCCTGCATATATATTCAGGTCTAAAAAAAGAATCCTTTAAAAATGTACCATATTTTTTTACCCCATGTCTGGTGTTTTTTTATTATAACATTGGGTGGGTTTCCCATAATGAGTCTGTGAAAAATGCTAATTACAGTTTTACAAGGCATAGTAAATAAACTATTAATAAACCACAACTATATGTTATGATAAGTTAAATGTATTAAAAAATCACAGGAGGATTATTCGAGTTACTGAATGGAACAGAAATGAATCAGAATAATTATTTCTACATGGCAAAAGGGAAAATTGTTGTTTCATGGTTGTGTCATCAGGCAATAGTTCTGAAAACTCTTGACTGGCAGAATAGAACTAGAGGCTCCCAGGAGCCTGTAATCGCTCACCTGGAATCCAAATGACTTCAACTATATTAAAAGTTATGAAATTAACAGTTTCAGTCTAGTTGTTATAGCTTTTAAGTTACTGTGCAAAACTAAACATTTCTTCAAAATTTTTTTTTAAATACAATAACTCCTTTAAGGTGCCATCAGACAATTTCTGAAAATTAAATGGTTTTTAGGCATTGTCCTTTAGGGTACTTTAGAAATTTACAGTTTTACTGTACTAATAGGTGTGTTATAGACTAATTTATAATTCATTAACTGTTCATTTGTCCAAATTCATTATGAAAGGGCAATAACTCCTATAATGAGTCATCTTGCAATTTTGGACTAAGCAATCATTTGTAGGGCTTCTATTGCTGATCATTTTTGCAATTTACAGTTATAATCTAGCTGCTATAGTTTTCAAAAATGGAAAATTTCATAACAAAATTGTCATTTAAGTGCAATAACCCCTATAAGGAGTCATCTGACAATTTCAGACCAATTAAGTGAATTGTAGGGCTTTTATTGCTGATCATTTTTGCAATTTATTATTTCACTCTAGCTGTTATGGTTTTTAAGTTACAGGACAAAAACGGAAAATTTCATAAAAAATTGCAATTTAAGGGCAATAACTCCTATAAGGAGTCTTTTGACAATTTCAGACTTTATAGTAATTTGTAGGCTTGTATTGCTGATCATTTTTGCTATTAACAGTTTCACTCTAGCTGTTACAGTTTTTAAGTTACAGGACAAAAACAGAAAATTTCATAAAAAATTGTCATTTATGGGCAATAACTTATTTAAGGAGTTGTCTGACAATTTCAGACCAATCAAGTGAATTGTAGGGCCTTTATTGCTGATCATTTGTGCAAGTAACAGTTTCAATCTAGCTTCTATAGTTTTCAAGTTACAGGACAAAAACGGAAAATTTCATAAAAAATTGCCATTTAAGGGCAATAACTGCTATAAGGAGTCATCTGACAATTTCAGACTAATACAGTGAATTGTAGGGCTTGTATTGTTGATCATTTTTGCTATTTACAGTTTTACTCTAGCTGTTATAGTTTTAAAGTTACAGGACAAAAACGGAAAATTTCATAAAAAATTACCATTTAAGGGCAATAACTCATATAAAGAGTCATCTGACAATTTCAGCCCAATCAAGTGAATTGTAGGGCTTTTATTGCTGATCATTTTTGCCATTTACAGTTTCACTCTACCTCGTATATTTTTCAGGTTATATTGTAAATACCAAAAATTTTGTCAAAAATCGTCAATAAAGGGCAATAACTCCTACAAGAAGCCAATACACAACTTCACACTAATAGCAACTATTGTAGACCTTAATGTGTTGATCAATTTGAAGTAACGGTTTTCTCTATAACTATTATAATTTTTGAGATAATGATCAAAAACCTGTGTTGACCCCCATGTTCTATTTTTAGTAACAGCTGCCATATTTGTCTGTTGATCAACACCCTGGGTACAAACTTGAAACTAGGAACCCTAAGGATGATTGTGGCCAAGTTTGAAAAAAATTGGCCCAGTGGTTTCAGAGGAGAAGATTTTTGAAAAAGTAGACAACGGACGACGGACGCAAGTGATAGCAAAAGCTCACATGGACCTTCGGTCCAGGTGAGCTAAAAAGGTTAAAATAGCAAATTTATTGTACATTTAAATTCCATGTAATTTATATACTGAGGTATAATAAAAAGGGTTATTGCATGTATATTGAGGAATATTATCCCTCAAAGAATATATATTGCACTCGCAAGCTCATGCAATATAAAATTCTACCTGTGATAATAGTCCCCAATATTCATGCAATAACTCTATAATACAGTATACATCTTTGCAATAGCAGGAAAGTTAGGGGGACATGATAATCTTGCATTATCTACTGCTACAACTGTGACAAATACAAAATCTATTTCATTTACCAGAAGCCAAGACATACTTTTTGCTGTGTGTACATAATGTTTTAAAGTCTGGGGTGTTTCTAAAAATACTCAGTGTCTATCCTTCCCTCACAACAGAAATCAATAAGAGCACACATACAAAAAACTGTGTACATTTTACCCTACAACCCATGTTTATATATTTTCAGTGTCTTTTGGAGCGGGACATATATCTTTTTGAAACAGTCCTTGGAGGGGTACATAGTACTTTTTGGAACAGACCTTGGAGGGGGGTATAGAACTTTTTCGAACAGTCCTTGGTGGGGAACATAGAACCTTTTGGAACAGTCCTAGGAGGGGGACATAGAACCTTTACCAGTCCTGCGATGAGCTGTACTGTACTGACTAAAGGAACACGATTTAGAAGGTTATAGACTTCATAAATAATGACAACATACAAGGGTACCAGGCCATCCATAAAATTCAGTTGCTTTTTTGTTCAAATCTGGCAATGCTCCATGATTAGGATCTTTGAACAAAATGTTAAGACTTGCTGGATGTAAAACAACAATCAATCAACCAAAATGTTTAAACTATATGAAGTGTATCACAAAATGAAAGTTAAGAAAATATATAATCTGCCTGCATATCTACCTACTTCTCAAATGAGTCAAGAAATAGAAAATAAACTATTTTTAAGGATGGCCTGGATGCAGCTGTTCTTAGTTTAGCATTAAAAAAAAATATATTTAAAACATACCTTTTCTCTCAGATTTTCAGCAAAATGCATGTCTGGGTCATTGACATCATCCCTTGTGAATGCATTCTGAAGTTTAGACATCATAGAACCATGAACCAAATAAACACTGTTAATGTATGGAACATTCCAAAGTCCCCTGAAATGGAGAGACATCCCATTATTTTATGCACAATTACATGTATTCTTGTTTTCAATACATATAGATGTATATATTCCTTTTATATAAACAAATAAAAGTGAATTCTAAATACAAAAGAATCAAGGAAGAAAAAACAAGAAAATGTGTTTCTGATGTCCCACTTTTGCCAAGTTTACTCAAACATGAAATATTTTGCACAGCTTTTAATAGTTTCTATGATAAAATACTCCTACTTCAAAAAAGATGCCTAGAAACAAAATATTTGAAAACCATTATTTTAAATCATTACAAACTGTGACCTTGACCTAGAAGTGGAATATAATGAATCCAAAAGATAAACTCCACACACAAACATGTTACCATGGTTAAGTGTAGTTATGTTCACAAGACTTTGCACTTTTGACCATCTGTCCCCAAATCAAAAGGTTTGTAACCAATCATGCCTTTGAGTAAAATGATGATTGGACATGTCATACATAGGATATGAAACCGATTCCCTACAAACCTCCCACTAGTTAGTTTTAGAGTTATTAATTATTTTGTGCCATTTACTTTAGACCAAGTGACCCAAAAGTCAACAGGCTTTATTCCCTGTTTGAATTATATTGTAGTAGTGAGGGTAATAAGTTTAAATGGTGTGATGTGGAGGAAACCATTGAATGCTGTAACTAATACATAACACAAACCAGCAAACATATTAAGGATTTCTTTTCAGGATGTTTATTTACAGTTTTGTATTCCAACAGATCTACAAAATCAGGGGATCAAACATAAAATTCTTAACCTCCATTGGCTTCCCATAGTAGATATTACAAACCATCAAACATATTAATGATTCATTCCTCTAGAACTGCAAGTGAACTAAGATGTTGTCTACTTACACCCTTTTGTATTATTCCACAATATTTATATAAACACAGGATCTAGTATTAAATATTATCTCCAGTAGCTCCCCATGGTAGATATCTCAGACCAACAAACATTACTGATTTCTACCTCAGAAAGATGAAGGGAATGTTGTCTACTTACACCATTTTGTACGATACTAGCATTATTGATTCTCTCAAGAAGTTGAAGGAAATTTTGTCTACTTACACCCTTTTGTATGCTACAATATCCATATAATCAGGGGATCTAGCATAAAATCCGTTATCTCCAGTGGCTCCCCAGAAATTGGACCAGTACTGATGAGGTCTGGTAACCATTGGTGCAATAACAGTTCTGGAACATTATTATGTTTATTTACAGTAATTATACAACAAACATGACAAACAATATGTAGCAAACGCAAGAGTCAATAAATGCTTGAAATAGAGAATATATTTATAAATCCTGTGGAGAATGGGCAGGGGGAACAAAAGATTATACATGTAAGCATTCTGCTAGCCCATCACAATATGGGATGCACTAAAGTGCGGTAAATGTAGTCCACACAACACATCTGTCTTACCATCTGTCTACATCCATCTTACTGTATACTATATGGCAATATGACATACTTCTTAACCTATGAATGATCCTACCATACAAACCTTACCTGACTTAATCTCGTATCTTACAGCAGTACTAAACATCTTTGAATTCACTTTTTTCTATGTTTATATCACACCCCTTCTCCCAACCTACCCAATCCCTTTAACATAATGTAATATGGAGTAGGCATTGCCAAAATGCGAGCACAGACAATATAGTCCTTTATTATCAATATATAATGTGCATTTCATAATTGACGTTATTTCCTATCACCCTAAAAGTGCCTCTAAATTCCCGTAGTCATGTGACGTCTTTCTTTGTAACTGTGACGTCACATGAAGTGTAATTTGATTGTCAGTTTTTAAAGATCGATGTAGAGATTGCAAAAAAATAGTATGAAATGTTTGTTGTTAATTTTAAATATAACATTTATTTTTTATCGATGTCAACTGTATTTTCAAATCTTTCTTAAAATTATTTTTAGTACTTTTCTTCATTCACTTTGTTCCAGTTTTTTTACGATATCAACTTCTGGACGAAAAAAATCAATATCAGCATTAAGCAGATTTTGATCACATGACACGTAATTGCCGTAGAGCTCACCGCTCTTCGCGGACAGCTTCGCTATTAATTGATTCCAAGTAGACATCCTTCTAGAGTAAATGATAATTATTAATGCTACCTACTCCCACTGGATAGGGATTCCCAATCCTATCCATTATTATACTGTAAAATGTAAGTTAATGTATCATATTGTACTTGTATATAGAATTAATTAACAAAACATGTTTAAACTAATCTTATATATACAATCCTTTAAATATGACAGGTTTGCTTGATCAGATGTTGCTTAAAACCATTTTCAGCAATTTTTCAGCTGATATGACCTGTTTATTGTGGGAAGAAGCTGGAGTTCCTGGAGAAAACCCTTGACCTTCGTTAGGAAAACTGACAATCCTTGTCAATTAAGATTGGAGTCAAACGCACCATGCCAATAGTGAGACTTGAACCAGCAATCTCAGTGTTGACAGACCACACAATCAATAGTAGATGAGCTACCTTAACCAGTCAGCTACCAAGGCCCCTGATTTCAAAGGTAAAGTAACTGCAGACTAGGAGATGAACATCCTAAACATGTAGGAGGACTTATTTTTTAAATGCATACTGAACTGCATACTGAATATTATTACAATTTCAAGGTTCAAAGGGGCTAACTCTGAATTTGTCAACAAAGCAAAATACACAACTAATATGCACATATAATGTTTGGATCTTACATGAAGTGTGAAGAGTCAAACATGTGCATACTGAAAAGTATCCAATCTTTGAGGTTTACGAGGCATAATTCCATATCATTCATGCTGTAGAGTAGACTAGTTTGGTACTACACTATATACCTATTTTGTTCCATCAACATCTTCAGTACATCAGCGTTGGTAAGATGGGTATGACCATCTACAGAAAACAGGTACTGACAACTGGTTTTAAGACACATCTCCCTGAAAACAAAAGTCAATTAAATGAAGCATTAAAACAGACAAGACACATCTCCCTCAACTCAATTAAATGAAGCATAAAAACAGACAAGACATATCTCCCTAAAAACACAACTCAATTAAATGAAGCATCAAAACAGACAAGACACATCATTCTAAAAACAAAAGTCTATTAAATGAAGCATCAAAACAGACAAGACACATCTCCCTAAAAAACACAACTCAATTAAATGAAGCATTAAACAGACAAGATACATCTCTCTTAAAACACAACTCAATTAAATGAAGCATCAAAACAGACAAGACACATCTCCATAAAAAAACACAACTCAATTAAATGAAGCATCAAAACAGACAAGACAAATCTCCCTAAAAAACACAAGTCTATTAAATGAAGCATCAAAACAGACAAGATACATCTCTATAAAAAAAACACAAGTCAATTAAATGAAGCATGAAAACAGACAAGACAAATCTCTCTTAAAACACAACTCAATTAAATGAAGCATCAAAACAGACAAGACACATCTCCCTTAAAACACAACTCAATTAAATGAAGCATCAAAACAGACAAGACACATCTCCCTAAAAAACACAACTCAATTAAATGAAGCATCAAAACAGACAAGACACATCTCCCTTAAAACACAACTCAATTAAATGAAGCATCAAAACAGACAAGACATATCCCTAAAAAACACAACTCAATTAAATGAAGCATCAAAACAGACAAGACACATCTCCCTTAAAACACAACTCAATTAAATGAAGCATAAAAACAGACAAGACACATCATTCTAAAAACACAAGTCTATTAAATGAAGCATCAAAACAGACAAGACACATCATTCTAAAATCACAACTCAATTAAATGAAGCATAAAAACAGACAAGACACATCATTCTAAAAACACAAGTCTATTAAATGAAGCATCAAAACAGACAAGACACATCTCCTTAAAAATTAGTCAAAATAAGGTGATCAAATAACACAACAGACATTAAAATGGTGCATTACATCTGTTTTCTCATATATTATTAGTCATTTAATTACAACAAATTTACATATTCCCAGCAAACTCAGTTTTATTTGACAAATACAAGGTGCTGAAAACAACCTACCTGGACTTTATGCACATGTTCAAATTTTGATTGGTCATAATAAGTAACAAAATAACATCAGAATCAACTAAAAATCTCACCATCATTGTGCAAAAATAAACAAAAATATGATATCCTTAAGTTATGTTTAACAAACTCTAGAAAAAATGCATGGGATGAAATCATCCTAAATATAATGTCTAACATTATAAAATATACAACCAATTAGGGCTACCAAACTTTTTCATAAACTTTCCACAGATAATTCAGAATATCTGTTATCTTAAAATATTTGTAACAAAAGTTAACCTCCCTCACCCCCACAATAACTCATAGTGGGCTTAAATACTAAACAACAATGTGTACAGAGATACATACAGTGCCCAGTTTCTCCCTGCAGTGGTTTTCATGCCATCCTCTGGGTTTACTGTAGATACTGATTTATAAAGGTCTCCGTATTTTGACAGGAAATATGCAACATCTTTCTTGTGATAATCAGCCTGTAATTAAAGTGCTTACCATAATAATGAAAATTATTTCATATCAATAATGTAACAAACCATTCCATTGGATAATTTGCAGTCTGTATTTTAAGCTACAGTTAATGTGTTTAAGAATAAAAGACTCAGCAGGGCTGTATCAGCAAACGGGCTGTATCCAATCTACTGTTACAGCCCTAAGTTTGATACAGCCCTGGCTGTAACGCCTAACGGTGATACAGCCCGATCAAAAACAGATTATTTGAATTTTCAATTTTCATGTGCCACAAACAAATGTAAATAGATTGCTAATTACTAAACAAAATGTAAAACATGTAAAATATCAACAGAACATATTATTTAGCACAAATGCTAACAATTACAGGTAAACAAAGTTCATTTTGTCTTGTATACTATTGAACTTGTTTGTTTTCTAATGTTTTCAATGAAATAAAAGTAATAGTAACTTGTGTCTATGGCTGTATCAGAATTACAGACTTCTGAAGGACCCGATACGGACCGTTTATTTGTTACAGCCCTCGCCTTTGGCTCGGGCTGTAACAAGATAAACGGTCCGTATCGGGTCCTTCATCAGTCCGTAATTCTGGATACAGCCCTACACACAAGTAACTATTACATAATTATTATCAGATATATTTAAAAAATGGAAACCCTAGTTTGTTTTGTTTTTGTTTTTTTTGTTTTGTTTTTTTTAGGGGGGTGGGGGGGGGGAGTTGTAACAAATATTGATAGTGGTGACACTAATGTGTCGTGGTACATATTGGTAAACACACCCCTTTTCCTAAGTTAACTTAAACATAAAATATATGGCACAGCCCAATAGAATTTTGCCAAGGAAGAGATCATGTTGTTATTGTGTATTGTAAATTTCTTGTGAAATCATCTTCATAAACTTGCGGCTCCTAGGAGCTTATAATTGCACACCTGGAAGACAAATGACTATGAGATATCTATAATTCTAATATGAATTGCATATTAAGAAATATGTTTATTTGATTGGTCAAGATTAATTCTGGTAGTAGTTTTCAACAGAATTTATATTTTGATAAAAGAAGTTGACTAAATTTATTGTTGGATAAATAGTGTTGACCAAATTAACTTTGAGTGTAACCAGTGTGAACAAAGATGGCGGCATTCAATATTGATAAAATCACAAATTCTCTGTTTGATGAATTGACATTAATGATTCGTTAAAGTTTTAACTTTTCTTGTCGTCGTTTGAGAAAAAAATGCTACAGATTTGTTTTAAAGCTTAGTAATGTGTTCATTTTTATTCCATCAACAAAATATTTGTCAGGTAAATCCCACTATCAAAATTGAGAATTGAGATTATCATAGGCTAATTAATTTCCTAGTGCAATTTTTAAAATTTTAAGGTTTGAACGTAGTTTTGCATGGATTTATCTGTATATATATCAACAAGACCAACTCACTTACAAGCATTTGATAAAAGTCCTTCTGACTTTTATTTGTTTGTGAGTGAGATGAATTTGTAGACATACCACTAAATCAACAGAAAAATGTGTTCAGGCCTATATAAAACGTTTGCAATATTGAGTTTCAGTCAATTTTTTATAGCTTTTAAGTTACTGGACAAAAACTATAAATTTCCTCAAAAATTTTGATTACAAGCAATAATCCTATAAGGTGTCATCTGACAATTTCTGAAAAATTGAATGATTTGTAGGCCCTGTCCTTCAGGTTGATTTACAGTTTTAGTCTAACTGTTATAGACTTAATTCATAACACAAAAGCTGATTATTTTGTCCAAATTTTCATGAAGATTCATGAAGATCAGACAACAACTGTTTGAGTTAAAGAGTAGGTGAAGAGAATTTCCCAATTTTTTTTATAAATAAAGGGCCATAACTCTGAAGAGGCTGAAGCACTTTTGCTGGTTATCTTGCTTGGTCTTGATATTATGCCTATAAACATTTACCTACTAGTTTAATGAAAATTGGACAACAACTGTTTGAGTTAAAGAGGGTCAAGGAGAATTTGCCATTTTTTTGTATAAATAAAGAGCCATAACTCTGAAGTGGCTACAACAATTTAGTTAATTATTGAACTTGGCAGATATATTATGCCCATAAACATTTTCCCCAGGTTTCATGAAATTTGGACAACAACTGTTTCAGTTAGAGAGCAGCATCACTGTGGGCAGCCTCATCCTGCCTCCACACCTGCCATGGCTGTTCCCATAATATGACCCGTCTTCTACAAGTGTATAAGTATGATTTGTAAGCCATGCCTTCCTGACCATTTTTGTTATTAACAGCAATAACTTCTACAGGAAGTATTTACACAACTTCAGACTTATATGAACTTTGGATCGATCACATGAACCTAAACCAATTGAACAACTATGCAACTTTTCTTGTTTATTTAGCTTTTCTTTTCTACATGTATATAAGGAAGCGTCCAACTGCAAAAATAATTAATTTTGATGTTTTAAGGGGTATTACTCATAAAAGGAGTCATTCAACTTACATTTATGTACACTGAAAAATAATTTTAGCATATCTTGATGAGCTGAATAATTTTGTATTTCAAAAGTTTTTCTTTAGCTCTTATGGTTTTCAAGCTATTCAAGAAAACTGACAAAAATCAACAATTTTGATAAATAATGGGCAATAACTCCTGTAAGGCTTCAGCAAATAACTTCATTTCAATGAATAGTTTGTGGAGCTTTTGATGCTGAAGAGGGAGATTCACTGCCCAGTTTCCAGCAGCTCCATTACAATTAAAGGAACCACTCTGTAGCTCTGTCAAGATAAAAATAAAGGAGCTACAATATTATAGCTCATTTGCCAGGTTAGTTGGTCGGCTGTGAAGATTTGTGCAATCTGGATAGAGGACATCAGAAAAATTAAAGTTTCAAAGCATCACTTCAGTGGTTTTGCAGAAGATTTTTAAAGAAAAGTTAACTAACAGATAACAAACACCAAGTAACCAGAATAAGTCAGGTGAGCTAAAAAGTAGAAAAAAAATAAAAGCTTCAAAACATGTTTTGGCAGTGCCTGTGTTATTTGGAAAATTTCAAAAAGTTTAATTTCCCAAACATCAATTTTTCTTACAATAAAAATATTGATTATCAAGCAAGTACGATATTGAATACCTGATTGTGTATATATAAATCCATCCTCTTTTTTGGATAATTCAGCTCTGCTATATTTTGGAGAGCCTCTGCTAAGAAAGGTGTAGGTTGGTCTATAAAAACAGACAACTGGACTGATGGGTACTCATCCTCCTACAAGTATATCAACAGTTTAATTTTGGCATTGTTCACAATCACATTGTACCTTCAATTCATTAACATTTTGCCATACAGTAACCTTAAATCCTTCAACACTTACATCTACCTTAATTATTCAACACTTTACCATGCATGCACCTTTCTTTTTCAACACTTTACCATACATGTACCTTTAATTCTTCAACTCATTGCCATACATATCTTTCATTCTTCAACCATTTACAAATACATGTAATTATTCCAAATTTTATTTTATATATATCCATGTACCTCTAATCCCTTTTCAAGCTTACCATACATGTACCTCTAATCCCCTTTTAAGCTTTACCATACCTGTACCTCTAATCCCTTTTTCAGCTTACCATACATGTACCTCTAATCCCTTTTAAGCTTTACCATACATGTACTTCTAATCCCTTTTTAAGCTTTACCATACATGTACCTCTAATCCCTTTTAAGCTTTACCATACATGTACTTCTAATGGCTTTTTAAGCTTTACCATACATGTACTTCTAATTGCTTTTTAAGCTTTACCATACATGTACTTCTAATCCCTTTTAAGCTTTACCATACATGTACCTCTAATCCCTTTTTAAGCTTTACCATACATGTACCTCTAATCCCTTTTTAAGCTTACCATACATGTACCTCTAATCCCTTTTAAGCTTTACCATACATGTACTTCTAATCGCTTTTTAAGCTTACCATACATGTACCTCTAATCCGTTTTAAGCTTTACCATACATGTACTTCTAATCGCTTTTTAAGCTTTACCATACATGTACCTCTAATCCCTTTTTAAGCTTTACCATACATGTACCTCTAATCCCTTTTTAAGCTTTACCATACATGTACCTCTAATCCCTTTTATGTTTTACCATACATGTACCTTTAATGTCTTTTTAAGCTTTACCATACATGTACCTCATCCTTTTTTAAGCTTTACCACACATGTACCTCTAATCCATTTTTAAGCTTTTCCAACATGTACAGTAGTCCCCCTCTTATAAGACCACCCCATCTGAGTCATGAAAGTGGTCTTATAATGGGGCTGGTCTTTCTTGAGGGAATACAATTTATACAGGTTTATAGAGCTTGGTCTGTTGATTAGCAGCAAAAGCTGTGAAGTGTTCAAGAATCACACAAAAAGTATTTGTATTTTATTATTCAGTATGAATTAAAAAAAAGAATTCATGCAGTTTTTATCAATGATAATATAACAATTCCAAATCTTCTTAAAAGTGAATGTTTCTGTTCCTGTTTCACCTGCATTATTGTTGTTTTTATCACTTTTACTGCCCAGTTTCCACTTCGTAGTATAAAGGGAAAAATCCATATTTTTCTCTGTTTCCAGTTTCCCAAGTTTTTGACATGGTTTGAAGTAAATTTTGATTTATGATTATGTTGGTACATTGTACTATTATCTCCTTGTTGAATATTGCAGTCTTATTGTAATAAACCTGATTTCTAAAATGCCGAAGTCAAACTGATCTACAATATCCTACTTATTTTCCCCTTTAATCTAGCTTAAAAACCTTTCTTTTACACGATTTCGACATTTTGTTTACCAGTTGTTGAACTATTTCAGAACTGGTTTACGCTAATAAAACCAAATCTCGTTCTATTCGAGACTTCCAAAATAAACATCCGGTCAGTAACATGGTCGTTCATGAAGGGAATTTGTAAAAAAAAAAAATGTGGTCAATGGTCGGGTTTGAGGAGTTCGCAAGAGGTAATTTTATGTTAGGAACACTTAATGCATCAGGATTTTGGCAGGATAAAGTGGGTGGTGGGGACTACTGTACCTCTAATCCCTTTTTAAGATTTACCATACATGTACCTCTAATCCCTTTTTAAGCTTTACCAAACATGACCTCTAATCCCTTTTTAAGCTTAACCAAACATGTACTTCTTATCCCTTTTTAAGCTTGCCCATACATGTACCTCTAATCCCTTTTTAAGCTTGCCCATACATGTAACTCTAATCCCTTTTTAAGTTTTACCAAACATATATCTCTAATCCCTTTTTAAGCTTAACCAAACATGTACTTCTTATCCCTTTTTAAGCTTGCCCATACATGTACCTCTAATCCCTTTTTAAGCTTGCCCATACATGTAACTCTAATCCCTTTTTAAGTTTTACCAAACATATATCTCTAATCCCTTTTTAAGTTTTACCAAACATGTATCTCTAATCCCTTTTTAAGCTTTACCATACATGTACTGCTAATCCCTTTTTTAACTTTACCATTCATGTACCTTTAATCCCTTTTTAAGCTGTACCATACATGTACCTTTAATATCTTTTTAAGCTTTACCATACATGTACCTCTAATCCCTTTTAAGCTTTACCATACATGTACCTCTAATCCCTTTTTAAGTTTTACCAAACATGTATCTCTAATCCCTTTTAAGCTCTACCATACATGTACCTCTAATCCCTTTAAAGGTTTACCATACATGTACTTCTTATCCCTTTTAAGCTTTACCATACATGTACCTTTAATCCTTTCAAACTAATAGTGTTACGATTACAGGACAAACATCCATGACTTGTAGTCCATCCATCTACTAGATAGTTTGCTAACCTATTGAATTCTCCCTGAAAAAGGAACACCAATGTAAACTACATCATGTCTGTATCATTGCACCATGATCAGTGGTGTACAATAGTCACTTTACTCACTTTTTAGGTTTCAATATAATCTTTTTGCCCTGGGTTGAAGTTGCATTACTTTAAACACTGCCGTACCAGCATTGGTTTGGGTGCATATAATAAGTCACAAACAAATAACATACCATTATAAGTTGTTAAAACTGCTTTCACAGGAGAATAATTAAATTACAACACAATCTCAACCTTATATTTCTTCATAAAACAACTTCACACTAAGTTCTTGTCAAATGAACAAAATTACAGTGATATAAAATGAAAAAAAAACTTGCACATTTAAATTTTAAAAATGAGTATATAAAGCATACCAGTATGTACCTTTACACATCCTGTATAAAAAATCAAATGTGGTTAGAAAACCAGTTACTAGGATCTAAATACTTTCTGTTAAAAATTCTTGGAAAAATGCTTAGAATTTAAAATTTTCCACAAATATTAAATTTCTTTGTCCACTTTTGAAACTGCCCAATGATTTATGCATGCAATTAAACAGTGATGGTCTAAGGCTACTGTACAAGTTAATGTGTATTTAAAATCAATTATCAAATAATGTAAGTAAATAAGGAACATTCAGTCAGATTTAAAACCCCTTAATGACTGTGATTTGTCACCATTTTAAATGTTGTTTTGTATCTTTACTCCAATATACCATATTGGTATTGACTAATTTCTGTGCAATGTTGATACTTATTTTTCTACCAAATGAAGACATCAACGAAATTTATATTGAAAAAAATCTTGTATCAGTATATCTGGGCCTATTATGTTTGTGCTCATCAGGATTAACAATTATTATGTTTCACATAAGTTTTTTTTTTTCAGATTGTGTGCATTGTATTGAAAGATATACAGGTAAATTTAGGTAAAAGTATCAAATGTCTGACTAAATATTATTTTCCTGCAATTAACATGTATTTTTTGTGAGCAAAAATGATAATTTCATGTGTGCAACAGTAAGGGCGATCCACGCAAATGTAACGCTCCAATGTATTTTTACATCAATACAAATACATAATTAATGTTGCAGCCGAAAAATTATATATAAATAAAGAAGCAAGGCATATTCTACCTATGCTTCCATCTGATCTTCTGAGTTTAGAACTGCCACTATAATTGTATAGTTATATAACAACAATAATACCATTAAATGTAAAATACATTGCAATTTGATCATAAAAAGAATTTTTAAAAGGGTCACACAAAGGGAGACAAGCCAGTATAAAAACCAAAACACCTTGTAATAAAAAAAGGTAAAATACTTAGAAAATGTGAATTGTCCCAAAGTTGTTGCTTAAGTTAAATATTGTATGATAGACAGCAACCACATATGATGTATATGTTGAGTGGAAATTTTTCTCATGATATTGAAAACTCCTGAGTGAAAGTGTCGTGGAATTCCAACATAAAATGCCCTAAACTTTTTGAGTCAATTTTATAGATATATTCTTCATCTAGTCTAAAATTGTATAAATCTTTAAAGTTATGCCAAATCAGGTAAAGCTCATCTGGTTCTTAGTAACAGAAAAGCCTTGTTTCCAAATTTAATTGTATCCCAGATACAAAATGTTTACATGTGTTTACTGAAGTCATACAATATTTCTATACTCACCGTGAAAGAAAGTAACTTTAGAAGGAAAAATATACTACAATCATATTCTGTTTAATTCACTGTTAATAATAATTTTCTTTAAATTGTATGGATATGACATAATAGGCAAAATTAAAATATTTCAACCAATACACAATTAATGTACTTTACTGCACCTACATGTATAATAAACAGATTTTGACTCTTATTCTTATACAGTCGAACTTCAATGGCTCAAACTCTAAGAGGCCAATGAAAATATACCTATTTTGACTCTTATTCTATTTTTTATTGATATTTATTTAAAGCTTTATTAACTAAAAAAGTTGCAGCATAAAAATGCCCTTCACGTAAAAGCCCTTTAACCACATGGTTAGAAGTGATTAACCTGCTTCTCAACACCAATACTACAAGCCTTGTACTT
This sequence comes from Limnoperna fortunei, assembly GCA_944474755.1. Lineage (NCBI taxonomy): Eukaryota > Metazoa > Mollusca > Bivalvia > Mytilida > Modiolidae > Limnoperna > Limnoperna fortunei. The sequence goes on from OX104122.1 coordinate 52,938,185, forward strand.
ATGGTCACATATTATTATATGTTAATGGATGTTTGCTGTTGTCAGATCTCTACATTATAAACTTTTTATTAAATGACTTACTTTGATTGGTCCATTTCCATGTATGACTAATGGGGTAGTTCCTGTTTTCATGTTGTACAAGTAACTATGGTCTCCTTTGGACTTCAAAGTAGTATCAGCTACAAGAAAAAGAAACTATAAATACTAGTAAAATAATTTTAAGGATCATTAAAGACTGAAAGAAAAATGGACAGCAAACAAATTTACGACTAGTTTCTTTGTTTTGAAATTTTTCTAACATATTGATGGTTGTTCAAAAATTTTAAATAAAGTACTTGTTTTCAGACATCTACTCTAAAATGCAAGTCTGTAGGACATCTGATATTTTAAAATAATTAAGTCAGCATAAAATATACAACATCTTTTATTTTGTTAAATTAAATTGTCTGAATTTAATCATTTTGTTTTTATCTTACTGAAAAAAAGATTACAGATTTTTTTAATATTTTCATTAAAAACCAAGTGTTATATTTTAAGGAATATAAGAAATAAAAAAGAAAAATGGTGCTTTGCACAATTGCAGACTGACCCTCAATTATATTTTACCAGGGATGGTTATAGGACAATGACTTTAAATAAAGACAAATATACATCAAAGGTATAACTAATTACCAATATTTTTAATGTAACATATTTTTTCAAACAGCTGTAAAGGTATTAAATCAAGCAGAATGCAGATGTTTCTCATATTTATTTAAAAATAAATATGTTTACTTCATCTATCACATCATCCCACGTTCCTTGCATGTTAGACCCATTTTGTAGATTGAGAGATTGCTCATTCTAGTTGCTACAGAAACACTTAATTCCCTGTATCCAAACAACACCCCATACTTTTCAGGTGGAAGTCAAAATTTTCTGTCCAGCTCTTGTTTAAACTGATTCATTGTGTGTTATCTTGTTCTAATCCTGACTCCTTGATGCATTTTCATTGGTTAATAATATGACGCCATTTAATATCACATACACATTTCAATCTATTTGTAGAGCTGGAAATACCCTTCCCTTTGAAAATTTAAATATCAATTATATTTTAACTTAAGTTAATGTTTAAGTTATGAACTATAAATGTAAACTGAGCAGAGAAATGTAAAAATATAACATCAAAAAAGAGAATGATGTCGTAATACTTTCTGGCTACTTGAACTAATCTTTATTACAAAATGGTTAGTAAACATCCGAACATAAAATTTCAAGGCTCTCGCCGATGCCAAAATGCCAATTATGAATCCAATGGTCCTGACCTGACTTAATATCCGAAGGCCGTTTATGCTAAGAGATCATCATCGAGGTACCAAAATTGCTGGCCACTGAGCAACCATTCAACCAATCCACATACAAGATAATATCTTACCAGTAATATTCACACTCAAGCTTTTCCAGGCCTTGTACAAATAGTAGAAAATCTTCAAACCAAAGACAAACAATTAAAGATGAGAGTTTAGATTGTACTTATATAACCAGCTTTACTTTGTGGCCACTAATTTCTGTACATGTGTATGTATTTGTATAATTAACTTTTTCATAGTATGACTACAGTAACAAGTTCACTGCTTTTGTTTCTTTGTTCAAAGTTGGTGTAGAGTACTAAAAGTGAAACTTGGCTTACAACCATCTATGTAACCTCTTCAAATGAAATTTTCTAGCAATAAGCATGCAATGTACTAAATTTACTAAAATCAATACGTACCAAGAGCTCCATTTAAATTCTGGAATATTTCTGACTTTGTATCTAATTTGATTCTCCATTTATTCTGAAAATGATTTACATATTCAAATATAATATTAATAAAAATAGAATAAAATAGAATAATTGGACAGGCTTGCTGAAAAACGTACTAATTTTTAAATCTGGGTTTGTTTGTTTTTTTTCCATTTAAAATTTTTTTTTGGGGGCGGGTAGGGTTTGGCGGTTTGGACTTTTTAACTGCAGCTTATAAATTAACTAGAAATTTGACGGTTATAGCCACTACGTGTACTTATAATACAGCAATAAAAAAGAAAAAATCATTATTTGTTGAATGTTTTTTCGACTTCTGGACTGTATGACAGCAGCATCTGTTTATTTGTTTTTGAAGTAACAGCTGTTTATTAACAAGGCCATAATTAAAAATATGTTTGTTTGCACTAACGCGAGCGACCGGGAAAAAACCCACCGACCCGGAAGTTTTTTATTAGACCAAAAAACCAAAGTTTTTTTCCGGAATTTTCCCGTTGTCGTTTCCGTCATTGTTCCATCTTTACAATTATCGACATATTTCCGGTTAGTATGTATTAGTTTGAAACTCGTATTCAGGAAAACATCGACACATTTTCATATACCGGTATGATGCACAAAAAAAAAGTTTACCTACCTACCTACCCAACCTGAAAACAATGGGTAGGGTAAGTCCAAACTGAAATATTTTTAAGTGTGGCCTGTTAAGTATTTAGTTATACTTATCTCTTGTAAACACTAATAGTTACACAGGCACTATAATTTTTCTTTCCTTTCGTATAGTGTTATTTTGAAGTATATATCCCTTTTTTCTCTTGTCCTATTCATTGTATTAAATTTTTTGTCGGAACTCAACACATTGGAGTTGGATTTTTTACTTTTATAAAATTGAAGCTCAAGTAACTTCATAATACTATTATCTATCCCTGTGTTCAATTTAAGCTCCTAGCACACTGGCCCTCATATGCAGGATAATCTCGACAGCTTTGAAATTCTTTTTTGTCTAATTGCAAGTCTTTTTGACACAGCCTTTTGACACAGTCTTAAGCTACATGTAAAATTTACCTCGGCAGAAAAGAAGACAAAACAGAGCCAAATTGCAACTAATAGGTACCAGTAAACAAAGATAGGACACCACATGTCACCATCTTGCCCTATATAGGTTATATTTAGACCTAGGTTGCTGCTCTGCAGTTTACAACAATTATTTGCTTCTTGCATGTGCATTGGAGGATGCTTGGATCATTAAAACTTAAAATATGGCCTTTTAAATATGATGCTTTGATCATTTGAGCATAAAGTTTGATTCTTCATTTAAATATAGTGCTTTGATCATTTCAGATTAAACTCTGCAGTCTTTTAAAGAGAATGCTTGTATTAGTAAGAATGTGTTTGATGGTGTAAAGAGTATGCTTGGACTATATAAGCATATATGTGTTTGGGTGCTTAGGCTATTTAAACTTAGAATTTGTTTAGTATGCTTGAACTTTCAGCTTAAATGTGTTAACGAGGTAGCTTGGATCATTTGAGCTTTAATGTTATGATTTTCCTACAGATAACCTTTATTTTTATGGTATTTAATGCCAATTTCAGCTATATCGTGACCTCCAGTTTTTATTGGGAGGAAGCCAGAGTACCAGGAGAAAACCCCTGACCTTCAGTAGGAAAACTGCAAATTCTTGTCAATTAAAATTGGAAATGATTACTTCCTGCCGCAACCTCAGTGTTGACAGACCACATGTTCAATAGTAGATTACTAACTACTTTAACCACTTGGCCCCTATTTGTGTAAAATAAATCTTTGTTATGACTGTCTTCAAATTAAAACAAGCGTGGACTGTGAGCACGCTCACAAAGCGATACCCCCCGCTTTGCATTCAAATCCAATTATCTCCCCTTAATGATATCCGACGTCAATAAAAATCCTTCATGCACATCTACATATAATGCACTTCCTTTATGCTAAGTTTCATTAAATTTCATCAAGCTGTTTAGGAGGAGTTGCGCTTACAAGGGATGTGGACAGACGGACAGACAGACGATTCCTATATACAAGTTTGCGGGGGGGTAAAAAAAATGGCATTAGGCCCTTGTCCCCTGCTCTATAATGCCTTAAACACAACAGCTCCAGATCGTTACTGATGTTAGGCATCACTGAATTCATAGATGTGAAAAATCAATGTTCAGTTATTGGAGGACCTTACTATCACCATGTGATATATGTAGAAGTGGTAAATACCAAAGACCAAAATATCCCTGGAGCAATATAATATTTTTGGCATGAACTAAATTGTCCGATAAAAAGGACAACTCAACAGCAGCACAAACAAAATAAATATTTGATGAGAAAAATGATCTGTATTTGACCCTTTGACTTTGACATCTATGTACAACTGTAACTCTTAACCTTGTAAGTACCACTACTTATGAAACTGATCTATCATGAATAAAATCTATAGTGTTTGTTTTCAAGTTTCATATGATTAAGTTAACCTTTGACCTTATCTCTCTTAAAAAATAATTTTAATAAATAAATGTGGTTACCCAATTTGACAATTTTATCATATTTCTATTAGGTACATTACAATAGTTGTGTTGTCATAGTCATAGTCTAAGAATTTGGTTAGCCAATACAGTAAAACTGTTAAAATATATATATGTAACATAAATTTTTTTTTAAGTATGACATGTTTTATGGTTCAAACAAAAGAATACTTATTCATATTTTTTTTAATAGTCCTATTTACAGCATTGACCTCATCTATTATACATGAACAATACATATACAAATTTCAGGAATTTGGTTGACTATATATATGATCGGTTAAATATATAAAAATTGTACATGTTTAAACATAACATGAACATTTTGGGTTTTGATGTCATCATGAAAAATGCTGAAAAAAACGCTAATGTGTTGGAAGTAAACATTTGAACATTTTCATGGATTATTACTTACGACATTTAATTTATACCTACCCGTAAATTTTTATCAAGAAATATTTTGGTGTAGTACAGCTGGTCATCGTCCATGTCATTGATAAATTTATGATTAATTATTTCTACAATGTCTTTAGCAAAACCAATAAACCCTGAAAAAGAGGCAAATATACTTTGACCAAACATTTTCTTAATGAAAAGAGTAGGAATTTTCTAATTTAAGTTTCAAAATGCACAAAACAAGATAAATCTTTGAGCTAGTGCTCACTAGTGATACCCCTGCTTTGACAAGATGCCCAAGGAGCATAAAATCGCTTGACACCATATAAGACTATAAGATAAAGTATTATGCAAAATATTAGGCTTCTGTATCCATAAGTTGCTTAGAAAACTGTGGCATGTATGTCAACTATGTGTACAAATCAAAGTATTCGGTAAACAGGAAGTAGATGACCAAGGAGCATAAAATCGCTTAACACCATATGGCACTTTAGAAAAAAAAATGTGCAAAATATCAGGTTTGTACAACCTATAGTCGCTTAGAAAACTGGGACAAAATATTTTGTTACTTATGCATGAATGGAGAAGGGTAAAACAGTATACCCCCGCTTCTTTCGAAGCGATGCTATAGTTGCTTAGAAAACTGCAATGGAAATTTTTGTTACGGAGAGATGAAGGAACAAACAAGGGTAAAACAGTATACCCCTCTTCTTTGAAGCAGTGATATAATAAGGAAAGGTTTCTTTTTTAGGGTAACTTGAGAGTTTTTGTCTAGGTAAAATTAATGACAAAAATAAATGGTTTGAAGACAGCTGAAAAATGCAATTTTGTCTTGAATCCTTGTGTTTTTACAAATGAAAAAACATGCAATATAAGAAATTTAAGGGACATATTCTTTAGATCTAAAATCTGGAGAAAGAATATATATACTGGTATATTCAAAGCAAGATCAACTTCGCTACATACAATAGTTTAAACATAAACAAATACTTTAACTAAACCTATGTATATATCCCCAGTAGGTTGAATGACCTACCTCCACTATTAAGGAATCTACTTTCATGAGGCTTAACCTCTGGGTATTCAAACTGCAATAAAAAAAAATATAGAATCCTTAATTCTACAAACATCTCAAACTGATAATCTTTAACTGTAAAACAAGAGGCAATAAATATGAATAATACATATCATCATTTTTTTTTTATCAATTTTATAGATACTGATAGGACTATTATCTTTAGTTTATAATGTAATTATTTTATACCAATCAACAAATCAGAAGTACATATTCAACTAGTTATTTAAGGACTATGATACTGCATATAACCCTATATGTAAAACTTTGCACTTTTATTCCAATTCAGAAGTTCTAAGTAAGACATCATTGACAGACATATCAGACATTTTTATCCCCAGAACGAAATCCTGGCAACAACACCCTATTGGCATGACAACATATATATAAAGATGTCTTACATAAAGTGCATAACAGACTCAACTGCAGTCTGCACCGTTAGCCACTAGTCCGATGCCCCAGACTAGTAAAATTTAGCTTGGACTGGTGAAAATAAGCCAAATTTTTATATAGACATATAATCAAAAACCTACAAAAATTGCTGTCGGACTAGTAGTTGAATAAGTTTTTGGTGCAGACTGCAACTGAAATCTGCATATTAGGAAATGTATTTTTCAACATATATTATAATGTAACTTCAGGAATGTTTATTAATTTTGTTGACATGTTAATGACAATATTAGCTTCTAAAAACATCTTTATTTCAAAGTAATTTAAATACAATTATCTCTTTAGAAAATAATATTAATAGTTTATTTTATGATGGTACACTCAGCTGCATAAATGTGATGCCATCAAAAATGATCATTAGTAATTGGCATTTATAGAAAGGAGATACACTGAAAAAATGTCAACCATGGAATTTATTTAAGGACGTTCTGGACACTGAAAAGAATTTCAAAAAATGTTGTCAACTTGTCTTTATTTACTTTTTTTATACAAATAGTCACAACTTTTTTGTAAATTGTATGGAATTGAAAAAAAATTATGAAGAAATTCAAATTAATTTAATTTATATGATACTTGTACCTGTTCTGAGGTTTGAGGACAAATGTTGTTGAGAACCCATCAATTATAATATGGAGTAGGTCTTGCCAAAATGCGAGCACAGTCAATATAGTCTTTTATTATCAATATATAATGTGCATTTCATAATTGACGTTACTTCCGAACACACTAAATGTGCCTCTAAATTCCAGTGGTCACGTGACATCTTTCTTTGTAATGGTTACGTCACATGAAATGTAATTTGATTGTCAGTTTTTAAAGATCGATTTAGAGATTGCAAAAAATAGTATGAAATTTTTGTTGTCATTTTTAAATATAACATTAACTTTTTATCGTTGTCAAATTTATTTTTAAGTCTTTCTTTAAAATTAAATTTAGTGCTTCTTCATTCACTTTGTTCCAGTTTTTTGACGATATCAACTTCCGGACGAAAAAAATCAATATCAGCATTAAGCAGATTTTGATCACATGACACGTAATTGCCGTAGAGCTCACCGCTCCTCGCGGGCAGCTTTGCTGCCCGCTGCGAGCTGTGCTCGTTATAAAAAAACCAACAAACTACCAAACATTAACAAAAAACAAACAAACAAGTGAGAGAATAAAAATGAAAGCATAATTTTGATATCATTTAAAGGTGCTAAATAATAACAAACAATTAAATTCACTGAAAAAATTGCTTGTGTTTCACAAGTATTTTTAATTCACCATAAGACATTGATAATAAATAATGCATGTTATATGACTGCAGATATTATCACAAATAGGAGATTGCTAAAAAAATGTACAACGGCTTTACAAAAACAGGTCCTTAATTTCTACCATCCCATCAAAACAGATGAGCAAGAGTCAAACAATAGTATTATCTTAGCAAAAAGCATTATTTGTAAAAAATAAATAAAATATTTCATGATTTGTTACTCATTTGCTGGTATCAATTACTAAATATTGTCAAGTCGAAGTTTTGATTCCAGACAAGAGACTGTCAGTACTGTCATAGAATCTGAGTGACATATCTGTTTGATTTAAACTGTTATGATAAGACAGTAATTATTACATTTAGGAGTCTAAGGTTTAAGTACTAGTATTGCAAGATCATGCAGAAAATGAAGAAGATTTTTTGAAGAATACAACAGGACAGGAAAAACCATCAGGAATTCTGTTTTGACACTTGCTAATATCTCTGTTTTAAAACAAAGGAATATAATTTCAAGCACTTTATTAAAAAATCTAATCCTTGGTGTAATAATTTACCAGTCAGAGCTCTTTTTATTAAAATTTAAAGTTTAGTACAATCTTGATATCAGTGAGACAGTACCCATCTCTGTTGGCCCCGCCGACCTTGAGGTCATGGTCAAAGGTCATCAACCATGTTATTGGACACATCACCTTGATATTATCTACCCACATACCAAATATCAAAAGCCTACCCCAAAAGATAAAAAAGTTATAGCTCGTACAACATTATCTTCAGACAGACGGACAGACAGACTGATCACTATTGGGCGTCCGCCACAAAGGGGCAGGGCCCTAATTAAAGGATATACTATCAGACCAACTGTGATAAAAATTAAAGCAATAAGATGGGGCATGTCACCAACCACTTGTTTAATGGGAAATTAGAAAACTGTTACTTATATCATACCTTTAAGCTTCTATCAGGCCAACAGAATCCCTCAGCAGAGAAAACAACATTGGCATCAAACTTTTTAAACTTGTCCAGAATTTCTTCAGAACCAGTAGTAAAGACAACATCATAGCTGCAAAAACATATTTCATTTGAATTTTTTAAAATTCCATATAATGTTTCCATTTTAATTAAAAAGATAAAATTTCTTAAATCAAATTGAAACACTTCTAAACAGAGGAAGAGAATGCACAATTAATGGGAGCAACATGTACATATATATAACTGCCTGTTTTCTTTCCATGATAGAAATATAGGATCTTATATTGGTACGAGTGGGTTATCGGATTTCTCCAATCGAGATAGTTAAATAATGGAATTTTAAGTACAAATTCTCCCAACCCAAATTTTACATTCATGACTTGAATACGCGGTAAATGAAAGGTGTTTAGTTTATGATGTCATGAGTTCTTATTATGACGTTATTATTTTAAACCAATCAACTGCTGAGAACAACAAATTCACTATTGACGAGAACTATATTGTCTACACCGGTCAAGCGGTTGAAATATTACGTCAAAATTAGAGAAATTCTCTATTCTCTTGCAGCAGGATGGATGATGACATCAAGAAAATAACACAAACAATAATCTGTTTTTAATTGCCATTTTGTAACATTGTGACATTAAGCTGCCCTTAGAAACTGTGAATTATACTTTTTTTTATTATTAATAAATTGTTTATGTTTAAGAAAACATGATAATATCAATAAAGTATTAATCGTCATGGTATTTATTGTCATGGTACAATCATAAATCTGTGATAAATGTACATATCTATGGCTTATAATAAACATGTTACAAGAACAACAAAAAATAATTCCTTCAAACAATGGAAATCTGTTTTATATCAAACAATCTGTTATTTCTTTTTTTATATTTAAAAAAACTTGAAGATACATGAGCACTGTATAAACTCTAGAATTACAGTGAATTCCACTTAACTGCATACCTATTAATTGCATAGTTCTCTTAATTGCATAATACATTGAAACACCAAACCATTTCTTATTCTCTCGATATTAAAATTTCTGTTAATTGTTTACAATTATCAAGAAATGAACTTACTTCTTGTCAAAAAGTGACATTTTCCTAACAAGGTAATAACAGTTTTTTGCACCAAGATCATCAAAGCATGTTTTTACAGTAAATGGAAAGAAAGTCTCATGAAAAAAAGGCACAGGAAACAAGTCCTTAAAATATTTATTTATTGCTTTATTACTTATAAGTATTTAATACCTTTAATTAACATTTTATTTCAAGTTTATTTAGCCTAAAAAACAATTTAGAGTTCTTTCTGTGGTGCTTAAGCTTAAACAGTTAATAATATGTATACCAAAGGAAAGTACAGCATAAACAACTAAAGAAATTTTTGTAAAGATACATAGATCCAAGTCGAGAATATGGCTTTAAAAAATAATTAAATAATGTGTAGCGAAAAATGAACATATGTGACACATTTTTTGCACTACTAATATCTATGTATACTTTGTTATTAAATGATAGAATTTTGTTAATTAGTTATGATAATCAGACATACATGTATATGTTAAAAGTAAACATGTTAAATATCTTCATATATCCTTTTTACTTTTGATACACGAGAGCACAAACCTTGCAAAAAGTGCAGTCATCAAGTGAATGTAAAAACCCATTCAATACCAGGACAACTGATTAATTGACTTTTTTCCCTTTTGGCAACCTTCTTTCATATTGTTTATGTTTTTGCAAGAATTATAGTATTAGGAAAGAGTTACCACAATTGCTTTTTAGATGAAAACAGCTTTTAATTAGACAATTCAAGTTAAAACTTCATATTTTCTGTTAAAAATTGTTTTCCTGTTAATTACATATTCCTGTTAATCGTATATTTTTCTCTGACAAATTGGATATTCAATTAAGAATAATCCACTGCATAATCTCTTTATAAATTATATGTTTAATACGACAAAAAAAGTTAAGCAGTCAAAAGTCTCCCTGCCAAGGAATAACTGGGAATCATTGCCTGTCAATTAAAACTGGATTCAATCACACTAAATGACAACCTCAGTATTGACACAGCTGTGGCCAATACATGTAGTACATGGACTAATTACATTAACCACTCTGCTTCCAAGTTCTATCATTACCAGGAACACCCCAGCAAAAAGTCTACACATTAATAAAAGAAGATCAAATGACAATTATAAAAAAATAAAATTACACAAATTTACATACTAGTTTAGAATTATAGTATAGTCAATTTTGCAAAGTTAATATTAACTAGAGGCTCCCAGGAGCCTGTATCGCTCACCTGAACCTGAAACCAAACAACCCTTTTTTATCCAGCTTTTCTTTGCTATAAGGAATTGCCCAATACTTCTGGAAAAATCATTAAGTTTGACCTTTTAAGGGAAATAACTCCTATAAGGAGTAGCTTTTGATGCTTAGAGGGAGAAGGGAGGTTCACTTCAAATTTGCTGTACCTGTTATACTTTTTTAACTATCAGTCGAAAACTCTCGCCTTCCCCTCCCCCCTTTTTTTCATTTTAAGCCAACATAGCTATGTAGGTAGTCAGGTGTCATGATTTGCACAATTTTGATACAGGACGTTCTAAAGATGATGTGTGCAATGTTTCAAAGCAGTCCTTTTATTGGTTAAAGAGGAGAAGATTTTTTAAAATCAAGTTAAATTGATCAAAAAAATGTTCAAGGAGAATAATTCCTAAATGCTTCATCAGACAATCTTGACCCTTAAGTCATTTTTGTAGCCCTCATAGAGCAGAACAATTAAGCAATGCTAACTTTTTCTCTCGTTCTAATAATTTTCAAGATTTTAAGGCAAAAATGGCCAAAATCATCAATTTTGACAATCAAAGGGCAATAACTCCTACAAGGAGTCATCATACAACTTTGACCCAATGGAGTGTTTTGTAGAGCTTTAGATGCTGAAGAAGGAAGGTCTCTTTGGTTTTCCTGTATCTGTTATACTTTTTGAACTATAAGCTAAAAACTGTATTTTGACCCCCCTGTTCTATTTTTAGCCATGGCGGCCATGTTGGTTGGCCTGAGGCCATGATTTGTGCAAACTTGGTAGAGGACATTTTACTGATGATGTGTGCAAAGTTTCAAAGCAATCCCTTCAGTGGTTTTGGAGGAGAAGATTTTTGAAGAAAAGTTAATGACGACGACGACGGACACCAAGTGATGGCAATAGGTCACATGACCCTTCCGGTCAGGTGAGCTAAAAATATGATCATGAATGGTGTATAACTCTTCAGATTAAACAAGTGCACTGAGCTTGTTCCACACACCAGTTTAGTCTTAATCGGTTTCAGGAGTGATCATATGTTCAATATTCACAATGCATTATTGATCATCTTGTTTATTACATTGACGAATATTTAATATGTCATCGAAAACATGTGTTTTGAATGTTCTTGCACATCAATATTTATTAGCAATATAGTTCAGGACATCCATTGTGACGTCACTTCCAGGGAGTGAAAGAACACAATTATTTCACATGTTATTTCCCAGAATTTATTTAACTGAGAAATCTCAGTATTTAATCGCTGTCAATGTATTTAGCCAATGGTGTTTTACCTACATCTACCATGTCTCTTACATAATGATTTATGTCAAAGTCTACATACTAAACTGTTTATTAACTAAACTTTTAACTGATTAACACGATCTTAAAAACATTCTGACAATAATTTATAGCCCTTGTTTAATGGCAGCCAAAGGTGGAGAAAAAAGTACAGGTTAAATTTACAAATCCTACCCAGTTAAGAAATAAAAGAAATGCCACGTCTGTTGAATGTGAGGTTTGATTGTACATTATTTATTATTTCTGTAAAATATTGTGCGTTCAATATACATGTATGTAAACTTGTCTAAATGCATACATGTACTTAACAACTTAAATTTACTATTATACTGTAACTTTCCATAACACAGGTTATACTAGTACCATGTATGTGGTAAGAACATTAGCAATGATGTATGTCAATAATCTGTAGTGGTCAAAACTGAGTAGCTTACCTATCCGTAAATAAAATAATGAGATCTTCTCTCCCAGCATATTTGGACAGGTTTTCTTTCAGTATATTAACTTTGTGTCCCCCTCCTGCAACTTTGGCAACATCTCCTCCTCTCCAAGGCTGACCTAGTCCAAAAGTCTGAAGGAAAAAATTAATTCCAACTTCATTTAATTATCATGACTCTTGTCTTCATAAATAGTCAACTTTGCTATATAGACCATCTTGTTATACAGTCAAACTGGTCTTGTAGATCAGTTTAACAAGCAATATCTCTATGTACTGTACATGGCAGGCTGCCCACTGTGGATCAGTAAAAAAAATATCTACCTGTATTATACATTGCCCACTGTGGACCAGTGAAAATGAAATATCCACCTGCATTGTACATTGTCTATGGTGGGCTGCCCACTGTGGACCAGTGAAAAAGAAATATCCACCTGTATTGTACATTGTCTATGGTGGGCTGCCCACTGTGGACCAGTGAAAAAGAAATATTCACCTGTATTGTACATTGTCTATGGTGGACCAGTGAAAAAGAAATATCCACCTGTATTGTACATTGTCTATGGTGGGCTGCCCACTGTGGACCAGTGAAAAAGAAATATCCACCTGTATTGTACATTGTCTATGGTGGGCTGCCACTGTGGACGAGTAAAAAAGAAATATCCACCTGTATTGTACATTGTCTACGGTGGGCTGCCCACTGTGGACCAGTGAAAAAGAAATATCCACCTGTATTGTACATTGTATATGGTGGACTGCCCACTGTGGACCAGTGAAAAAGAAATATCCACCTGTATTGTACATTGTCTATGGTGGGCTGCCCACTGTGGACGAGTGAAAAAGAAATATCCACCTGTATTGTACATTGTCTATGGTGGGCTGCCCACTGTGGATCAGTGAAACATACAATATCCACCTGTATTGTACATTGTCTATGGTGGGCTGCCAACTGTGGATCAGTGAAACATACAATATCCAATTGTATTGTACATTGTCTATGGTGGGCTGCCAACTGTGGATCAGTGAAACATACAATATCCAATTGTATTGTACATTGTCTATGATGGGCTGCCCACTGTGGACCAGTGAAAAAGAAATATCCACCTGTATTGTACATTGTCTATGGTGGGCTGCCCACTGTGGACCAGTGAAAAAGAAATATCCACCTGTATTGTACATTGTCTATGGTGGGCTGCCCACTGTGGACCAGTGAAAAAGAAATATCTACCTGTAGTGTACATTGTCTATGGTGGGCTGCCAACTGTGGATCAGTGAAACATACAATATCCAATTGTATTGTACATTGTCTATTGTGGGCTGCCAACTGTGGATCAGTGAAACATACAATATCCAATTGTATTGTACATTGTCTATGATGGGCTGCCCACTGTGGACCAGTGAAAAAGAAATATCCACCTGTATTGTACATTGTCTATGGTGGGCTGCCCACTGTGGACCAGTGAAAAAGAAATATCCACCTGTATTGTACATTGTCTATGGTGGGCTGCCCACTGTGGACCAGTGAAAAAGAAATATCCACCTGTATTGTACATTGTCTATGGTGGACTGCCCACTGTGGACCAGTGAAAAAGAAATATCCACCTGTAGTGTATATTGTCTATGGTGGGCTGCCCACTGTGGACCAGTGAAACATACAATATCCAATTGTATTGTACATTGTCTATGATGGGTTGCCCACTGTGGACCAGTGAAACATACAATATCCACCAGTATTGTACATTGTCTATGATGGGTTGCCCACTGTGGATCAGTGAAACATACAATATCCACCTGTATTGTACATTGTCTATGGTGGGCTGCCCACTGTGGATCAGTGAAACATACAATATCCAATTGTATTGTACATTGTCTATGATGGGTTGCCCACTGTGGACCAGTGAAACATACAATATCTACCTGTAGTGTACAGTCTAAGGTGGGCTGCCCACTGTGGATCGCTGAAACAAGCAAAATCCACCTGCAGTGTACACTGTCTATGTTGGGCTTCCCACTGTGGATTAGTAAAATAGAAACATCCACTTGTATTGTGCATTGTCTGTGGTGGGCTGCCTACTGTGGATCAGTGAAACAAGCAATATCCACCTGTAGTACAATGTTGACATGTACATGTGAATTTGTAATACAATATCAAGTTCAAATTTCAAGCTGATATTGGTTCATAAGGCAGTAAATATGAATCAAGTTATCCAAGGTTCAAGTGCACCAAGGTTAAATTGTGACATCATATTAATGGAGACAGAAACCCAAGGGTAACATTAAGTACATGTACCTTATAGCATCTAGATACATTACATAACAAGTCCTGAAGCATTTGTCAAAAGAACATAATTTCAGACATGAACATACATGTACAAGAATAAACAAAACATGATTTTTTGAATGGAAAACTTATTTTCTCTAAATATTTAATTTCTCACCAGAAACTTTTTGGAATACATGCACATGTTTTTGAACACATACTAGTGATTATAGTAAGAAGTCTTTGGAGTACATGTTTCTGTACACAAGCATCCTCACAAGTCACTGGGTTTCTGTGTCCACGAAACTCTCACAAACTTAGCTAGAAAATTTCCAGGCTAGAAGTCACAATTCTGATTGGCTACATCATACCTGCATGAAGCCAATCAAAAGCTCCCTTTCATACACAACTTGGTTAGGGGATACTCTGGTGTCTATTGTAAATACATGTAAACCAAACGGATGTGTTGCATATATAGATCATGTGAAAATCTGTGTATTTTGTACAGTAGTGTTAATAGTTTGTTATTACCGCGTTATTTATTAGCTGCGTTACGTTTTCTTCCCACTCAAGAATGAGTAAAGAATAACTACTGCCAAACACTTGCTTCTTTCAACAATTTCATTGGTTGATACTTTGAAGGTTTGATGTCATATGAAAATCTTCTTGTCTGGGAATTTCGTAGCCAAGTTTGTAAGGGTTTTGTGGACACAGAAACCCTGACTTGTGAGGATGGTACACAAGTTGTTTAGAAGTTCTTGAATACCCAATAGAACATAAACATTAAGATTAAGTTTATAATAAAAAAAATTAATTGTATCAATGTAACAGGTAGATTTATGTGTATCCATATTAAAGATGGGGCATGTTTAATTGAAGGAGAAAGAAAAAGTTAGTACCTTATATTAAGGAATTGCATATAACTGCAGGTACAAAACAATAACTAATATCATACCAAGAAATCAAAGTTTTTTGCCATCCTATGCTTTATAGAGTTTGATGGGAGTGTGAATTTAATGACATCATAGTCTTAAAAAATATATATGCACAGGGTTGCAAAAGCCGAGTTGCCGTATTTTATTAACCAAAACTTTCCTTGTCTTCATTTTAAGATTTAACATAATTGGTTATTACAGGCATTACATGTAAACTGGAGACAGAGTGAGGAAGGGTTTCAGCAGGAAAAATGTAAGCTTTATCAACAAATTTTCAAAGTTGCATAAAATATGAATATGTGAATCCTCTAACAGTATTTAACCATTGTGTAAAATTTCAGATATGTACTTGATGTAGTTTTAGTTATGGTTCGGAAACCACTAATTCAAGAAATTTTCTAACATTTTTCTGTCACTGTGACCTTGACCTTGAACGGATTTACCCCAAAATCAATAAGGTTCGTCCTCTTATGGATTTTGGGGTAAATCCGTTCAAGGTCAAGGTCACAGTGACAGAAAAATCAATAAGGTTCCTCCTCTTATGGGGGGCCTCGGTGGCCGAGTGGTCAAGGTAGTTCGTTTACTATTGATCACATGGTCTGTCAACACTGAGATTGTGGGTTCGATTCTCACTGCAGGCACGGTGTACGCGACTCCAATCTTAATTGACAAGGATTGCCAGTTTTCCTACCGCAGGTCGGGGGTTCTCTCCGGGTACTCCGGCTTCCTCCCCCAATAAAAACTGGACGCCATGAAATAACTGAAAAATTGCTGAAAGTGGCGTTAAAACACCATTCAAACAAAAAAAAAATCCTCCTCTTATAGGATGTAACAATATATCAAAGTTTCATTAAAATCGGTTGAGAACTTTTTGAGTTATGGTCCGGAAACCACTAATTCAAGAAATTTTCTAACGTTTTTCTGTCGCTGTGACCTTGACCGTGAACGGATTTACCCCCAAATTCAATAGGGTTCCCCCCTCTTATGGTATGTAACAATATCCCAAAGTTTAATTAAAATTGGTTGAGAACTTTTTGAGTTATGGTCTGGAAACCACTAATTCAAGAAATTTTCTAACGTTTTTCTGTCGCTGTGACCTTGACCTTGAACGGATTTACCTTTTAATCAATAGGGTTCCTCCTCTTATGGTATGTAACAATATCTTAAAGTTTCATTAAAATGTGTTCTCAACTTTCTGAGTTACCGTCTGGAAACAAATTGTTGACACCCGATCGCCGCCCGCCCAGCCGCCCGCCATCATCATAACAATAGCCGAGTTCAACTTCGTTGCAACTCGGCTAAAAAGCCATGGACAACAGAAAATTCTTAAACTACATAGCAAGGACATCTTTTGGTACTTGAGGAAGCAGGAGAAAACAAAATCTCTCAGATAAATGCAAAGGAGCTGAATTCAAAGATAGAATTAAGATGTTTAGAAATGCCTCAGTTACCAAAATCATTCCTAGTAATATCTGGGAAAACATGAATAATATGATTGTGGAAACATTTTCTAAACATTCTAATTTCCTATGCCAACTGTTGTTGAATAGTAATATGTATTTAATTTTAAAGCTTAAATTAAGGAAACATTCATATAAGTAAGGAAACATTATACAACAATTAGAATATAATTGAATACCAACAGTCACACGAGAACAAAGGTACAATCACACCAACCTTTTATAAATCCATGGAAACAATGAAAATCTGTTACCGTTATTAAATCTTTCTAAAGGAGAAACATGTTTATATATATAATAAAGAGTAATTGTTTTTTCATTTATGGATGTTAATTTTCACGTAGTTCTGCTTTAATGGCATATTAAATTGTATACAGCTTTATTACCATGGAAACTGAATTGTTAATATATTCTTAATGCAAATTCTACTGTCATTTATAAAATCAAATATTTTGTGTGCTTAACTTTTCAGCTTTCAGCACATAAAAAAATCGAAGAATGTGGAAATTCATACGTACAGACATGAGTAAAACTTAATGCCCCCCCCCGCGGACATGTTGTCAAGGGGGCATAAAAATTGTAATGATTTTGATTATGTATACTAGTACATTACAGATGTCAAGTTTACCTAGAGCATGTACAGTTACAATAATTGTTTGGTTGAATGGTGTTTAATGCCACTATAAGCAATTTTTCAGCTATATCATGGGATCCAGTTTTTATTGGGGGAGGAATCCAGATTACCAAGAGAAAACCCAGACCTTCAGTAGGAAAACTGGCAATTCTTGTCAATTAAGATTGGAGTCATGCACACCCTGCATGCAGTGACACTTGAACCCGCAACCTCAGCATTGACAGACCATGTGATCCGTAGAAAACACTAAGCCAAAGTGGCAATACCCTGAAACATGTAGAACATATAGACAAGTAGCACATAAATATCAGTGTTTAAAATTAATTTTAATTATTTATGGTCATAATACATAAAATTTATCTGAAGTACATATAATAATAATCAATTTTCGTTAACACCTGAATTTCTCCCACATGTGTATGTACAAGGTATTTACATGTGTAATAAGGTTATTAAAATATCATTACATAACTAGTATGTGAATAAATTAAAACAACCATCAGTAACCATGCCTTTACTGGTGTAACATGTGGAATCACGTTAAATCAACTGAAAGATGATCAAGCAATGCATTCTTTGTATTTTTTATCCCCCATGTAATATCATTAAACTGGATATTAAGCAGTATAATTCTAACCTATTCATACTGTGTGTTTAACATTATACAATTATATTAAGTTGATATGAAAAAATATTGTCATGAGAACATATCGACCGACAACGAAGTCAATATTTTTCATATCAACAGTATTTTAGGGCTACAATTGTTATACATTTACATGTGTACATGCATTATTAATTGATATTTTTATGCACATGTGTATACACTATATATAGTTAGTACATGTATTGAGTACATGTATTGTAAAGGAATTTAGCAGAATGATTCTTTTGATTAGTTAATTAATATTTATTAATACAATATGAATTAGTAAAGCAATTTTATTTAAAATTGTATACTAGTATGCCAAGGTTCACAACAGTCTGTTCCAGTGTGGAGGGATGCCACATTTTACTCCCTACCCCTCTACACATTTCTTTTTAAGTGAGACAGTCTGTTTCAGTGTGGTGAGCTGCCACATTTGATTCCCGACTCCACTAAAACACACATTATGTAAGTAAGACAGTCTGTTTCAGTGTGGTGAGCTGCCACACTTTATTCCCGACTCCACTACCACACACATTTTTTAAGTGAGACAGTCTGTTTCAGTGTGGAGGGCTGCCACATTTTGTTCCCAGAAACCTCTACCACACACATTTTTTAAGTGAGGCAGTCTGTTTCAGTGTGGAGAGCTGCAACATTTTATTCCCTGCCCCTCTACCAAACACATTTTTTAGTGAGACCGTCTGTTTTAGTGTGGAGAGCTGCCACATTTTATTCATGATACCTCTACCACACACATTTTTTAAATGAGACACTGTTTCAGTGAGGAGAGCTGCCACATTATATTCCCTACTCCTCTACACACACATTTTTAAGTTAGGCAGTCTGTTTCAGTGTTACTTATCATCCAAAAAGTATGGAGCGTTCACCTGCATTGTACAAAATTTGCAAAGGGAACCATGATGTTCAAGTCATGGTACATGTACCAGCATTTATAATAGTATTTTATATATTTATAAATTAAAAACACAAATTTATGTACATATGTGTATAACATGTACATGTACTAAACATATAATAAGTCTATCGGTACCGTATGTGCTATTCTGTACTTGTCAGCTGAATGTATATATCGTCTAAATCCATCAGTTTCTTCTGTAGCAATGGTTACAGCTAATAAATCTGAAAAAATCATGTGATTAATAAACTAGAGGCTCCATGGAGCCTGTATCGCTCACCTGAACCTGAAACCAACAACCCTTTTTTATCCAGCTTTTCTTTGCTATAACACTACAAACACCAAAACCTTAATTCCCGCAGAAAACCTTAATCTCCGGTGGAAAACCTTAATTTTTTAAGGAGTCCCGATAAAATTAAGTGTTGGTTTTTTAAATTAAGGTTGTCCCATGGAAATTAAGGTTTTCCCTCGGAGATTAAGGTTTTCCCGCGGAGATTAAAGTTTTTTGTTGATTGGACCCCTGGGTCGGTTTTAAGCCCTCTGGCATTATTGTTGATAACGATCATCAGTTACTCTGCATATACTGTCTGTAGATGTATGACAATGGTTTTAAATCTATATATTTATGTATAAAATTAATTCTTGTCGAAAATAAATATGTACGAAAATCCCAATGTAAATTATGAATGAACGTGAATGCATTTTCTATCAACCTTATTTCAGAAAAGGCGTGTATTTAAAAATTTTTACTATACAAATTATTAAAATATAATTTTTCAAGTTACCGTTAAGTTATTATTTTTCCATTTGAAGATAGGTAGGTAAGAAATATAGAGCAATCAATACACGGACCGAACTTGCAATACACATCCGCCATACTGTTTTGTTTACCTGTACAGAAATGAAAGGAATAAAGGACGGATCTTATCTTGACTATATCTGTATCTGTTGGGTTACGTTGTAGTATCCAATACTGTATTTTATACAACGGATATTTAATTATTTTATTAAATTATTTTTTTTTTATTCGCAGGTTTATGGTAAGTTTATGGTATTCATATTATTGTTAAAAAAATCTAACATGTTGTTTCTTTTGCATTTTTAACCTTTCGTTGTTTTAGCTTTATATTTTTATACATGTTTATTATTTAAACTTGTTATTATTACGTTGGGTTTCTAATGATTTTGTTTGTTATAAATGACAATTTTATTGGAATGATGTTAATTTAAAAAAAAATTTAACGTGTTATTTGTTTTGCATTCATAACAAGTTGTTAGTTTTTACGTTATAAACATTTTCTTTTTTGTTATATTTTAATTTGCTCAGAAATTTATTTTCAATAAAAAGCACGTTTTCGCCGTTTTCTGTTATTTTCTATTCAGCTTTTAATTGTTTCAATTTATAAGTTTGGTATTAAGGCTGTGCAAATTTTTGAATTTTTTGTTTTTCTTGAACTTAAGTTAGCTAATCGATACTAATTTATTTAAAATTATTTCAACGCTCGAGACAAAAATGAATACATGATGCCATTAACCTTAATGAAATCCCATACTCAGCTATTATGCCTTTCCGTCGAATATCAGCGGAAAACTCAAAGAATAATTGACTAATTAGAATATTATTCAAACATCAATTTGACAGTAATTTCCAAATTGTAAATGTTAACATTTCTTCGTTTTTAGCTTCATGCATTTTTTTTTTCTTTTTTTATTTTATATTTGATTTATGAATGTGTTCGTGGTTTTAAGTAATTTAATTGCTTTATTATTATTATTAGAGAGGCAAATCAATTTAAATATTCTATTTGCGAACATTTGAATAATTAATAAAGTAGGAATTTTTGTACAATTCTTTTGATATAGCATCCGAAAATTTAACGTTTATATATTATTTTTATTTTTTTTGTATCATTGCATATCTGTTTGTCTTATTTATTGTGATGTTCAGTTTTCTTAGTTGAAGACATTAGTACAGTCTATCCAGAAGAAATTGTGCGAAAGTGAGATCCACCATCCTATGACAGGAGAGGACGATTTGTGTTTTCAGCTTAAAATGTTATTTTTGTTATGTTTGTTACGTTCATGAAAATTACTGTTGTTAAATTTTGTTGTTACTTTGCTAAATCTATATGTTTTTATAATTTTATATGTTCCTAATTTGAAATGTTTACTCTAAGATTATGCAATAAACTTACTGAGATACTCTCTTCTTTACTTCTATATAATTGCTGCAACCACGGGCTGGTTTCTGGCGTAAAGCCATCTTTAATCATCTGTGATGCATGTTGCATTACAGTGCGCATAGTAAGAGATTTTCCATTGTAACGAATACAGGAGGAACAATAACACATATACCGATCCATAGTTAAAAGTGAAGGCATATTTAAATTCCTTACAAAGCTGTTTTATATAGTGTCGGTAGTATTTTCTCAATATGGCTCTTGTAACAAGTTAACTCAATAAATAAATGTTTATTTGAAAATCAATTTAATTGGTACTGTGGCTTAATTGTAAAAATCACACTACAGATATTAAAAGTCATAATTAGTTATGATATTTAATTTTTAATGTTTGAAGTTAATTAGTCCTAGGCTCAAATTAGTGGTCATCATTTACTAATTAGAGACCATAAATACATATACAATAGAGCAAAGGAAATAATCAACCAATCAGAATGAAGCTTATTATCTGCCAATGAAGATAGATTGTAATATGATCGACATGTGTTAATTTGTTTTTGTTTAGTCCAGTTGCAAGAATTCGAACAGTTAAAAAGAAATAATATACATCTAATTATTTTAAAATGCCCACTATAGGTATTGCTCTGACGACCAAATATTGAATAACATTCAACATGCGCGGATTCAAAAAGGTGGAAGTTATTTATTTTATTTTTTAATAATTGTACAATTCATAGAACAGCATTGAGAATCGTTCTTAAATACATAAAACCATAGATATATGCACGGAAACTGATGGCATGATACATAATGTCTTTGTGGTAAAAACGTACAATATAAATTCTCTTTCAACATATAGCTACTCCAAATTGGAAGAAATGGTACCGTGGATCAAATTTACGGTAAAGCTGTTCAAACTGCACATTGTAATGCTAGCTGTGTTCTTTGAAAGCGATATATTGCTGATTTTGTTGAAACCCGTCTGTATATATATATTTTTATACGCGGTTAACGGAGGCACATCCGAATTGAATGTTAGATTGATTGGTACAAAAATCTAACAACCTCATCAGGTGAGGTGATTCATTCTGAACTCCTTTTTATCACGGTGCCTTGTGGACGCTGATTCATAATAGCAACCCCCCCCCCCCCTCAGCCCCGACCCACCAATAATGTGCTACAATAAATAATATATGTAGTGGAACAATAACTACAAAACAAATTATTTATACACAATCTAACAAGACATATAGTCCAATATTGTATTATAGATCATGTACACAATATTTCTTCCGCAGAACAATACTGCACAAAAATGATGTGCTCTGTTGGAGTCCAAGGAATGCATTTTTCTGAAGGTTCTGAAAAAAACCATAATAATTTGTATAACTTCATACTGGCGGGCAGGGGTACAAATGATGCACAATATGAATTCATACTTCCCATTCTCGCCAACAGGATTTATAGAGAATAAGGCCCAGATTAGTTACTTTTCTATGAGGACATTTTGTTTTAAATTACTTATTAATTCTAAATACAATAGATAATATAAATATATACATATCTTTATACTTTATACAGATATAACAATATTATTTACGATACTTACAGCATTAGCTATTTAATTATACCAAACCGGAGCTTCTTAAATTACGGTGTAAAATAAAACAGTATAAATGTGTTTTAAATGATTTAAAATGAATGTATTATTGCTTATAAATTGTAAATTGAAACAATTTAAAGCTTAATAGAAAATAACAGGAAACGGCGAACATGTGCAGGGGCGGATGCAGCCTCAAATGAAAGGGGGGGTCCAAATTTGTCATGGTGGCCTTTGGCCACCATGCCGACCTCGCAGAGGTCGTATTACGGCAGGGGGTCTAGGGGCCACTTAAGGCCCCCAAAAGCTCTGAACGAAATGGTGTAAAATCCGGCATTCTGACGATTTCCTGACACCTTAAACATGTCCGTTAAAATGTCATTTTGTTATGCTAAAACAAAAAAAAGAAGGCTGGTCAAAACGAAAGGAGGGGGGGTCCGGACCCCCTGGACCCCCCTTTGGATCCGCCACTGACGTGCTGTTCATTGAAAATAAATTTCTCTTAAATTAAAATATAACAAAAACTAAAAGTTTATAAAGTTAAAACTCATAACTAATAACACGTTTAATTTTTTGTTAACAATTACCATAATTCGAATTAAAGAAATAAAAAAAAAATCATTAGAAACCCAACGTAATAATAACGAGTTTAAACAAGGTAAAATAATAAAAATGTATAAAAATATAAAGCTAACACAACGAAAGGTTAAAAATGCAAATAAAACAACATGATAGATTTTTTGAACAATAATATGAATACCATATACTTACCATAAACCTGCGAATAAAAAAAATTAATTTAATAAAATAATTAAATATCCGTTGTATAAAATACAGTATTTGATACTACAACGTAACCCAACAGATACAGATATAGTCGAGATAAGATCCGTCCTTTATTCCTTTCATTTCTGTACAGGTAAACAAAACAGTATGGCGGATGTGTATTGCAAGTTCGGTCCGTGTATTGATTGCTCTATATTTCTTACCTACCTATCTTCAAATGGAAAAATAATAACTTAACGGTAACTTGAAAAATTATATTATAATAATTTTTATAGTAAAAATTTTTAAATACACGCCTTTTCTGAAATAAGGTTGATAGAAAATGCATTCACGTTCATTCATAATTTACATTGGGATTTTCGTACATATTTATTTTCGACAAGAATTAATTTTATACATAAATATATAGATTTAAAACCATTGTCATACATCTACAGAACAGTATATGCAGAGTAACTGATGATCGTTATCAACAATAATGCCAGAGGGCTTAAAACCGACCCAGGGGTCCAATCAACAAAAAACTTTAATCTCCGCGGGAAAACCTTAATCTCCGAGGGAAAACCTTAATTTCCATGGGACAACCTTAATTTAAAAAACCAACACTTAATTTTATCGGGACTCCTTAAAAAATTAAGGTTTTCCACCGGAGATTAAGGTTTTCTGCGGGAATTAAGGTTTTGGTGTTTGTAGTGTAAGGAATTGCCCAACACTTCTGCAAAAATCATTAATTTTGACCTTTTAAGGAAAATAACTCCTATAAGGAGGAGATTTTGATGCTTAGAGGGAGAAGGGAGGTTCACTTCAAATTTGCTGTACCTGTTATACTTTTTTAAATATCAGTTGAAAACTCTCTCGACTCCCCCCTTTTTTCATTTTTTCTATTTTAAGCCAACGTAGCTATGTAGGTAGTCACTAAGTCAGATGTCATGATTTGCACAATTTTGGTAGAGGACGTCCTAAAGATGATGTGTGCAATGTTTCAAAGCAGTCCTTTCATTGGTTAAAGAGGAGAAGATTTTTTAAAATCAAGTAAAATTGATTAAAAAAATGTTCAAGGAGAATAATTCCTAAACAGTTCATCAGACAATCTTGACCCTAAAGTCATTTTTGTAGCCCTCATAGAGCAGAACAATTAAGCAATGCTAACTTTTTCTCTAGTTCTAATAATTTTCAAGATTTTGGGGCAAAAATGTCAAAAATAATCAATTTCGACAATTAAAGGGCAATAACTCCTATAAGGAGTCATCATACAACTTCAACCCAGAGTGTTTCCTAGAGCTTTTGATGCAGATGAAGGCATGTCTCTTCAATTTTCCTGTATCTGTTACAATTTTTTAAATATAAGCCAAAAACTGTATTTTACCCCCACCCACCCTCCGTCCTATTTGTAGCCATGGTGGCCATGTTGGTTAATCTGCAGTCATGGTTGGTGCCAACTTGGTTGAGGACATTTGACAGATGATGAAGGATGGTGTGTACAAAGTTTCAAAGCAGTACTTTCAGTTGTTTCAGAGGAGAAGATTTTTAAAAATCAATTAAAACCGATTAGAAAAAACAGTTCAATGGGAATAACTCTTAAACGGTTAATCAGACAATCTTGACCCTTAAGTCATTTTTGTAGCCCTCATAGAGCAGAACAATTAAGCAATGCTAACTTTTTCTCTAGTTCTAATAATTTTCAAGATTTTGAGGCAAAAATGGCAAAAATCATCAATTTTGACAATTAAAGGGCAATAACTCCTACGAGGAGTCATCATACAACTTTGACCCAATGGAGTGTTTTGTAGAGCTTTAGATGCTGAAGAAAGAAGGTCTCTTCGATTTCCTGTATCTGTTATACTTTTTTAACTATAAGCTAAAAACTGTATTTTGACCCCCCTGTTCTATTTTTAGCCATGGCGGTCTTGTTGGTTGGTCTGAGGCCATGATTTGTGCAAACTTGGTAGAAGACATTTTACTGATGATGTGTGCAAAGTTTCAAAGCAATCCCTTCAGTGGTTTTGGAGAGGATTTTTGAAGAAAAGTTAACGACGACGACGGGCGCCAAGTGATGGCAATAGCTCACATGACCCTTCGGGTCAGGTGAGCTAAAAATATTCATGAAATCAATGTCTCAGTCATAATTGCTACCAGTAACTAGTTGCAAGTTTCTTACTATAGTACTAGTATATTAAACGAAAATTGCCTTTAGATGTATATTGGGGTATCACATCGTTGGAAATCCACGAACAGTCATGTTCTCACTATGCTACCACTTACTAAGTGGTAGAAAAGCTAGAACGTGACCGGAAGTAGGTTTCGACCATGGGGTATCAATTCTGGACTTCAAATTAGTTTATTTTAAATTGCCATATGGTAATTTCTTGCAAAAACAAAACCATAATAGATTATTTAAATTGAAACTGGTTCCATTAGTTTATAAATTTTGTAACCAGTCTTAGTAAAGCTGGTTCCTGTATAACTAGGGAAAATAAGAGCAGATACCAGTTCAAAGCAAAAGTAAAATATAGGAATT
The DNA here is from genome assembly GCA_944474755.1 of Limnoperna fortunei. Lineage (NCBI taxonomy): Eukaryota > Metazoa > Mollusca > Bivalvia > Mytilida > Modiolidae > Limnoperna > Limnoperna fortunei. The sequence continues at coordinate 52,964,631 of OX104122.1, forward strand.
TCCGGAGTGGATACGAACATAGGGCCGGAGATTGCAAACAACGATGCCGCTGGTATTGAAATGAGTGTTGTAAAGATTTAAGCAGTCAAGATTTTGGTAATAACTATCAAAAACTTTAATTTTGATCTGTATAAATATTTTAAGTAGTGCATTTTACATTAAATACATAATAATATATGTTTGACAATGTATCCATTTTATACTTCTTAGTTCTACTTTATATTACTCAATTAACTTATGTACTTTTAACAAAGAAACATTTATTTTATTTAACGGTCTTGTGGCAGTCGATTCTTTGTCATTGTAATGTTAAATATTTATGGAAATGTCACGTGGGAAATGTGGGATAAAAAAAGATTTTAATCAAACTGTGTGTTCGGGTCTTTCATTGAATAGCACTTATCAATAGTTTAAGTTAAACTGCTTAAGATAAACCCATATAAATATAAAATAGCACATACCAACACTTAATGATAATAGCAAGTTCTCCTTGTTCTATTCCCTGTGAGACAATACTAATGTCATTTTCAAGAGAATAAATGACTGAAAATTATTTAATTGATTTTTACTGCAACTTTTTCGAATATTTCTTAGTACTGACACTCTATAAAAATTTACATGAAATATATATTCGAGCTTGTTAATTTTCGTGTGGGCCTGTAAAATTCCATAGGTACAGGCCCAGTTGGCCTGTGACCAAAAAAGTTTAGCATGAAGACTGATAAAAAAATAGCTGTGCCATTAACCCTATGCTGATTTCATTACCTCCCTCTCTACCACAGATGTATATTCATACTGAAACCATCATTTTAATAAAGTTAATTAAAAAAGATAACAGACAGGTCTTCTGGTTGGTAAAATTTTTGTACAACCAATAATTATTATTAAGCATTTCTCAGAGTGGACAAAATATACTGTACATGTATGCAAGGTTTTATATTGTTAAAAATAAAAAAAATTATTTAAAATTATTTCACTTTGATCCCATGTGCGATTGGAAAGGAATGTAATGGGAATCATAGCTACAATATTATGCAGCTACTTGTTTTTTTCTTATCTTAGCGGAGCTACAAAGAGGTCCTATTACTTTTAAGAAGCAAAAACACTCTTGGGATTCATACATATTTTCCGCTATTAAACTGCTGTCTTGAATTAGTTTTATAAATATTTTTCCTATCTTCGTCATTCAGCTGATCCGGAATGATATATTTTTTCCAAATCGATTCAAAAATTATCAAAATCATGCACTTTTGGAATTTAAATTTTGTCAACAAAAGTTATTACAAATAAATAATATAACGAATAAGGTGTTGTAGAAATATCAGTTAAACTGCAAATACATTTTAAAAAAAGAGTAATGGTACCACTTTGTAGCTCCATCCATAAAAAAGAAAAGAAAAGGGCTACATTATTGTACTAGTAGCTATACTAGTCTATGGCATTAAATTCATGACTTACATGTAACAAATACTAGTATGGCAAATAAAATAATTATGATATTTATGAGTATTACTATACGTATTACACAAGAATTTGTTGTTTTCACAAGTAGACACAGGGAATTTTTTAGGATTTTGAGGGCTTTAGTCACTTAAGCGGTTGAGCCGTATAAGCATCTGCTCAGAAGCATGCATTCATTGTTCTGGTGAAATATAATAGTATAAAAAACTATATTCTTTCAATTGCAGTGTATAAATTTGTTTTAAAAAATGATTATAACAAAATGTTTATAAATTTTCAAAGAATTTGAATGTTAAAACTTATTTAAAAAGCGTTTGTATATCAATCGGTTACAATTTTTCATTAAGGGCCGTTGTACTCCTCGTTTTCCAAATGGTAGCCATCGGTAATTAGACGTATCTCGAATGTACACAAATGGCGCGTAACCCATTTGAAACCAGCAAAACATACGAAAAATGAGTTAAATACACAAAACCTTTGCAATTTTTATTTGCATTACATATTTAATCAAAAGGTGGAAGTCTGTGCGCATCAGTACGATCTACGATACTTTTGTTTGCGTATATTGACCAGGAGCACCACTTAATCATGTTAATCGGATTACCTGTAAAAACATCGATTCGGCGATTGACACCTGCTGTTTAAAACTATCAAGGTGAAATAATTAAATTTCCTGTTAATTGGATTTGGGGTCATAAATATGTCAATTTACACTTGGTAGAATGCATTTGTAACGAAAAATTTTAGTACTTGTTGGAAATCAGGTGACGAAATTGGTTTAGAAATCTATCGTCAATTTTCAAATGATTTCGTCAATGACGAAAGTGGCAAGCGCTAAAAAATTCCCTGAGACATTATTGTCATGTTAACTGAGTTGTATTGTCACTGGTTATATTCCTTTTATTTTGGAATTTTATATACAAATAAACAATTTCAATTTTAATTGGTTATTATCTAATGCAGTATGAAATTATTCCTTTTCATCTAGCTTTTTAAAATTATGTCTTCGCATTTATCCAATTTATATTTTTCTTACCTGTTAGAGGGTTTCAAATAAGACAAAATGATTCAGTTTATTCTTGTTGTTTAACTTGATGCATGCAGGCAAATGAAATATTAAATGCATAAAATGACCTGCCACCTTAACTCCTTATGACAAGTCATTTATAATACAAAATAAATAAATATAATACTTTTACATTGCATTAAAATATTTTTTTAAATAAATTATTATACACTAATAAAACTTGTTATCATAAGGAACATATAACGTATATATAGGTCTTTGTTTTCATTAAAGCCGAATCTGCCGTCTGCTAGACAAACAATGGCCAAGTTGGTCATGTTGGCAAGTCCTTAGCAGACAATTCTAATTCTAAAAAAAATATTGTTTGGTTTACTAATAAGAAATGTCGTAAGAGAAATTTCTTACCAACTTCATCAGATTTTATCGCATTAAAAACGTTAAGTCCAACAATAATGATGAGGATGGAAACTTTCAATTTCATCTTGGTAATAATGATAGTCTGTTTGTTGTTTACGTCTGAAGATTGGATCTAATGTGAATTAGTACATAAAGATCCACGTTTTAAAATTCTCTTCATAAGGTGTACGTGGCACAAAGCACACACAGATTTCTCAGAGGTTCTGAATGTAATATGATACTCCAAGACGTGACCTCCTACGAACTTTCGCTTTAATTGATATACATTCGGATTTTCCAGACCCTTCGGTTTCGGTAATAAAGAGTCTCGATGTGACCCGAAGCACATACAAAAAATAAGTACGGATGACGGGTTTATTTCCGGAAATTGCAGTCTTACAAAAAATTTATTTACATACTGTACAATACACATATGTTAAATCCTTGCAAGATAGTACTATACTCGGTAGACAATTTCTTAAAACTACTAAGTATCTAAATATATCCGAATGGAATAATATGAAATCATAAATTCACACAAATACAAGAGCAGATATGTTATCAACAAAATCGGTGTTATCAGTAAGGCTTTATCTAGCTTTGTTCTTAATCGACGACTTAAGCCCATATAAAGATACCAGAAACTTTATTGAACATTTATAATTAGTTTTTTATTCATTATTAGCATTGCGTCCAAACTTTTTCATAAACAAATTTTCTTTTTAAATTTTTAACAATTACACGAACAATAAAAAAATCTTTGTTAAAAAATTATTTCAGTACTAGAATGTCATGAAAAAAGTCGCTTGCCTCAGGGACATTCTATACTAAGTATAGTATAGACTGTCCCTGCTTGCCTTTAGAGATAGATTGATTTTTATTTAGACATAATATCATACATTACAATATTCAGCACACTCACATAATTATACATAATATTATACAAGACAGTTGACGAGATAAGATGTTACTATAGAGACATAAAACAAAGAATTTTTTCAAGTTGATAGAACTCTTAAGAATATTATATAAAAATATGTATATAAAATTATGTATATTATACTTGCATTGATATTTCATCAGGGATAACCCATAAAAGCCAGACAGCTTATTTCCAATGGGGTCCACATGTAGTAAATAACATAACTTATAAATATAAAAAATAAAGTGATAGCACGAGTTCATCAATATTCTAAAAATCATATAAGGGTAGGCAATTGCATCATGATAGTAAAAAGAATGCAATGTTATAAAATCAAGTACTAAATTCACATTGATATTCAGATCTCAGCTTTTCAAATAAAAATTCTTTTACGCTTTTTTTTAATGCATCATGATTTTGAATACTTTTTAAGTCATTTGGCAGACTATTCCAATCTTTAATAGAGTTGTAATAAAAAGTATTTGTTGACATGCCCTAAACAGGTGGTACAAAGAAGTTATATTGGCTGGATCTTGTGTTATATGAGTGACAGTCATCTTTTCATGTATGGTGGGCATTTATTGAACATAATTTTATGAGCATGATTTAAGCGCAATTGCCGTACCCTGTTTTCTACATTGAGAAAACCGATCTCATTAAACACTGGATATTTAATGCGCGAACGAAAGTCGAAGCTTTTAATAAAACGAAAGATCTTTTTTTGCGCCACCTGGAGTTTGTTTTTCAATGTTTTGTTTAAGCCATAAAACCATGATGAACATGCGTAGTCAAAATGACACTGTATTAGGGCCATACATAACGTTTTTCTAGAGTTTTCTGAAAGACACTTCCTGTATCTGAATAAAAAGTCTTGCATTAACCTTACTAATGATATTGTTTACAATTATCTCTCCAGATGTAAACTGGTCAATGTTAAGACCTAGATACTTCACCCTATTTTGACCTAGAATTGTATGACCATTACATGTAATTTTAATTTTTTTCTTACTTTTTTCAATTTCCTTTTTTAGCCAAATATGATGCATTCAGTTTTTCCAAGATGGAGAGACAATTTGTTGTCCACCAACCACTCACCGCATGATTTTAAGTTCATTACCAAGTCTAGATGATATGACATGTGGATCTCGATGTGAAAATAAAATAGTGCTATCATCAGCATATAAAAGTAATTTACAATCAGAACTAATACTAGCATTCATGTCATTAACATAGTATAAGAATAAAAGAGGTCCTAAAATACTTCCTTGTGGGACACCACATTTTACTTTTAAAAAATTTGACTCAATACCATTTATACCAACTTTTTGTTTCCTGTTGGTCAAATATGATTCAAACCATTTGATAGAATTAATGCCCATAAGTTTAAGTTTTTTACATAGTATGCTATGGTCAACAGTGTCGAACGCCTTTTGTAAGTCTAACATGACCATGCCAGTATAGAGACCTTTTGCTGTTTGATCTTTAATGTGATCTATTAGATGGATTAGACAAGTGTCAGTGGAATATTTGGATCGGAAACCTGATTGAAGTTGATAAAGTAAATTATTTTTCGCAAGATAATTTTCCAGTTGATTATAGACAGCTTTTTCGAGAATTTTAGAGACAATAGCCAAAATGCTAACTGGTCGGTAATTTCCTACTTCAAGTCTGCTACTTTTTTTTGTAAATTGGACAAACTCCGGCAGATTTAAATTCTTCAGGAACCATTCCACTGGTAATTGACAAGTTAATTATATAATTTTATGTAATTTGTTTGGTAAGTGCGGTTGCACCATCTTTTAAAAATCTAGATGGGATACCATCAATCCCAGTACTTTTACTACTATTTAAGCCCCGTAGCTCCTTTAATACAAAACTTTCAGTAATAGGCTCTAGATTCAAGTTAAGATTGTTGTAAAAAACCTTTTCATAAAATTTCTTTATTGCATTACTACTACACGAAAAAAAAATCTTTTGCGGATGGTAACTTCTTAACCAAAGATTCAGCCACACTAGTAAAAAAGTGATTAAAATAATTTGCAATAGTACTTTGATCATGACAGTTTTCACCTTCTATATTGAGGACAATTTTTGCTGCGTCTTTTTGTTTTTTACTGTATCCCATGTTTTTAAATTGTTGCCATATTTTTAAAAATTTTCTTTATTTTCCTCAATTTTATTTTCAAGAAAATTTGATTTTGCTTCTTTAACCAATCTCTGAACTTTGTTTCGTAGTTTACAATAATTTAGTTCGGAGATACTCACGAATCATTTAACACTATACAAACACTTCTGCATCTTTAAATGTATTTAAAACAAAATGCCTATGCATGTGTCAGACAATTATCTATAAAAAGATTATTGTGCAATGATTCTGTTTGTTATATTATAATTTTGAAGTTATGTTATTATATTGCAATTTTATTTATTTTTTTACCCAGACCAATAGTTAAACAGGAAACAGAAGATAAACTATAAACCGAATTGTTATCATTATCATGCCTCTTTTCAAGGCCCAGAACAGTGTGCCGTAAGGCTGCCGATAGCGGCAAATAAGATACATGTGGTTTTATATGTCTCATTATATTACTGAACAATTTTGTGAAAAATGTATTTACTTGTTAATTAAAACGAGACCGAGTAAAAAAATGCGAGGCGTTTTAAATTACTTGTTGGGACATTTTATGCTTCTTTTTTGGAGGGAGGGGTGGAAGGGGTCGTTTTCTGTATTCGTGTGTTTATTTGTTTGTTTTTTGTTTTGTTTTGTTTTTGTTACAATTATCTTTCGACTTGGTTTCGATTGGCAACAATAGCATTAATGAGGGAGCAAAGTGAAAGATATTATTTTAAATAGATTGGGCTTTATCTTAACTACAAGAAAAATCAACGCACACATCTAAGTAAAAAACAAGAAGAAAATCTATAATCATTTCATTTCAATTTTTTTAATTCCGTCGGTAAATGCACTTTAAATTTTTAATGTTAAACTTCCTTCGATGCACAATCAGCCTTGATTTCGTAAACTAAAGAGTCTATGAAAACCTTTTTGGGCGATAATTCGTTTTAAATCTATGACTGCATAAAGACAATAAAAACAATAAAGCAAATGTTTCAAATCTGTAATCAAATATATATAATGGGTTTCAGTTAGACAAAGGAAAAAAAAAATCATGTTACATTGTAGCAACAGATTGTGGAAACATTATTTCATTGATCCATCTCGTTAACAGCACAACAATGCTATAATTTGTATTCAAATCTATTTTGATGGGACTTATTATTTTGTCAATTGGAATTTCGAGAAAAATTGTAATTGCCCTTCTTAATTGTTATTAGTCATATATTTATCATTGCTGTGAGTCAAAGATTTCAGCAGTCAAAGGAATAAACATTATGTGTATTATTGTAATAATTTACTAAAATTTAAATAAATGAGCGTTTTTTAAAATGTTTTTGGATATTCCGGCTAACAATAGTAATAAATTTCTTATTCATTATGTTTGTTTATGAGGGGGACGGCAAGGTAATGGAACAGGGAGAGAGGGGAGAAAGAAGGAAAGGGGAGGGAAAAGAGCAAAGGGAGGGGAAAAGGAGCAACGGGGATGGAGAAAGGAGAAAGGGGAGGGAGAAAGGAAAAAATAGGAAATGTAAACAGTCAGAACTAGTACAAATATACCCTTAAATTTGTACATGAAAATCATTTAAAAAGTGCAAATTCGTTGATTTAATTGACAGAGGCTAAAACTATTTATAGAAATCTCAAGTAAAGAGATAAATTGCATTATTCTAAAATGATGAGAGTTTTTACTATGCTACCTGGCTACTATGTAGTAAGGTTCTCTCCCCTCTATACATTCTGTTATCACCACATATCCCTCATATCTCGTCTGTCCGTTGTAAACTCTTTAAACAATATTCTTTTCTGACACCACTTGGCTAATCCAATCAATTCTTTTTTTCCAAACATGGTAATAGTCATCCTTAGGGTACCTAGCAGGATGTTGATCCATGCATGTACAAACATACATACCAAATTCTTTTACATTGAAAAATTTGAAAAAATTCCAATCAGTCAAGCTATATTCAAAATTACACTTGTCGAAATATCCTTATTTCTACACGTGGAAAGACTGTAATGCTCACATGATTTAACACAAACTTCAGTTTAACTTACATGAACATTACAAATTTTTTTTTTTAAATTTCCTTATATGTTCCTAAAGTTTTCATTCAGCACCAAATCTTGTACATAGTAGAGAGCTACTCTAGCACTATTTCTGCGTGATTTGTGCTTCATAATGTCTGGGGATATGTTCCACAGTGGTGGCCATCTTGGATTTAGGATCTGCGCCAAAATCGTAAAATATCACAACTCAATTTTCTCTCAGATTTCAGAGCACTTCAATAAATACAAATTAGTAAAGTGGCTGAAAACTACCTTGATGTCTGTTCTGCATAATTTGATTGAATTAACTGAAATAGTTTCTGAAAACCAGCTGTTTGTTCTTATTGCCTCTGGGGTTCTATGTTCCCCTGTTGTGACCATCTTGCTGTTAGCATCAGCACCAAAAACTGTGAGACTTTGTTCAGAACCATATGAGGTACATTTCTATAAGATAACAATACAATAACAATTTATTAAGTCATAAATGAACATTTCCAACAAATTGGATTCCAACATGTCAAGTGGTTTTGAAGTACAAATGTAACAAATGCATGACTAGCTGCTCTGGACTCTGGAGACATCTATAGGACAATTGACTTTTAAGACGAAAGTAGTCAGTCCATCGGGTATGTCGGAGAGTTCGGCCCGACTACTTAGACAATTCAAACCGTCTAAGAAAACAAGAACCAGTGCAAAAACAACCACTATACATGGTGTATAATAATATTCTAACAGCAAAATAAATTCTATTAAATTATAAATGCACTAAGTAAGTACTACAGTAAGTGCTTTTTGTTTACAGTTGGGTTTTAAAGTTTAAAACAATTAACATTGCAAAATGTGTAGAAGAATGGCAGGTTTCCTTTCTTGGCTTTTTGTTGAGTCTGTGTTGCCAACTTTAATCATCGTTATTAACTGATTATATATATTAAGCTGTCGATTGTTAATAATTAGTTTTTTTAACAGACCTAAACTGGGAAAGTTGTCTTCATAGACGGTCTGAGTTGACTTTGTAGGCGGTTTAGTTTAAACATATTTTATTTGTGATAAACAGCAAAAAGGATAAGACACAAGTAAACACAAACTTATGAAGTCTTCTACAATTTACAATTTGTAACAATAATAGTAATGCATGTACATAGTATCTAACATAATAATGTAATATAAAATATGTAAAAATGATACATATATTTCAAAAAATTTGTAGGCGGTCAGAGTTGTCTTTGCAGGCGGTCAGAGTTGTCTTTTTAGGCGGTCAGAGTTGTCTTCCTACATTGGTCGAGATGTCTTATATTTATGTTGGGAGAAGAAGGCTGAAATGGGGGCAATTTACGGCCAACGTAGATGGACGCTCACTAAAGAGAATAAATCAAATTCTCCTCACGTGTCAAAAATATAAAAATTAATAGCTAATATCAGTCAAGTTTCCAAATGTATTTGTACAACTCTTGTAAGTTAAACTCGTCGCTTACGAGCATTTTATATATCTATATTATACACGAGGTAACTGTTTCACAACATTATTTTTTACTTTGTACATATTTCTTATGGATTCGCAATCTAATCAAAATTAAATATTTCACTTGCTCACTCCTTTTTGCTATGGTCGTTTTCTATGGGAGCAAGCAGAAGTTTTGTTATATTTCCGTGAGGTAGTTATGGCCATTAAATTACGATTTTTGAATTGCAAAATGATCAGTAAGACAATGTAAATCATTATGTTGGACCAACATTCTTACAAGAGTTATTGCCCGTTAATGAATTTTTTATGAATTGTTTAGTCTTTGCCTTGTGACGGTAAAACTATAATATTTAGAGTGAAACTGTATATTGCAAAAAATGATCATCAAGGCAAGTCCTACAGATAACAACGACGTCTCCCTACAGGAGTTTTTGCCCTTTAATAACAATTTTGAAAATGTTATGAAAATGTCCGATTTAAAACTATAACAGCTAGAGTTAAACTGTAATACAGACAATTAATGTTACAGCAGCAAATAATCCTTTTTACATTCGATTTACAAAAGCATCATTTTTTCCATTCTAAATTCCCTTTTGGCCTATCAGAACTTGAGAATTGTTATGTTGCTGTGGTAGTTAAGAAATAACTCTAAAGTCTGAGATTTGAATTTAGAATGTTTTTAGAAATCTAGGCCAGAACATGAACAATTTTTTAACTACTTAAAATTTTACCTAAAACTATTAAATGCTGCTTGTAACCTTTAGTGTTAATCTTACAGGCACAGGTTGTCAAAAAGTTTTAAAATACAAGGTTGTCTTATTGTTAAAGAAAATCCAACATGTTTGCTTATTCAAACTACACAGTTAACGACCATAAAAACATATACATGTATTGTAGAAATACAATATATTATTTTCTGGGGTTTTGCGAGGGAGAGGTGTAAAGAGGGGGGCGAAGAAACAGAGGGTAGGGAGAAAGGTACCCACCGTTCACCCCCACATTTATGTGTGAAAACAGAAATAAATTGTATAAATTTTATAAATCGACGTATCTTAAATGGGGTTTAATGCTTTTTTTGGGGGGGGGGGGGGAGTAAGCCGAACTACCCGGTGAAAAACCCCTGAACTTCGACAGGAATGCTGGCAATTCTCCAAATAAATTGGAGCGAGTCGAGCACACCCGCCGCAGAACAAAATTCGAACCCAGGCCCGTGATCAATAGTAGATGATTTATTAACTTAACCACTCGGACACCAAGGCCCCAGGACCAGGATGCGAACTAGTACAACATTGACACATATTTAACTCTCTTAACAAAGATCATATTTTTCTTTAATTAATTCAAACCAATAAATGAGGAGATGCAAAGCATTTAATTACTTTTACGTATTCATCACAATGTGAACACTAAACTATGTTTATTTTCATTTAATGAACTAATTCAGATAATACTTTCTGAATATAACACAAACTGAAGCACAAAATCAATTGACAAGACAACATCGTGATCACCAACACATTATTTTAATTTTTTTTTTTTGGCATAAATGTCCTAAAATATGCTTGTAGCACTAATAAAACCAATTAAATTTTCTAAGAGTGTAATTTCCTTTCCTATTTTCGTTTTGAGGTTTCCCTATAGGATGTCAGGAAATTTCCGCTACCGAATGCACAACCAAGAGCAGCCCCATTCAAACGACAAACAAATAAACAAACAGTCCGGTTTCAATACGTAAATATGTAAAGTTCTTTCCTTGCCAGTGGAATACAGCAACTTGTTAAAATTTGGCGCAACGTCACTGCTGTCAGTTCAAAATCACATGCTGAGTTAGATTGCTTTACTTCATATAGGCAATTAAAAAAATAAGACGAGTCGATTTTATACAATTAGTTGTTTTCAAACATAAACAAACATATATAAAGAATAAGAAATTTATGCCTATTGTTTCTTTAGCCGGAATATCCAGCCAACAAATCGCTCAATTATTTAACTGTTTAGTAAATTATAACAATAATACAAAAAATAAGTAACATAACGTTTCTTCCTTTGACTGCTGAAATCTTAGACTCACAGCAATAATAAATACATGACTAATAAAAATTAAGGATATTAAGTACAATTTTTCTCGAAAGCCAGTTGATTCCGCCGGGTAAAGCAAAACGTGTATGTAGAATCACGTGTTTATCGCGTTTAAAGGTCATGACACCAACGAAGCGTATATACAATTTCATCTAACGACCGCATATAAAGTAGTAAGCACCGCATATAAAGTAGTAAGCACTGCATATAAAGTCGTAACCACCGCATATTAAGAAATAAGCACCGCATATAAAGTCGAAATCATCGCATATAAAGAAGTAAGTACCACATATAAAGTCGTTAGTACATGTAGTAATCACCGCATATAAAGTCGTAAGTCTAAATTTTGTGCCAGTAAATTAGGACTATGACTATATCACTTAATTCAATCAATTTTATTCGTATTAACACCGAAATTTTACTGCAGCTGGACTGGTAATACCATTGGTGACTAACAAACCACCAGAAAAGACACTGACCCGATGATTGGAAATTTAATGTCATTTATAAAATTTACCACGCCAGACTCGCGTTGAGTCTTATCACGAGTGGCGCTTAAATAGAAATATTAAAATATTAGAAGACCACCAATTAAGATGCAGAAAATAACAGATAATAGTGTAAGTGTGATTTATCTCCCCTGTTACACCGATTCCCATTTATACATTACAATGATTTTCATTTCACAGAAGACGCATGTTGTAATAAAATGAAGATATATGGATTAAATAAGTTTTCGATTAGCTAATGTTTGGAATTTTGAAACTTAACCCTTACATACAGTTGCCGTATATATCAAATATATATACGATAGAATTTATTTAGAATGTTTATACCTCGTCACAACTACATGTAAGTGTGATAGGTATTGTGATTTGCATTGTTACAGTACGTGCAATCGTCTGTAATGTTGATTAAATATGCATACTGTGAAGGTGGGAAATGCCATTCGGACGGCGTGGTTCTCAACGGATACAATATCACTTTTATCAGGTTTTTTAAATCAAATTATAAACAAGAAATGATATGGGTTACACCCATATCCAGAGATGTTCGATTTATATGTTATAGGTGTATCCCGATATGGTTTAATAGGTTTTTTTCAACTTGTTTTAACATAACATAACATATTTTTATTTTCCAAATCAGGAGCCCCCATGGAGCAAAGGAAGGTTTACAAATATCAGGGGAAAGAACATGATTTTCAGACATATTAGGAGACACAACTAAAGATGATCAACAATTTTAGTAATATAATTCACATGTAAAATGACAATATAAATTTTAAAAAATATAAATACAATAAAATGCACCATATGCTTGTTAATTTGAACAGTCTTTAATGAATTTAGCAGTGGTTGACAAGATCTGAGGGTTTTCATTACTTAAAAGAAAAATTAATCATTATCAAGATCGCCAAAATTTGGAAATTTTCTAGAAAAAAGTTCAAATAAGTTGACCCTATTAGTATTATGTTTAGTACATCTGCATAAAAAATGGACTTCATTTAAAGAACAATTTTTACAATATCTCTCTACCCTAGGATCATTTTGGTAACGTCCTAATTCAATTTGTAGTCTATGTGCTGAAATTCTAAATTTACAAAAAGCTTTTCTTTGGTAAATATTATTAATACACTTTAAATAATTTTCAAACCCAAAATGATCTTTTACTTTGAGATAGGTACAAAGTTTCCCTTCAATATTTGTGTTTCTTAGATCATACCAGTTTTCTAGCAGTTTTTCTCTGAGCAGTTCTTCAATAGATTTATTAAATTTGTATGTATTCAAAATTGTGGAAGGCAAGAAATAATTATCTTGATTATAATATCTTAACTTTGAGAAGAGTACTGTAATAAAAAATGCAAATTGTTGTAAAGACAGACAAATGTTTACCGTACAATAACAATACATTGACCTTTTCGAAATCATAGTCACGTTATTCTGTGGGGAAAAAAAGGGGGGGGGGGTGAGATCGGCAGTTATCGAGTCTTTCCATCGGGCATCCTCGGAAGATCAAAGAAAATACCGACAAGTTACAATTTCTTGATATAATTTTACAATAATTAAAATTGTTTTAAAAAAAATGTGCAATTAAATGTATTCAAACCTCAAACTAACGTTCATGTGCATAAACATTGCTAAGAACTTAATAATATTTTCAGACTTTAAAATGAACCAAAAATATATAGAAGAGTCTTATTTTACCAGAGACATGTAATAATATGTCTCTGTTTTTGCCAAACAATTTATGTGATTTTTAACTTCTAAAATGTATTTTCAACTATTTAAACTGTTCATGACCTTTATTCGAATGTAGCTGAATTGTTTTTCTATTGTATTATTATATACACATTTTTCAAAATTCGCAGATTAACCAACATGGCTCCCATGGCTAAAAATAGAACCGGGGGGTCAAAATACAGTTTTCGGCTTATAGTTCGAAAAGTATGACAGATACAGGAAAAATGAAGAGACATGCCTTCATCAGCATCGAAAGCTCTACAAAACACTCCATTGTGTCGAAGTTGTATGATGACTCATTGTAGTAGTTATTGCCCTTTAATTGTCGAAATTGATTATCCAAGATTCTTATGCATTGCCGACATTAATAAATAAAAACAAAACTATATGATTTTGGCGATTATTGGTCACAGCATTTAATATTAATATAATATATAGATTCACAATTATACAACAAACGCAGATTGCGTATTTAGATGAACTGTCCGTATATCGCAGTTAGATGAATGGATGCCGGCAGATTGCTGATTATGGCAACCAACGATGGACAGAGTGTAACAAAATTTAAATGCAATCAAATTAGCATCACTGTGGGAACACAAGTGATGGACCAAAAACCTTAACTTGACCAAAAGATGCAGCGAATATGCCAATTTAAAGTCAATTAATTCCAGCAGGTGATTCTTCTAGCAATCTTTTTAGTACCATGCTGTAACTGAAGCTATGTCCCAATCAGTGTGATGTGCACCATCTTTTAATACCATGCTGCAACTGAAAATGCCGCAATTTATGCGACTTCACCTAAAAAGGAAAGCAAACAACAACCCAAAGCAGTATCTTGTTTATAAAATAACTTTAACATGTAAAATGTTTTATATTTTCAGCAATAAGCGAACACTAGAGCTGAGGTTCTATTAAAACCTACAGCATAGAAGAAAGTTATTTAGGGCAGGGAGGGTGGGTATTTTGCGTCCGTTCCCTACAGAATCTTGTTGAAAAGAGGCTCGATATGAAACAAATTGGCGGGAACCAATCAAAATCCAGGAAAGATGTAATCGGAGTTTATCTAATGACCAAAAGAATTCAAATAAAACAAAACGGGCACCATAACGCACCATCACTTTGATAAATTAATTTAATCATAAGGCTTAAATTATATTATCCAAGATTCTTATGCATTGCCGACATTAATAAATAAAAACAAAACTATATGATTTTGGCGATTATTGGTCACAGCATTTAATATTAATATAATATATAGATTCACAATTATACAACAAACGCAGATTGCGTATTTAGATGAACTGTCCGTATATCGCAGTTAGATGAATGGATGCCGGCAGATTGCTGATTATGGCAACCAACGATGGACAGAGTGTAACAAAATTTAAATGCAATCAAATTAGCATCACTGTGGGAACACAAGTGATGGACCAAAAACCTTAACTTGACCAAAAGATGCAGCGAATATGCCAACTTGGCAGGCAAAATAAACGATTTTGTCTGTCAACCGCCATGAACATGGGGGATCGCTGCATAGCTGTGACCAAAAACCCCAACAATAATTCCTGTACCACTTATCCACACAAATTGGTACATATTCCACATTTAAATTTCAAAGTATGTACCTATATATACACAGAATGAAAATACAGTACCATGTTGTCATAATAATGTCTATCTTGTGACATCATACGAAAATAAAATGTTTAGTTATAAAATACAAGATCTGATTAAAACCAGTTTAATGGTTGAACATGTATAGTAAATGTCAAATTGAAAGTGGAAAGACTGGCCCATTTTTCTCTCTATTGTAAATAAATTCATACAGGCCACCCTGAATTCTGTTAAGGAAAATATGATTGCCAGTGGCTGTCAAATGAACGCCATCATCGGTGAATAAATTACATGATGTTGTTATTTCTGGGTACTTAATATAAAGTCCCCCTTTTCTCAAAAGATAGGAGGCTATAGCATTGTTTACCCTATACCTTCCCCGCTCTAAAGCCCTAGTATTTAGGGAATAACGCCACTTTTGCCGTGGGAGCATTTGTGACCAAATCAAAGCAGTGTTTGGCAAAATGTCTAAAATTGTGGTCAAGACATTCTTCATATAGTTCCTCAATTCTGCCAACTTCATATGACCGATATCATTTGTCCCAACATGAATAATTAAAAACTGTGGAGGGTCTTCATATTGTAGCATTCTAAGTAATTTTCCTATCAACTGGCTCGAACGCATGCCACTTTGTCCTAACCACCAAATGGACGTGTTTGATAGGCCAAGGTTCACCCCACCAGGACGTTGCCTAGCTACTGCGAAGGCATTCTTGATCAACGAAGACCCAACAATCCAAACTGAAGTATGATTTCTTTCCATTGAAAGATCTAAAGAAAAACAAAAGGCATGTCAATATAAGCACCACCGTGGGAAACACTAGTGATGATTTAATGCCACCCCCCTTTTCTTCCTTTCTATGGTCTTATATAATTTTTATATGCACCGGATTTCCAACGCCCCATTTCCATAATTAAATGATCTGGGACCCCATTCAAAGATAGGGAAGTTGCTCTACCTATCCGGAATGAATGTGAACTGTACAATTTGAAATTAATACCAACTCTGGCTAGGGATTTTTTAAGCACACTGACAAATTGATATCTAGTTAACGGGCTACCACTAAAGTGACAAAACAGGGGACCAGGTACTAGTGGCCTTGCACCCATATATTTGTTTAATAAAACAACTGGACAACTGTTTCTATCTTCATTTGACTGGAGCAAAATTTCCCAACCTTTACCAAATTGATCAGTTTTAGAGGAGGGGACCTTGAGCTTGCAAAGATTATTAATCATTGAAACATCTGCAATTTTAATAATATGATTCATTTGCCCATTACTGACCGCAATTTCTCCTATTCTCAAAAGACCATGATAAGCCACTGAAAAAGATGTTTGGAAAAGCAGGGTTTCATAGCTCGAATTGCAAACAAACGGTAGCACTTGTATCAGAGATACTAATATTTCATATGTAATGGGTAATCTAGCATCAGGGGCCTTATATTGTGATCTACCAAAACCCTCAACGAGTTTTTTAACAATAAACTTTTGAGTTGGATCTGGAAATTCATTGAATTTGCAGGCAAAACTTATTCCAGCCAAGTAGCATTTTAAAGTTGCTTGTGACATATTTCCCTCAAATGAGTAGGCTATGAACTGACATATATCTTTTAAAGGCACTGGCCAAACCTCAGGAATTCCAAATTTGGAACGAAATTCTTTAAAGGCATTTAAACCTCTCTCGTATGTTTTTCGAGTACTTGGCGCCATAGAATTCTTAATCAAACCATCTATTATAGGTCCAAAATGAGTTTCATGAAAGGTTGTGGAATGAATGCTGGTGTATGATCGGCATTGGGAGCCAAGGCGCGGAAACGGTCCATTTGAAACCGACTGAGGCTGTCTGCTATGCAGTTCTGAAAACCATTAATAAAGGATCCCTTAAATTGAATGTTATTTAACATAGTAATTAGCACAAAAGGTCTCATTAGTTTCATAATCACTTTATCTTTAGAAGTTCTCTTATTTATTATACTAACTAATGCAATATTGTCAATATTGAATATGATTTTTTTGTTCTCTAGTTTTTTTCCCCATAGGAACATTGCCAAAACAACAGGAATAAACTCCAGTAAGGACATATCTTTGAGTATTTGGGAGCCTTTCCATGCGATTGGCCATCTAAACTGAACCCATGAACCCTGTAAATAAGCCCCACATCCTAACTCTGGATTCCCACTACTATCTGTGAATAATTGCAGATTTTCATTATCATACCAAATTCTTTCAGGGAAAAAACAATGTCCATTAAAGTTTTCTAAGAATGTCAACCACATCTGAATGTCTGCCTGAACCTCTAAATTAAGCCTTATTTTGTGATAAGGCTTCTTTGCATTGCACATCAAATCAAAAAATCTCCTAATAAAGGCTCTTGCTGCTGGGATTGCTTTGGCACAGAAAGACATTAAGCCTGTCACTGACTGAAGTTCCTTTAGAGTAATTTTTTGTCGCTTTGACAAGGACATTAAAAGATTACTTAACTTTTCAATTTTATCTTGAGGGATGAGAACCATTAATCGTACTGTGTCAATCAAATAGCCTAAAAATAGTAATAAAGTGGTAGGACCAATCGTTTTGTCTGGTGCAATTGGCACACCTAGTTCGTCGCATGTTGACTGAAAAATTGACATCAGTAACAAACATGTTCCAGTGTTTGAAGCCCCCATAAATATAAAATCATCCAGGTAGTGGTCAATAGACTTTTGACCAGATTTCACTTCAACAACCCACTGAAGAAAAGTAGAGAATGTCTCGAAAAGTTTAGGTGATATACTACATCCCATTGGCAAACATTTATCGATAAAAAAGAAATTGTCAAAATGAAACCCCATAAGTTCAAAATCCCCTGGATGTAGTATTAGAAGTCGGAAAGCTGATCTTATGTCCATCCTTGCCAACAGGGCGCCTTTTCCCAGGTTATATATTTTTTCCAAAATGGAATCAAGAGACGAATAATTTACGGTACACAGCCCTTCGTCAATGTGGGCGTTGACACTATTGCCTTCAGGGTGTGATAAATGAAAAATTAGGCGATAGCCTCCATCTGTTTTTGGAACTAAACCAATTGGAGAAATACGCAATGTAGGAATTGGAAGTTTTTCAAAAGGTCCTAAAATTCTACCCAAATTGATCTCGCTTCTAATTTTTTTCCATGTCTCTTCCTTGAGTTCAGTAGCAGAAACTAAATTTTTTGACATAATGTGCTTTCTAGGACCAGTGTATTGCAAACGAAAACCAAAATTAAACCCATTTTGTAATAATACAGCAGCTTCCCTATCTGGATAAGATGACAACCATTCATTTACTTTATTGGAGCTGATTGAAGTATGCCCTAGGTCCCACAGCTTTGCCTGGAGCTCTTGATCTGTAATTGTGCTGGCTGAATGGAGGAATATTATTGTTAGCAACATTATTGGTCATATGACTTTGATTACTAAAATGACGCAAGGGGTTTTGAGCTCGATTGCTTCCCAAAGGCCCAGCTTGTCCTTGTCTTTTAGGACAATAAAGTAAGGAATGCCCAAAGTTGCAATAAATACATGCATGTCTATATTGACAAGGCACTTTTGTGCAATGACCCTCATAGTTAAATGAATAACATTTTAATCTTTTGTATGAATTTTGAATGCCAGGATTGCTAGTTGCATTTGTATTTCCTGAAATAAATAGTAACCAAAGTTCGACATCAATGCTTGACCATGAAGTAGTGGGGTCTCGTTCTTTCCTTAATCTAAATTGCTCGTCGTAAGATTTCCAATTGGTACTTCTTAGGGCACCGAGCCTTATGTCAGACATGTATTTTAGTAATTCTTGAAGTTTGTTTGGATGAGCTGTACAATAAATACTTATAAATGAAATGAACGCAGTTGTCCACTGCTCAATAGTAGTAATTTTTTGGTTTTGTGAGGACTGAACTGTAATTTGTCCATCTTTAAAAACAAGCTTTTGAGCATTTTGCTGTGGATAATTGGATAACAGCAAGGCTATATCTATATATTCGCTTCTTTTAATCTTTTCTTGAATATTTTGTGGCACATTGAATGCTAGCTCAGAGTTAACACTTTGAATATAATGGGGCATACAAGTATCATAAATACATGTATTATTTGAAGTGGTAACAACATTGGTTCCTATTGGCAAATTGCCCGCTACTGTACTTATATTACCTGATGTACTTTGCCCTGGATCATTGTGTGTCATCGTGGACCCAGTTGCTGCCGATAAAATTGTAAGCCCTGTTGTAGCAACATCTGAATTGGGCAAATGTACAGGAATTTGTGGCATTTGCACTACCCCGCTATCTCCAATGCTAGATGCATTCATTCTAGATGGTGTCGGTATGGATCTTGGTGACTGTGGCAAGGATGAACTGGCTCGAACTTTGCTTTGTATGGAAGCCTGCCTCGCAGAAGCTACCCTCTTTCGTGTGGATCTTCTCAGTTGAGTTGACATAATGATGTTGTATATTTTTCCACCAATAAGCTGGACCAACAATTTTTTGCGTCGTTCCCTTCAGATCTTGTTGAGTAAGCTGGACCAACAATATTTTGCGTCCGTTCCCTACAGAATCTTGTTGAAAAGAGGCTCGATATGAAACAAATTGGCGGGAACCAATCAAAATCCAGGAAAGATGTAATCGGAGTTTATCTAATGACCAAAAGAATTCAAATAAAACAAAACGGGCACCATAACGCACCATCACTTTGATAAATTAATTTAATCATAAGGCTTAAATTATATTATTTTTGCCACAAAATCTTGAAAATTATTAGAACTGGAGAAAAAGTTAGCATTGCTTAATTGTTCTGCTCTATGAGGGCTACAAAAATGACTTTAGGGTCAAGATTGTCTGATTAACCGTTTAGGAATTATTCTCCTAGAACATTTTTTTTTAATGAATTTTAATTGATATTAAAAAATCTTCTCCTCTAACCAACAAAAGGACTGCTTTGAAACATTGCACACATCATCTTTAGGATGTCCTCTACCAAAATTGTGCAAATCATGACAGCTGACTACCTACATAGCTACAATAATACATGTTATTACGACGATAAATGGCTTACCAACGAAAGGACTGCTTTGAAACATTGCACACATCATCTTTAGGATGTCCTCTACCAAAATTGTGCAAATCATGACAGCTGACTGCCTACATAGCTACAATAATACATGTTATTACGACGATAAATGGCTTACCAACGAAAGGACTGCTTTGAAACATTGCACACATCATCTTTAGGATGTCCTCTACCAAAATTGTGCAAATCATGACAGCTGACTACCTACATAGCTACGTTGGCTTAAAATAGAAAAGGGGTGGGGGGTCAAGGGAGTTTTTGGCTGATAGTTAAAAAAGTATAACAGGTACAGCAAATTTCAAGTGAACCTCCCTCCTAAGCATCAAAAGCTCCTCCTTATAGGAGTTATTTCCCTGAAAAGGTCAAAATTAATGGCTTTTGCAGAAGTGTTGGTCAATTCCTTATAGGAACGAAATTCTATATAAAAAGGGTTGTTTGGTTTCAGGTTCAGGTGAGCGATACAGGCTCCCGGGAGCCTCTAGTTTTAATTTCATTTTGTTTAAAGAACTCATATATTATCTTAGAGGTATGTTTAATTCAATTCTACAAGTATCTAAATATAACTTGCTTCTTTAAAATAGTTTAACATAAAAAATTTTAAATCTTGAATTAAATAAAAATCCATACGTTTTGTGGTTTTTTATTATAAAGAAATTTATTTTCCCTTTTAATGTCTATGACATTTTTCACTGATTCAGAAATCAAATTTCTTTAAATAACATGCCTGTTTTAAAATCTTTTTTTCGTATAAAAATAATAATCTTAATTATCATTTTCGTGGCTAATTATGTGTGTCTAAATTGTCTTTCATTTTTACCTTTCATTAAAGTTGAGTGTCATAAATACGCAATTAGCAAATAAACAAGGCACATCTAATTTACAATTTACAATTACATCACAGAAATTTCTCTTACCCCCACCCCCACCATGTGCGCACACACACCTCGTTCTCGGCCAATTTCGTGCGAGAGAGTTTGGGATTTAGAAATCGTTAATCAAAACCCAGGGAAATTAAATTTAATGTTCAAGATTGATGAATTTTCTACATAAAAGTTTCATTTTCTACCCTTATTATGAATTAATCCAGAAATAATACTGAAAATTATCAATCTGGAACAGTGGTTACATGCAAGCGCGTTAACAATACTGTTGGACTGATGATGATGCACGAGGTAAACGTTATGTATTACATAATATTATAAAATTTTAAAATGCACTATTTTTATAAAATCATCTTATGAATTCCTATAAAAACAAATATTTTACAATAATTAAAATTGTTTAAAAAAAAAAATGTGCAATTAAATGTATTCAAACGTCAAACGTCAAAGGCAAGAAATAATTATCTTGATTATAATATCTTAACTTTGAGAAGAGTACTGTAATAAAAATGCAAATTGTTGTAAAGACAAATGTTTACCGTACAATAACAATACATTGACCTTTTCGAAATTACATAGTCAAGTTGTTCTGTGGGGGAAAAAGGGGGGGGGGGGGGGGTGAGATCGGCAGTTATCGAGTCTTTCCATCGCGGTCCATAGAAATACCCAAGAATACCCCAGAATACTCAAGAATACCCAAGAATACCTCATAAAACTACAAAATTTACATGACACAATTTTTTTTAATACCAAAAATGTTTTTATATACATTTAAGCCATTAAATTGGTTTATAAATGAGCAAAATCGGTCAGTCTGAATGTGTATTGTGATTCAATTGGCACGCGCTGCATAATCCGTTGTTGTAGTGATAAACCTAGTCAAGCGCATTCCTGCGTGTGGCGGTTGTTTCAGTATTGATTAAGAAATAATTCATGGCTGCCCCAATTTTATGGATTATTTAAATATGGGTAGGCATTATATTCATGAATATTTTGCCATGAACGTTAGCGAATGGTAAAATATCATGAATATAATGCTTACCCATATTTAAATAATCCATTAAATTGGGGCAGCCATGAATTATTTCGATTCTGATATGAAAATACAGAAATTTTACATTTCGCGACTACCTAGGTAAAGGTTTATTTTGGCTGTTCCAATTTCCGAGAACCTCCCTTGTTTCGAAATTATTATATTAATTTCTCGTGTAAAACTTAGTAGAAAAAAAACGAAGAAATATAAATTAAAAACAAACAAACATATTTATTAACATTTAAAATAAAATTTAACAATCAAAACAAAGAACGACAAAATTAAATGCTTCATTACATCAGTCGCCGTGTGGCGTGTCTGGGACTGTTCATGTGTTGCTGTGTTTGCGTGAGAAATGAAACCGCTTACCGCATTTGGTCGATCTTATGCTCCCGTTTCCACAATGGTGCAAATTTAAATCGACAGTTATTTTCCACAATTAATCAACATTTTGAAATTCGGTTGCGTTTTCATTTTGATACGTAACGGTAAATTCGTTTGTGGTGGGGGCGGGAAAAGTCTCGCGGTTTGCATTGAACGTCATTGTAAACAACGCAACGTCCTTGAAAACACAACGTAGCTAAAGTCAAGGAAGACTTGTAACACATAAACAATAAAGGCACAGAATAGAAAATGGACTTGTTATCGTGAAAACATGTTATCTATTGGATTTTCTTACAAAGGTACAAAATAAAATAAATGTTAAAGCAAAAACATCAACACACGGGGTTTTTTGAAATGGCTGGAACAGCCGTATTTTGTTGAATATTTAAATAGAGGTGTGTTTCCAAAGCGTTTGAAGGACGTCATATTAGAATTTATTTTAATTTACACTTTATTATTGTTCTGTTGTAAACAATAATACATGTTATTACGACGATAAATGACTTAGTTTTTTGCAACTACCGATTGATTGGTGTAAGTAAAAGGTTTTACATCAGAGAGGACATTTTCCTATCTAAATCAGCAACTGACCAGAACAAATACTTTGTGAAACTTTTTGAAATCGTCTACGCGGAGACCTACAACAATTACTGCAGCGGATGGTCAATACAGGTTACCAAACAAAAGCAAAGACATTGCAAAGAAACCAGGCCAAAGAAAACGTCCACTGAATGCGAAAACATCAAAGAAATTTTAGACATTTTATTTTAATGGTTTTTTGTAAAAAAATTAAATTAAACAATGATTTTTTTCTTATAATTTAAGTCCTAATCCCATAATACAAAGAATGCTATCAAAAGTACAGTGAATTAGCAAAATAGTAATGATTTACGAGCATAAGTCTATAATAAACATCGTTACGCAATTTGTTAATTGCAAATATTATTAACACTGGAATTTAATTAGGTGGAGATAACATTTTCTTCACAGCTGAATAATCACACTATTGGTGTCACACTGAAAGCGGCATTCAACCTCGTTTATCGTAAAACATATTTATATAAATATTTCAAGCATATTTATATAAATATTTCATACAAAAAGCATACTCAAGAAAAAACGAGTACATTAATAACCTAAATATATAGATGTTAAAGCAATGAAGTACTAAAATTATTTTGGTTCTTCTACATGCCTTCATTTTTGATTTTTTCTATATTTAAATAATATTTCTCATCTGCAATATGTATTTTGTACACAAAAACATTGTTCTCGTGTCTATTTTATAAATCAAATAACAATATGAATGAGTACTAGTGTTTCCTGTTTGAAAATCTAAACATGTATGTATCTCTTTTGTCGTTGGCTGTGGTTCCTCGTCAAAACCGTTGTATGATTAAAAGCAGTGTAGCTACAGGTACAAATGTATGTCTATGATAACCATTTTAAGAAAAAATCTGGTCTGGTTATTTGCTCAGGCTTACAACCTCTTTTGAAAAAATATTGGGATTGGATTGGGAATTACAATAAATCCTACCGTTCTTATTTCAAGTTTCTGAATTTCCACCATACACCCCCCCCCCCCCCCCCAAAAAAAAAGGTTGCTCCCTTATAGTGACACAAAATTTACCTATACTGTTATAATATGAGAAAGAAATTAGGACAAGGGAAAAGTGGGTCGAATTAGGTGAGAAAAATAATGCATACTTTTTGGGACTAGAAAAGCAAAGACAGGTGAAAAAAACGATAAATAAATTGGTAAATGAAAACGGAGTTGTTGTTTCAGATCAAAAGAAAATTTTAATGATGATAAAAGATTATTACAAAACACTATATACATTGAGCAATCCTGATAAAACGCTGTTGCAAAATTATATTTTTGAAAGTGATCTTGAAAAAACAATGAATAATAAAGATAAAACGGTCTGTGATGGTTTATTATCTGTTAAAGAATGTACTGAATCAATCAATGTTATGAAGTTAAATAAATCTCCGGGTTTAGACGGATTAACTGTCGAGTTTTATAGAACGTTTTGGGAAAAAATAAAGGACATATTAGTTCGTGTTTTAAATAAAAGTTATAATGAAAAACTGTTACCTGTTTCACAAAGAACCAGCGTACTTTCACTACTTTTTTAATTTAAAAAAGATGATCCATTTTCTTTAAATAATTATCGCCCGATTTCCTTATTAAATGTAGATATAAAACTACTTTCACATGTCTTAGCTCAGCGATTAAAAACGGTGTTGCCAAACATTATTAATGAAGATCAAACGGGATATATTAAAAAAAGATTCATTGGGTTTAATTTGAGGCAAATTCAGGATGTGATAGATTATGCAGAATTATATAAAATAGAAGGGGCAATTGTTTTTGTTGATTTCAGCAAGGCTTTCGATACTTTGGAATGGGATTTTATGTTTAATACTTTGAAACATTTTGGATTTAATGCTTCTTTTATTAGATGGGTTGAGACACTTTACAGCAAAATACAAACCTGTGTCATGAATAATGGGTGGATTTCTGAAGTTTTTCAAAATTTTAGAGGTATTAGACAAGGATGCCTTCTATCGGCTCTTTTATTTGTAATTTCTGCTGAAATAATGGCTTTAAGACTTCGAGGGAATAAAGACATAAAGGGTATACAAATTAAATTAGACGGAAAGACACATAGTATAAAAATTTCTCAATTAGCAGACGACACAACTTTATTTTTCAGTTCTAAAACAGAAATAACAAGTGCATTAAATGAAATAGAAATTTTTGGAACTTTCTCTGGTCTTGTTGTAAATAGAAACACAACTGAGGGTATTTGGGTGGGACAATTGAAAAACTGTAAAGACAAAATAGGGGGAATTAAATGGACTGAAAATCCAGTAAAAGTTTTGGGCCTATATTTTGGGAATAATAAGGCTCAGTGCGAGTATTTAAACTGGGATAAGAAAATTGAAAATATGAAAACACAATTTGGAAGATGAAAAAAAAAAGAAATTTGTCAATGTTGGGTAAAATTCTTATTATTAAAGCGTTAATTATTCCGAAGTTCTTAGCAAGTTCAACAAATGTTCCACAACAGTACCTAAAAGAAATAGAACGGCAATGTTACAACTTCATTTGGGATGGTAAGAAAGATAAAGTTAAAAGAAAAACAGTGATAGGGGAGTATGAAAAGGGGGATCTTAAAATGTTGGATGTGAGCTGTTACTTCAAGTCCTTAAAGGCTTCTTGGGTAAGTAGACTGGTTAAGGGAGGTCTTGCAAATTGGAAAGTAATTCCAAAAATATATCTAAACAAGTTTGGTAAAAACTGGTTGATTTTCCGAATGAATATTGATAATTGTAAATCTCTAGCACATATCAGAAATATTCCCGACTTTTACAGAACTATTATAGAGTGCTGGGTAGAAAGTGGGGTGGACAAAAACTAAAACCTACAAATTTTAGAGAAATTAGAAAACAAATTTTATGGGGAAATAAATTCATTAAATTGGAAAATAAGAGTCTGATTTTTAATAATTGCATTGTTAGTAATATTTTGTATGTGAATGATGTTATTGATGAAAATGGAGTGCTGTCAATAGATTTAATACTTAAAAAGCTTAAACACAAAGGGAATTATTTAATAGAATTTTATAAATTAAGAAAAGCGATACCTAAAAATTGGAACCTATGCTTAGTAACCGAGCAATCTAAGAAAACACAAGTTAATATAAAACAAACTCTTTTATACTGGTCTTATACACAGACTGACGTCAATACTTTGACAACCAAGACGATATACAATGTGTTAAGATACAATATATTTGTAGAACCAATAGGTGTTAATTATTGGGTCAAATATTTCTGTATTGAAAATAATTATAATTTAAATGAAATATATACTTTTATTTTTAATTATTTAGACGAAAACAAATTAAAAATATTTTGGTGGAAACTACTTTTATATATAATACCAACAAAATCTTTACTGTATAAATGGAAAATTACTGATAATAATATGTGTAATTGTTGTAATGTAGAGGAAGATTATTATCACTTTTTTATATCTTGCAATTTCCTGTATAATTTCTGGATAAAATTACAGTGTGTGCTGTTAAAAATCAATTTTGAAGTACAAATTACTTTAAAACATTTGGTAATGGGATATAAAATTTATGATAGGAATTATTGGGACTTTCATTATTTTTTTAACTATTTTAGCATTTAGCTTATATAAATCATACTATGTATCGGAACAGAAAAGAAAAAATGTTGATGTTTTTAATGTATTTACTACAGAATATTCTAAGAGAATGAAAGAAAATAAAAACTTGAAGAGTAGTATTTTATTACAAAACATAGAATAAAACTTGTTTTAGAAGATACATATATGTTGTAAAAGTAATTAAAAATTTCCTTATTCTTTTGATTGTTGCCCTGGCAATTAAAAGAGTTTCACAGGGACACTTAAGTGATGCTTGGACACTTTAGTATAATTGTAACAAGCGTATTGTTGAATAAAATTAATAAGACGAAAAAAAAAAGAGAAAGACATTGCCTTAAAAGCTCGCATTGATACTATTTCCTGCTGTTTTTCTGCACATGCAGACATTTTCGAAAACTTCAGAGAATTCTGAATGTTTCTAATAGAAAGAATTTTCCTCCATAGTACTTTGAGTCTCATGCAATTTGGCAGATTTTCTATATTAGAGAGTTCGCTACGCTCGCATATAATTTTACTGGTTACCGAAATCAGGTCTGTCCGATATCAACTTCCTGTTAACTGACTTAGTCAATTTGAGGAGTAGCAGGGGTATACTGAGTGAGCAGTGGCTCACAGATTTCTTGTTTTCACATACATACATGTGCACACACACACAAAATATATTTAAAAAAAATCTAAATCACAGCAAAGGTTTGGTTATACTGATAGACAAAACATACTTTTATTTTTAACTTTTGTTTACTTTAGCGGGGCTGTCCTTAAAAAATGTTTCTTTCTCATCAGAGGCGCTCTGACCTAAAAGTTAAAATATAAGAAAACAATGTTTTTGTCTGTCCATATGCCTGACAGTCTGTCCCTCCATCATTTACTTATAATACGCAACATTCCCATGAAATAACTCATCTAAATTTAATGAAACTTGGTGTGCATAATACTAAGAGACTTTAGACTTCAAAATAAGTGTTTTTTTGGTCTTAATTTCTTAGATTTTTTAGAGGGAGACAATTCATTTTTTAGGCAAAACAAACTTAATTATTTTTTTTTCAGAAAAAAAGTATCAGCCATGAAGACAAAGAAAAGATTAAAGAAGGAACAACATATGAACCAAAAGTTGCAGAAGAAGCCAATCCTGACATTGAGTCCATTCCATCTCCATACCATGTTATGTTGTTTTTGATATAGAGGCAACCGGGTTGGCTAGATCATCTGATATAATGCAACTGTCAGCCTATGATGGAACCGATACTTTTGATTGCTACATCAAACCACGACAGATTATCTCTAAAGCTGCTAGTAGCATTACAGGTCTCTCATATTCATTTGATAATAATCAAATGTACATGTACCATCATGGTGAACCCGTTGAAAGTAAAGAACCATATGATGCGCTTGTTTCTTTCACGGAATATTTACAGTCAAGAAATAAACCGATTCTTGTTGGACATAATTTCCAAAGTTATGATGCGCCGATTCTTAGTAGTGCACTAAGGGAACATGGTTTATTAACAACTATGGTAGAATCTGTGTACGGGTGCATGGATACACTGTCTCTTGCCAAAAGAACTGTACCAAAGCAGTCCATTCCAAATTACAAACAAGAAACTCTTGTAAAAACAATTTTGAGAATAGAATACGATGCACACAATGCCATTGAGGATGTTAGAAGTTTGTACAATTTGTTTCTCTTGAAATGGAAAAATCAGTGCCATGAAAAAGACATTTTTCCACTTAACCTAAAAATGTTGGAGCTAAGCTATTGTGACATTGTTAAAAAGAAATGCATTTGCAATCTAATTGCCAGAAAATTGTCAAAAACTGGACTACACTTCAGCCATCTAAAGCTTGCTCACCAAAGAGATGAGATAAATGGTATTAAATATGTACTTTTCCAGCATGGTTTTAAAAGATTAACTATCAGTAAAATTTACAAATACTTTGATTGTACACTGGAATAAATAAAGCTTAATTAAGAATGTTTGAGGGTCAGCTTTTGAGATTTTACAAACATTTTT
Source organism: Limnoperna fortunei (assembly GCA_944474755.1). Taxonomy (NCBI): domain Eukaryota; kingdom Metazoa; phylum Mollusca; class Bivalvia; order Mytilida; family Modiolidae; genus Limnoperna; species Limnoperna fortunei. Next base: position 52,993,601 of record OX104122.1, read on the forward strand.
GGAATCCTCAGATTTTTACCATCAAAATGATGTCAAAAACCAATTAACTTATAAACAAGTGTGGTAACCTATCAAAATATTTAGCTAATATATTGAATTTTCAATTGTGTCTCAGCACAACCCACATACATTATTTTTGTAATATTATTACACATTAGTTATTTATTCATAGAGCTGTACAATCAAAGTATTTATAAATTTATATTTGATCAGTTTATACTAGTATTTGATTTTTTGGTAATGGTTTGTCAGTGATGTATGCAAATTGATAAAGACATATAATTTGTTCTGTCTCTCATTACTAGATATTGTATGATCATGTATGTTCCATCTAAAGTTGATATGCATAACTGTATTTGGTCATGCCACATTTTTTTATACCACTTGCAAACAAAGTTTGTGGAATCACCATGTCTGTCTGCCTGTCCGTCCATCTCTTGTAAGCGCAATGACTTATGAACTGTTTGGTGCAATTTGATCAAACTTAAACTACATTTCAGTACTTGCGAATGTTTTAATTTTAACATAAGAGTCCATTATGAAGTGGGTGTATTCTTTTGTGAGTTTGCTCATGTATTTCTTGTTACATATATAAAGACTAAAATATAGCCCTAAACATTTCATTTAAAATTTCTGTACCAAGTCAGGACCATTGTGATCTCCAATATCTCCAGTTTGTCTTCTTGTTTTGTCTTAGTTCTTTTTGGATATTTATACCCCCGCTCAACAGAGTCGGGGGTATATAGTGGTCCTCATGTCCGTCCGTCCGTCCGTCCGTTCGTCCGTCCACATTTGGTTTCCGGATGATAATAAAAAGTTTACATCCGATTCGAATGAAACTTTTGGATATAGTTATATATCAGGTTGGTAAAAAAGCCTATTGATTTTGGGGGAAATCCGTCAAATTTCAAGGTCACAGTCCACGAAAAACGTTAGAAATTTTTACAAAAAAGTTGTTTCCGGACGATAACTCAAAAAGTTTGCATGTGATTTGAATGAAACTTTGGGATATTGTTATATATCAGGTTGGTAAGAAGCCTATCAATTTTATGGAAAATCTGTCGAATTTCTAGGTCGCAGTCCGCAAAAACTTTTAAAAATTTAGAAAAAAATGTTGTTTCTGGACTATAACTCAAGTTTGCATCCGCTTTGAATGAAACTGTGGGATATTGTTATATATTATGTTGGTAAGAAGCCTATCGATTTGGGGGGAAATTTGTCAAATTTCAAGGTCAGAGTCCACGAAAAATGTTAAAAATTTTTACAAAAGCGGGGGTTTCGGTGATCGACTTTGTCTAGTTAATTAAATCATCCCAGTATTACCGTTGTTTTACTCTGACGTTTATCAATGGTATCCATTCTATAAATAATTCATGCTTTTTGATATGATAGAAGAAAATCAGATGTGGAATAAATCTATGTGACATAACCCACATAAACAATGAAAATACATGCGACATAACCCACATAAACAATGAAACTACAAACTCCACAATTATAGAAAACAGCTTCAAAGTCACCCGGAGGGCGCTGCTTGTTGTCTTGCTATAATTGCTATTGCTATGAATCAGCTACATAATAAACATGATGCATACAACATTTGTACAATGTAGATTTGAGATATGCAAAATTATGTTGTTGATGATTTTTGGTTTCTCTTTTGTGTATGTTTCCTTACATATTAAGACTTCGGGTGTTACTACAATGTCATCTGGTGACCTTGACCTTAAAAATATGACCTTGGAAACCTTGAAATAACACACTGATTACAGATTACAAACTAGCTAGGTACAAAGTATACTGGAACATATCAAAAGACCTAAAACTTATGAATGTTTAGGGGAAAATTTAAGCCTTTGAGCTGAATAGGCAAATTAAGGGAGCAAAGGGGTGGGGGTATATTTGGGCTTATATTTTTCTTGAAAGAGTGGAAAGCTATGTTGATTTTTTTATACATGAAAGGTATTATTTCAACAAATGAATTGAAATAAAAAAAAATGACAATCCTAATTTAACAATTTTTTTTATTGAATAAAATATGGTTAGGCTAGGGCGTCCAAGACGGTTAAAAATACAGAAAAAGGGGTACTTGGACAGATTTAGACTTATTCATTACTTTTATCTTACAGTTTCTAATATAATATTTTTTAGGTTATGGCAATAAGTAATCACAATAGTCTTTCTTTTTCATTTATGAGCTAAAATATTTTTTGGGACACCCTTAAACTACATATATAGTGTTGGGCTTGATCAGAAAGGGGCAGGTAACTCTTGCCACCTCTATCTCAGAAATAAGCCTTGAAAGGGGGTATGATATTTGTATATAATAGTCAACTAATGTCATATTATAACATATGAAAAAAGCAAAAAAAAATTAATGACAAATTTTTTTACGGGGGTATGGTGTCCTCATTAACCTTAAACGATGTCGGAGAATGAATATTTTGGCAGTGTATACGAATTTAATTTAAAAAAAATACAATCATTTATCCGATTTTAAGTTCAGCTTCGATAAAGATCTGTATAGTTGAATAATTAAAGGATAATCTATTTCCTCGCACTAAAATTATGTCGATGTGTACACAGGCTAACCGTATTACATTTGTACCGATTTTTGGTCCATATCCATACACTTACCTCCGAGATAACCTGGTCTCCTGGTGCAATATTTTTCATGGACTCAAGCTTCACTTCAAATATAACAACAGGCATGCTTTCCATTATCCGGAACGTACCGTCCGGATCGGTTCGGGATAATGGAACGTCCAAGGCAGACGATTTGTTTCAAAATGGCTGCTTTTAAAAATACATTGATATACCATAAATATAACCATACGTGACTTAAAATTTCACTCTTTCACTCCTTTGATAGATTTTCACAATGTCAAAGGTTGTTCTTTTTTTATTTTCGTCTAAAGCTTAAAATTCACTTCCACATCACATTTTCCGTGTCTGTGTCCGCCATCTTGGAACAAAGTTGGAACCAAAAAATTGACGAATCAGACGTTCCGATAGGTACGTCGCGTTCCATTTCAGTTTTGTGAGGTACAACTGGTACGTACCGGATAATGGAAAGCACCCCAGGTCAGGACCTCCGATATAAGCATTTTCATTGGTTGATAATATGACGCCATTTAATATCACATTAACCTGGTCTCCTGGTGCAATATTTTTCATTGACGCAAGCTTCACTTCAAATATAACACCAGGTCAGGACCTCCGATATAAGCATTTCAATTGGTTGATAATATGGCGCCATTTAATATCATATGCACATGTCAATAATTTTTAAAGCTGGGAATATACCTTTACTTGATAAAATTTAAATATAAATTACATTTCACTTTACGTTAAAATTATTAAATCTTAATGCAAACTCAGCTGAGGAATGTAAACATTGAACGTCACAAAGAGAATGACGTCATAATACGTTCGGTCTACTTGAACTTATCTATGATACAAAATGGTTAGTCTAGAGAATACCCGAACGTCAAATTTCAACGCTGTCACCGTTGAATTCCAATGCTCCTGACCTGACGTTATATCCGAAGGCCGCTTAGGCAAATGAGGATATCATCGTCAGGGTACCAGAATAATATCACATGCACATGCCAATCTTTTTTTTAATCTGGAATATGCCTTTTCTTTATAAAATTCAAATATAAATTTTATTTTTACCGTTACGTTTAAATTATGAAATCATAATGTAAACTTAACCTGGTATCCTGGTGCAATATTTTTCATTGATGCAAGCTTCACTTCAAATATAACACCAGGTCAGGAGCTCCGATATAAGCATTTTCATTGGTTGATAATATGACGCCATTTAATATCACATGCACATGCCAATCTTTATTTAAATCTGGGAATACATTTTCTTTATAAAATTTAAATATAAATTATTTTTTACCTTTACGCTTAAATTATGAAATCATAATGTGAACTCAGCTGAGAAATGTAAACATTGAACGTCACAAAGAGAATGACGTCATAATACGTTCGTTCTACTTGAACTTATCTATAATACTAATGGTCAGTCTAGAGAATACTCGAACGTCAAATTTCAACGCTGTCACCGTTGAAATCCAATGCTCCTGACCTGACGTTATATCTTAAGGCCGCTTAGGCTCATGAGGATATCATCGTCAGGGTACCAGAATAAATGTAAACTCAGCTGAGAAATGTAAACATTGAACGTCACAAAGAGAATGACGTCATAATACGTTCGTTCTACATGAACTTATCTATAATACTAAATGGTCAGTCTAGAGAATACCCGAACGTCAAATTTCAACGCTGTCACCGCTCCTGACCTGACGTTATATCCGAAGGCCGCTGACATGAGGATATCATGTCCACGCAAAGGATTCTGGGTATCCTACGTCAACCACAATCACCTCTGCCATACCATTGGTTGACATTGTGAGAGATATCTCTCATGGCGGATAAGCTTCGCGTACAAACGTAGTAATTGCAATGTAAAACTGTATCAAAAGTGTATAAATAGACTTTATAAAAATAAAAAAATCTCGTGTATTATTTTACAAACATCATTATTTTTTTTACAAACGTTACAAGCAGACGACAAATGTAGTCCCGCAGTAAATGGGGAATGACGTGTGGCAGAGGTTATATCTGGGAACCAGTTATGTTCTCTGTGCCGGAGAGTGCAAAATAACCTCCGAGATTACTTTCCGACCATAGGAGGAAATAACCGAGGTGATCCGACTGTAACGTCAGGTCAGGATCACTGGATTTCATCGGTGACAGCGTTGAAATTTGACGTTCGGGTATTCTCTAGACTAACCATTTTGTATCATAGATAACTTCAAGTATGACACCATTCTCTTTATATTTCTCAGCTGAGCTTTCATTAAGATTTAATAATTTTAACGTAAAGTTGAAAGCAATTTATATTTAAATTTTTATCAAGAAAAAGGTATTAACCAGCTTTAAAAAATGATTGACATGTGCATATGATATTAAATGGCGTCATATTATCAACCAATTAAATTGCTTATATCGGAGGTCCTGACCTGGTATTACCGGTATATTTGAAGTGAAGCTTGCGTCAATGACAAATATTGCACCAGGAGACCAGGTTAACGAACTACCTTAACCACTCGGCCACCGAGGCTCCCACGATACAATGTTATACTGAAGAAGATTCGCATTATGTTCTGTCCTGTAAGTTTAAAGCATCAAGGTTAGTATAGGATGAAAATGACAAGTCCTACTAGAGAAAACCCTTAGTGATCACTAAAAAACAGTGAATTAATTCGAAGCGTTTTTTTAACTCCCGCTTACCATCGTCAGCCTATATTGTACAAAATTAGAAACTATCGTACGTAAGCTCTTTCCTTTAGAGAGACTTCTTAAGTTGTTCGCCATAGGTACACACAGAACAAACGTGTGTCTAATAGGATTTGTTTGTTTGAATGTTGTTTAATGCCACTTTCAGCAATTTGCAGCTATATCATGACGTCCAGTTTTTATTGGGAGAGAAAGTCAGAGTACACGTAGAAAACCCCCGATCTTGGGTAGGAAAATCCACAGAGAGAGGCAAGTACATTTTCCCCGAGGGCGGGAAAGCCTCGCATATGTATGAATATAGTTTTATAACCAGAGAATTCGATATTGTTTCTCACTTAAAAAAAGGCAATAGCAAAAGACATAGAGAAACATTGACAACCGACTCAATGTACAAGCAGGAATATCTCAGTCCTGGACTGCGCATTCAAACCTTCGTTATCTTCCACATGTAACGTCGACATGAATGTTTTTATAAATGTGTTGAAATTTATTTTGCAAGTGCTAGCCATACTATAGTATTGCTATGCATAAAATATTATAAAATTTTAAAAAAATTCACAATAATAATAATAATGATGAAGAAACTAACAAAAAACATAACAATAAAAAAGAGCAAAAGTTTATTTGCCGATCATTTTATATAAAACCTGTATTAAATATTATGTGTTGGATAATCCTTAACCTCTCCCTTTGAACGCCTCGTAATCCCCTGTCTTAATTGGTTGTTGTTTTAGTCGAAGTGACAATGTTGGAGAAACGTGAATAAATCCAAAAAGATATAGTTAGAACTTGGCACAGGTATATTGTAAACAAAGATAATACAAAGAGAAATAGTTAGAACTTGGCGCAGCTATATTGTAAACAAAGACAATACAAAGAGATATAGTTAGAACTTGGCGCAGGTATATTGTAAACGAAGACAATACAAAGAGATATAGTTAGAACTTGGCGCAGCTATATTGTAAACGAAGACAATACAAAGAGATATAGTTAGAACTTGGCGCAGCTATATTGTAAACGAAGACAATACAAAGAGATATAGTTAGAACTTGGCGCAGCTATATTGTAAACAAAGACAATACAAAGAGAAATAGTTAGAACTTGGCGCAGCTATATTGTAAACAAAGACAATACAAAGAGAAATAGTTAGAACTTGGCGCAGCTATATTGTAAACAAAGACAATACAAAGAGAAATAGTTAGAACTTGGCGCAGCTATATTGTAAACAAAGACAATACAAAGAGAAATAGTTAGAACTTGGCGCAGCTATATTGTAAACAAAGACAATACAAAGAGATATAGTTAGAACTTGGCGTAGGTATATTGTAAACAAAGACAATACAAAGAGAAATAGTTAGAACTTGGCGCAGGTATATTGTAAACAAAGACAATACAAAGAGATATAGTTAGAACTTGGCGCAGCTATATTGTAAACAAAGACAATACAAAGAGATATAGTTAGAACTTGGCGCAGCTATATTGTAAACAAAGACAATACAAAGAGATATAGTTAGAACTTGGCGCAGGTATATTGTAAACAAAGACAATACAAAGAGATATAGTTAGAACTTGGCGCAGGTATATTGTAAACAAAGACAATACAAAGAGATATAGTTAGAACTTGGCGCAGGTATATTGTAAACAAAGACAATACAAAGAGAAATAGTTAGAACTTGGCGCAGGTATATTGTAAACAAAGACAATACAAAGAGATATAGTTAGAACTTGGCACAGGTATATTGTAAACAAAGACAATACAAAGAGATATAGTTAGAACTTGGCGCAGGTATATTGTAAACGAAGACAATACAAAGAGATATAGTTAGAACTTGGCGCAGGTATATTGTAAACAAAGACAATACAAAGAGATATAGTTAGAACTTGGCGCAGCTATATTGTAAACAAAGACAATACAAAGAGAAATAGTTAGAACTTGGCGCAGGTATATTGTAAACAAAGACAATACAAAGAGAAATAGTTAGAACTTGGCGCAGCTATATTGTAAACAAAGACAATACAAAGAGATATAGTTAGAACTTGGCACAGGTATATTGTAAACAAAGACAATACAAAGAGATATAGTTAGAACTTGGCGCAGGTATATTGTAAACGAAGACAATACAAAGAGATATAGTTAGAACTTGGCGCAGGTATATTGTAAACAAAGACAATACAAAGAGATATAGTTAGAACTTGGCGCAGCTATATTGTAAACAAAGACAATACAAAGAGATATAGTTAGAACTTGGCGCAGCTTTATTGTAAACAAAGACTATAAGAAGAGATATGTTTAGGACTTGCGCAAGTATATTTATAAGCAGAGATATGGTTAGATCTCGGCACAAGTATAATGTAAACAAAGACATTAGAAGAGGTGTTTTTAGAATTCGGTGCCAATTTACATGTAAATAAAGTCAAAATGCAGAGATATGGTTATGACTTGCGCAAGTATAACGAAGACAATAAGCAGAGGTATGTTTAGGACTCGCACACGTATAATGTTAACAAAGACATATTTAAAGCGGAGATAAAGGAAATAAAAAAGGTAAGTTTAGAATGTCGGCGCAAGTATAGTGTAAATAAAGACAATAAGGACATATGTGAAGAGAACTCAGCGTATGCATAATGTAAACGAAGACAATATCAGAGATATTTTGAGGACTCGCGCAAGTAAAACGTAAACAAAGTCAATAAGCAGAGATATTTTGAGGACTCGCGCAAGTAAACAATGTAAACAAATAAGAGATTTGTGTAGAACTCGGCGCAGAAGTGTTTAACGTTCAGAGATAATGCAATTCTAGACTATGCACTCGACTCCAATCTTAATTGACAAGGATTGGCAATTTTCCTATCGAAGGTCAGGGGTTTTATCCGGGTACTCCGGCTTCCTCCCCCAATAAAAACTGGACGCCATGATATAACTGAAAAATTGCTGAAAGTGGCGTTAAACAATATTTCAACAAACAAACAATCAGTTCTAGACTATACCTTAATAAATATAACGCCATTTTTAATGTTGAAATAACATATGAAACTTAAATATAACACTAATTATATTCATGTGTGATTTTTTTGTTTGTAGTAAAGGAAAACGGATAAAGGGACTTCAGTGAACGAATCTTTAACTTCGCATTCGAGTCTCACACTCCAATCCTAATGAACGATGATTGCCAGTTTTCCTTTCAAAGGTCGGGAATTTTCTCCGAGTACAACGGCTTCCTCTTACAATAAAAAAATGTAAGACATGATATAGTTAAAAAAATTGCTGAAAGAGGGCCTTGTGCATCATTAAAAAAACAGCAAACAACACATACACACAACTTTAGGCCGAATTTTACTGCCGTTATAATCCGAAGTTAGTTTTGTGATTTGTCGCCAACAAAAAAAAGCGAGGGTACGATTATTCGTTCTATAAGTTACCAGATCATTGGGATATATATCATTTGTGGTCCATCAGTACAGTACTAATTTTAACAACTGAATCTTAATTGTTTTAATTTTGCTGTTAAAAATGCCTCACAATGCAAAGTGTGAATTTGTATACTTCAAAACTTTTGTCTTTCTTTGGATTGTAAGTCCATGGGTGAAAAATAAGTTTTTCACCAAGAAGTTGAAATTATAGTTCCTGCTGTGAGGATTATATTTTAAAGCTTGATTTTTTTTTAATGCAACATCTACACACACAGGTCTACTCCGAAGATATGGTCATTGAAGTTACGCTGTAAATTTCGAAAAATATAAGAAAATTTAATGATTTATTATGTAGGCACATATCTTTACATGTATATGACAGCTCGTTATGGTTAACTTAATAAAAATCTTATCTAAAAACATGTATGTATTTGAACAACAATATCACCCTTGTATTGACACGGCATGAAATCACTGTCTCTGACTTATCTTTGGACCAAAAAATGTATCTTAGTTTGTTTGAATGGCATTTAACGCCGCTTCCACCAATTATTTCAACTATCTCATGGCATACAGTTTATATTGGAGGAGGATGCTGGAGTACCTGACCTTTGGCAGGAAAACTGTCAATAATTGCCAAGTAAAATAGCAGTTGAGCACTGCTTCATTGAAAGTCTAATCTTCAAACTCCATGTTCCAGAAAATTTACAGGTGTTACATTATAGCGTCCTCAATAGTGACAAGAATCTATTACTTGCTTAGAACTCCCTTTATGGCATTAATTAAATAAAATGATCTATAGTATAATTAAATACAATTACAGGATGGTAATTGGTTTGTTTGTTTGAAAATTTATCGCCACTCAGCAATTTTTCAGCTATATCATGGCATCCAGTTTAAATTGGAGGAGGAAGCTGTAGTACTTAGAGAATAACCAGATATTAGGTAGAAAAACGAGCAATCAATGTCACATAAGATAAATAATGCAGTGCACACAGTCAGCAGTGAGACTTGAACCCTCAACATCATGGTTAACAGGCCATGTGATAAATAGTACACCAAATATTTTAACCACTTGCATGGACACTGAGGCCCCCAGAGATGGTTGGATTTGTTTTATTATGCAAAAGATGTTTTGGAGGAAATAATGGATTTTTATGCCCATGCGACAAGAAGTCGGGGAGGGGCATATTAATTTATCTTTGTTTTTAAATATTTTAACACATTACCTTTGCTAGTTTTCTTATGTTTTAGGTAGACATTGGATGTACACATAACTTTTCAAGTTAATAATATGATACTATTTTATCTCGTGGCCTCAAAAATGGGGGAGGGGGTGCACATAACATAAAACTGTGCACATGAATTAATTAAAAATCATGCATCAAACTAAGGTAAAAACATTTTATAGTATAGAAAACTTCAAAACAGGGACAGTCTATACACTATGAATAAGTAGTATAGACTGTCACTGCCTATGATCAATATTGAAGGGATATCGCTCGCCAGATAGGTCACACCTATTTACATATTTTAGATATTAGATATTAGGTGCACGTATGTAATGCATTAACCAGGAGGGGAGACAACCCCATTTATTATGCATCTATACACAATTAATTTTTTTTTTACATTAAGCTATGAAATTTCAGAATATTAATTATTACCATGTTACAGTATTGTGGTAGATATTTTTTCTATCTGATTTAAAAAGTCTGCACATCATTATATAATGATATTCATCACCTAGGACAAGAGAACCACAAAAGTGACAATGCAAGTAATTCATTTCTAGGAACATTCTCTCATTTCCGGTTCTTAACGGTAGTCTATGGTTTATTGTCGTAAACTGAAGTTCACTAAAAATATATAAGCTGTAAATTTTGGTTATGTTTAAAAATTCGATAGCATAAGCCTTTTGAGGAATTATTTACACATAAAGACCATGCTCTCCTGTAAGGTCTGTCAATATTAGTTGAATGCTACCAATTAGCCATTTTCAGTCATCATTTTGTTCTAGCAAAATGTTTTAAAGAATAATCAAATATATTTTACTATTTTACCATTTTACTATGGAAGACATGCTTTTTAAAATTAAATAAATAACGCTGTAAATTACATGAATATAATTTTATGTGTTTTTATTGGTCTAAAAACTGCATCCGGATTATGTTAAATATCAACAATACAAAAATTACATCAAAATATGGTTATGTTTTGTCCGCTGAATTAGCTGTGATAACAATGTAGAATGGAGTGTTATTTTGATCTCTACAAAAACTCAGATTTTGGATAATTCAAGTTAGTGTTATGGAATAACTTTTCGCAAGCGTGAATATAACTATATTTCTTCTACTTTTTAACATGTAACATTGATTTTTTGGGAGTTCTTAGAGTTCTTGAACCCGTTTTCTTCAAGTTTTGTTTATTATTTTAACGATCATTGCGACCAGTCCTGACAATTGCCCGCGGCTATACGATCAACACTAAGAGTTCACAAAAAGTAGAAATCGGTTGGACTTTGGACTCTATAGTAAATCGACAGTGGAGCGTAGTAAATTTGATCTTTAACCTTTGTACAAGCCAATCAAAACAATCAAAACAATACAAACGTAAAAAAATGTCATTGAGTGAAACCGCTAAACTGATTGAAAACAGCCGAAAAATTGTAGACGCTTCGGAAAATGTCAACCAAAACCCAAATACAATACTACAATTATTTCTTGAAATTGCGACAAGTATTGACTTGAGTGTTAAGCGGATGGAATCGAACATTGAAAAAAGATTGGAGGGTTTGAAAAATGACTTTCTCGGTATCTCTGCTAGAGTACGCACCCTTGAAAACACAAGCAAAGACTTTGACAAAAAGATAGCGGAGTGTGAAACAAGTTGTCAAGGGGTTAGTAACTTGTTCGACAAAGCCAATAAACAAGTCTCGACAAACACTAAAAACATTACTGAACATGATAGAAGAGTAACTAAAATCGAAAAGTGTTTAAACATCGACCCGACTCTGAAGGAACCATCAGGCAGGGAACATGCAAATAATATCACTGTACTAACTCGACGAATCGCAGCATTAGAAAAACAGCTAGAACAATGCAGGAATAACCTACAATCACCATCGTTAAGTTCATATGAGAACGAAGAGCGTTCGAACTTCGCGAAACATATTCAGAAAATTGAGGAAACAATACTTGACCTACAGTGTCGATCAATGAAAAATAATCTCATTTTCACAAACCTATTGGAAAATCCAGATGAAGACACAGAAACAAAGCTCAGAATATTCATCCACAACGAGCTAGGAATAGAACATTTTATAGACTTTGGAAACGTTCACAGGTTTGGAAAAAGGGTGAACGGTTTATCGAGACCTATTGTCGCTAGATTCATTCACCACAAAGACCTACGTTTGGTACTTGAGAACGCCACGTGGCTCAAAAACACACATTATGGGATACACGAACAGTTCCCAAAGGAGATTGAGGACAAAAGAAAAAAGCTCTACCCTGTTTATAAACAGGCAAGACGTGATCGTAAAAACGCAGTGCTGGTTCGGGATAAACTTTTCATCAATGGGGTACAATATAATCCTGAAGCCGAGAATACCGTTGTTAGACAACCGATCATCAATAGAACTGACAATGGCTTCCGAGACGCACTCGTATCTACACCAAGACGAAAAGAATTTGAACGCCCATTTAAAAGAGCACGACAATCTGACTCTTCGTCGCCGGACAAAGATCGATTGAACGGAGTGTACTAGGACAGCCCAGGGGCACAAATTGACTTAAATGTAGAATCTGTAAAACATACTAATGATATTGATTGTATAGTAAACTCGTATAGTTTTGTAAATGAACTAGAAATCACTGAACCTAACGGGACACACACATTTGTTGAATTAGACTTATATTCGCCTATCTATGATGACCATTCCTCCATTGTTGATTTTGAAACTGATTATGTTAACTGTTTGTATAGATACCTAAGTAAGAATATAAATGATTTCCCATATGTTTATCACACAGGCAATTGTTCAGCTGAACAAAACTTAATCAATTCTGAAAAGAAAGAATCTTTACCAAATGTGAAAGCATCTAACAATAATAAAATCAATACAAACCATTTTTTACAATTATTATATGTAAATTGCTGTGGTATAAAACTGAAATTACAATACCCAGAATTTTGTGACTTAATTAGTAACCATGATATTTGTTGTTTTGTGGAAAGCAAGACTGACGATATTGATGTTTTAAATTTACCTGGGTATGTTTTTCATATGAAAAATAGAAAAAAAATTTCAAACCGCCGGTCAGGCGGAATTGTGCTTGCTTTCAAAGAAGAACTAAGCGACTACATTGAGTTAATAAATACTAGTAGTAGGTTCGTACTGTGGTTTAAATGTAAAGGTGATCTGTTTCACACTAAAGCTCATGTTATTTTTGGTATTGTATACATTCCACCGGAGAATACACGGTACTCTTCAGAAGACGCATTTCATGAAATTGAACAAGAATATCTTTCTATATCACTTAACACCCAAAATGTTTGCCTAATAGGGGACTTTAATGCAAGGACTGCGTCTGAAAAGGACTTTGTAGACTTCGGTGAAAATCGGCACTCTAACGACCAAGGCTTGAATGACTATGTAGACAATTGTGTAAGCATTCTTCAGAACTTAAATATACCTGTCAATAGAACAAATATGGATGTTGCAAAAAATAAGTATGGAAACTTTTTGTTACAGTTTTGCAAAGCTAACAGTTTATTTATTGTAAATAGTAGGGTTGGTAAAGACCAAGGTGTAGGAAAATTTACATGTAAAAACTCTAGCGTGGTAGACTATTGTATTGTAAAACCACAACTTTTTAAATGTTTGAAAGATTTTGAAGTGTTAGATTTTAATAAATTGTTCTCTGATGTACATTGCCCAATACATATAACATTTGAAACGCATCTTAGCAACTCAGAAGCTAAAATAGAACATGAAACGGCAAAAGGTGAACAAAAATGGGAAGTCAAACCGTGGAACCCAGAAAAAAACTTAAATTACCAAAACAATATTAACGAAGTAAAGTTACAAGAGCTTGAAGCTCAATTATTAGACTGTAGAACTCGCATTGGTGAGGTAAATGATGATACTGTAAACTTTTTAACAAATCAATTGTGTGGAATATTCCTCGATTCTGGGCAAAAAACATTTGGCACAAAACCAAAAAATGAAAAACATACTAGAAAAAATCACCTTAACGATAAACCATGGTTTGATTTAGATTGTAAATTTTCCCGCCAAAATTATAGAAAATTAAAAAAACGATTCAAAAAGAATAACAACCCTGAAAACAGCACAAGTATGAAAAATGCTGAGAAATATTATAAAAAGACTATGGATAAAAAATATAAAGAATTTTGCCAAAAACTTTCTAAGAATATTCACGACTATGATAAATCCGATCCAAAGAAGTTTTGGCGAATCCTTCGTGGGCACAGAAAAAGTCGACAACCTAATATCGAATTTGAGTCACTTTTTAACTTTTTTAAAGACCTTAATATGGATAATAGTAACGACGACATAGACAATATTCAAGACCCAAACCCAAACGAAATACCCGAGTTTTTAAATAATGACTTAAACAGTCCCATCTCCAAGGAAGAAATTATGAAATGCATCCAAAATCTTAAGAACGATAAAGCACACGGAGAAGACGAAATTATAAACGAATATATAAAGGAAACAGCTTTTCGTTGTATTAATGTGTATGAACTACTTTTTAATATAATTTTTGATAAAGGTTTACTACCACACACCTGGCTAGTTGGTACTATAAAACCTATCTACAAGAATAAGGGTGACTCGAAAGATCCCAAAAACTACAGACCAATTACGATATTAAGTTGTCTTGGAAAATTATTTACATCTGTTCTAAACGCACGACTTGTAAAATTTTCAGATGAATTTAATATTATCAAGGAAAATCAATGCGGATTTAGACAAAAATATTCAACTGTTGATAACATTTTTTGTCTATTCTCTTTGTTTCAACTACTAAAAGTAAAAAAGAAAAAGATGTTTTGTGTATTCATCGATTTTGAAAAAGCTTTTGACAAAGTTTGGCGTGATGGGTTGTTTTATAAGTTAGCTATGAACAATATTAATGGTAAGATGTACAATGTAATTGTAAACATGTATGCAAATATTAAATCATGTGTATCTTATAACAATTATACCTCTGATTATTTTGATTGTAAAAATGGTGTTCGTCAGGGAGAAAACCTCTCCCCCTTTTTGTTTGCTTTATTTTTGAATGATCTAGACACTTGTCTACTTTCAAAGAATATCACTGGTTTAAAAACTCTATCGGATGAGTTAGAAAAGGAATTGGATGTATTTTTAAAATTATTTGTTATTTTATACGCTGACGACACAGTCTTGATGTCCGAAGATGTGCACGACTTGCAAAACCAACTTAATGTCTTTCGTGACTATTGTAACAACTGGAAACTAAAAGTAAATGTTAGTAAAACAAAAGTTATGATATTTGGAAGTGGTAGAGTGTCTCGACTTGTTGCTTTTAAATATGATGATATTGATCTAGAAATTGTAAACGAGTTTAACTATTTAGGAGTTATTTTTACAAAAACCGGAAATTTTTCTATGAATAAAAAATATCTTGCAGAAAAGGCCCAAAAAGCTATGTACGAAATCATGAAAATGGGTAGGATGTACAAGCTTTCTATTAAACTCCAACTGCAATTATTTGATAAAATGATAAAACCGATCCTTTTATATGGTTGCGAAGTTTGGGGATTTGGAAACAATGAAATACTGGAACGCGTACAGTTAAAATTTTGTAAGACACTATTAAACTTAAAGTCATCGACCCCTAGCTTCATGGTTTATGCAGAATTAGGTAGATACCCAATAGAAATTGACATTAAGCAGCGAATGATATCTTTCTGGGCAAAACTTGTATGTGGAAAAGAGTCGAAATATTCAAATATTTTATATAGACTGTTAAAACATTTATATTTTACTAATAAAGATCTACAGTTCAGTTGGATTAAAAATATTGAAATTATATTAAATGAATGTGGCTTTACATATATATGGGAAACCGAGAACTTTGTAAATAGAAAACAACTTACTGCTATAGTCAGGCAGCGCTTGCATGACCAGTTTTTGCAACATTGGAACTCATTGTTACAAAACTCAACAAAATCATTAAACTATAGAATATACAAAACTGATCTTAAATTCGAAGAATATTTAAACATATTACCCATGAAAGAAGCTTTATTATTTTGTAGATTTAGAACTACAAACCATCATTTACCCATAGAAACTGGTAGGTGGAATAACATTGGCAGAACCGAACGATTGTGTAACATCTGTAGTTCTAGTCAAATTGGTGATGAATATCATTACATATTTGAATGTGCAAAACTTAATAACCAAAGAAATAATCTAATTCCAAAATATTATACTAATCTTCATAACACTTTGAAGTTCTCATACCTCATGAATAGCAAACGAAAACCAATTCTTATAAAACTGTGCAAATTTATAAAGTGTATTTTCGATACAGTTTGTACTCCTGGCTAAGTGCCTTATATCTTATTCACTTATTTACTTATGTATCTATTTATTTTTGTGCCTAAAATTTTTATTACTATGTAAATAATGTACATATTGTATATAGTTGTAATGTCTCTGTACCAATGTAATGCATTGGCTGTTTGAGAATAAAGATATATATAGTCAAGCGGAATCCAATAGTGACCTGTTTTCTGATTTGATTCGTGTAAGCTTTGTTTTGTAACACAAAAGTCTTGTGAACAACAATGGGTCCAGACGTGTCTGCTGCTAACAGATTTGCTACAATAAACATGATAACTATAACTGGCAGATATGTTTTACATGTTTTATATGATTAAACCATCCAGCATCACAGTGAAAATGGTTTAAATTATTCTTAGAAGTAAAATATGGAATTTTATGGTAACTTTATAATTTGAATGCAATATCACTCGTTAAAAAATATGAAATTTTGAAAAACGCTGTTACTACAAAATAGTGTTCTTATTACGCCTGAAGTTATGTTAAACGATATGAATAAAGTTGTTTGCCCGAAATAGGTCGCCGTTTCACTGTCGAATAAAACATTTTATTTTATATTTTTAATGTTGTTTAACGTTCTCCATATATCGGAAGAAAAGAAACGATTTGTTTCTATTTGAAAATAACGAAAGTTTAAATTGCTACGGAGAAAACCTTATATACGCAGACAGACATATGATTAAGCTATTGTACGTTCTTTAGGTGATATTTAATTCCAAAGCCATCTAAAAACTGATAAGTTTCATAACGATTGGGGGGCCTTGGTGGCTTAGCGGTCAAGGTAGTTCGTCTACTATTGATCACGTGGCCTGTCAACACTGAGATTGCGGGTTCAATTCTCACTGCAGGCAGGGTGTACTCGACTCCAATCTTAATTGACAAGGATTGCCAGTTTTCCTACCGCAGGTCGGGGGTTTTCTCCGGGTACTCCGGCTTCCTCCCCCAATAAAAACTGGACGCCATGATATAGCTGAAAAATTGCTGAAAGTGGCGTTAAACAAAATCAAACAAACAAACAAACATAACGATTGGAATGATGTGTCGTTTTCGAAAATTACTTTTAGGTGAATTTGTTGTTTCAGTTGCAATTTTTTCACAGTATTACTTTTATAACTAATTGGTTAGTTTCGTGAAAAATAGAATTTTGTGTATTGAGTAGCATTACAAAACAAAAAAATGTATGCTAATAAGATTGGTTCTTAATGTGTACTCTTCTCCCCCCGCCCCCTCCCCCATCACTACCTTGACCGCCCACAATAAAAGCTGTTCATCATGATATGAATCTCACACACATAATCAAGAACAAATGGCCGTCAAGGTTAGTAGTTTTGGAGGCTTCATGTTTGACAATCCCATTATTTTCTCATTTCTTACAAGTGTTAACAATAGGTCGTCCAGTGATTTTTATCCTAAATTTTTACAGCAAGTGCATATGCCATATTTGACTTTTAATTAAAAAAGTTCTATTATTGTTTATGCCTTTTCGTGTGGAAAAGTCTTGTATTTATAGGTTTATCCAGTTAGCAGAGTTGTTTCCCACAAAACGAAAACCTTCTATGCATATATAACTACAAAACGGAAAAATATGTCGCAATAAATATGGTCTTTAGTGGATCGAACATTTTGTTACATATAGCGCAAAGGATTTTGACAATGCCTTGTAGGAGTTATTTCCCCTTCCTTATTGAAGTTGACTGTGAACCATGGTAATTCATGAACCTGATGTGATAGAAACTTGGGTGTTTCATTGATCATCATCTTTGATATTAACTTTGAAAAGTGAAACATGATCACAGCTTACTAATACGTCACATCGTGTTTTGTGCAGATCTATTCCTTAACTCTAAGAGATAAAATCTTAAACCTTGACCAAAATATAGTAAGTTTCTTCGATTTCTCAAATATTTTTAATGACTCTTTGTAAGAGTGATCTCCCCAGAATCAAGTACATTTTTTTTTGTGAACATTACTTTCTTTACTATTGGTCATCGTTGAAATTGACCTTGAAATAGGTCATAAAGCCACGTTCCAATTTTCAACAGTGTTGGGGACCTCGGTGACCGTGTGTTTAGTACTATTAATCAATTGCCTGTTGACACTGTTCGAGTTTTACTGCGGAAAGGGTGTGTTCGACTTCAATCTTAACAAGGATTTACAGTTTTCCAGCTAAAGGTCGTTTAACCGGAATCTGCCTTCTACCAATAACCGTTTATTTAAAATATACAAAACAATCGACAGTGTTGTGTGAATAGGTTCTTCTTAACAAATGAAACTGACTGAAATGTATACCTCTTTGAGGTCTATACGTGTCATATATTTTTAATGACACTTTATAAAAGGTATCCCCACTGATCGATGACATCTATAGTAATTCACCATATGTCAATAAGTACAACTGTTACATATATATTGACATAGGATCTTGACTGTGGTTTATTGTTGACCTTCAGAAAGTTAGTGGTCAAGGTCAAGTCATTTGTTTAAATTGTTCATTTTCTATCTATATAGATTAATATAATTAAATGTTTGTGCGTTTGAAACAGAAAATTTGCTTTTGTTTTTAATTTAAAAAAAATCGTCATCGGATCATTGGATTCACCTGTGCGACTGTAACCGATTATGTATATTCTAACAATCTTTAATAAACTCTCATATAAACTGTGCAGAAGTCGAAGAATCCATGTCATATAATTGTATAGTTCTTTGGAGAAAATTACCAAAACTGCATGTCCACGTCCTCTATATAAAATAAATACATCTATGTTGTAATAACTATTGGTTATGCCAATATTGCACATTGAAATGTATTTTATTATCATATCATAACATTTGCGATCAAATCAAACTAATACATATGCATCATTATGTTTGGGTTTTTTTGACGCGTTTCCTTTTAGCACAGATTGATGTAATGACAATAAACACGATTTAACATTAACCAGAAAGATGCCTGATCGTTTGGCCAAGCTACGAGAAAATGGAGTTTTCTGTCAGTGATGTTATTTTACAATCTGGAACTAGACAACTTTTTGCACATTCTCATCGCGATGTCTGATTTTTTTTTCACTTTTATTAAGGTATGAAGGAGGTTTTCAGAAACCTGCGATCAATTTAAATGAAAATCTGATAAACGGAGATTGTTTAGAGAACATAATTATGCATACAAATAGACATAACTATCGAAAATGTACATAATTCACTGGTGTCTGCAAAATATTTTGATATAAAATTTATTAAAGAAAAATGCAAGGAACTTCTGGCAGATATACAAATATCGGAAGAATATTTCATCAGTTACGAAAACCTTTTAAAATTTTATTTGGTTTGCTGCACATTTTAATTTGAGCTCACTTCATAAGTCTATATGTGCCTTCATTTCCGAACACTTTATGGAGGAATACATGGGTAAAATTCTTATGTCCCTATCACCACATTGTTTACTTACATTACTGAGGGAGAAGGACTTTACAGTAATTAACAATGGAATTCCTATTGATAATGTAGACCTGGAATTACTGAAGTTTATATCCCAGTACATTAATGAACATGGTCTTATGGATATAACTATTTCACAGTTACTTGGACCTGTTCAGCTGTCTGATACAGAAAACGACCACATGTTCATTGAGGTAAAATCGTGTTCTGGTTTACAAAGAAACAAAGAAGTCATTGTGTTAGAAACTTAATTTAACAACATTGAATACAGAGGAAGGTACAGAGATATCTTCAACAATTTGTGCTATTAATAGGAAATTCTTAAAAAGTCTCAAAAAGATGGAAACACTTTGCTTTGTTAAAAGTTAAAAGTTATAATTATATATTTGAATTATATAACTTTATAAAGACTCAATAGTAGACGAACTACCTTAACTAATCGACCACCGAGGCCCCCACATTTTCTGTGTTACAGCTTATGTTACATATGTCATATAGTTTGAGTCTTAAATAAAAATTTGTAAATAATGTACAACAGGAAAAGTGTTTAAATTGTTCTTTATTGCAATGAACACAACAGTTTATGGAAACGATGCCAATACCACTAGATAAGAACAACCAACAGGGTCATGGTATGGGCCAGGAAAACTTCGACTCGGTCCATATCAATATTTCTTGTTCACACCACGGCCCTTGGGCAGTCTAAATTTCTGTGTAAGGCATTCAGTATCATTCACCGTTGTGTAGTTATTGGCTTATTATATAACAGCTACACGTACAACTATTTTTATACCAATTAACACGCATATACTGGGGGTTGTTAAAATTTGTGGTATTTAATAACTTAGGCGGGTCTCGGTGGCCGAGTGTTTAAGTTAGTAAAGCTACTATAAAAACGTATCTGTCGACACTGAGGTTGCGGGTTTTCACAACTTAAAATCTTAATTGACAAGGATTGCCGCCTGTTTTCCTACCGATGGTTGGGGGTTCTCCGGGTACTACGGCTTCCTTCGCCCCCATAAAAACTAGACAATATGATATAGCTGAAAAATTGCTGAAAGTGGCGTCAACAACCATTCAGGCAAACAAAAACATCAATTTCTCAATTTCTAAATAAAATAACGATATATGTAAAACTGGCTCTGTAAAAACAATTGTTTTTTATTTGCTCTGTTTTTCTGAGGGTATAAAGGAACCATAGGTTAAAAAAAGCTGCATTAGATATCCTGGAACGGTTATTTGACAACATTTCTTTAACTGACGCCATAAAACGTGATTTTTTTGCCATTTAAAAAAAATTTTTCTTCAAGTATGTCATTTCTAATATATATAGGAAAAAAAGGGCCAATTAATAATTGTAGTATTTTTTCCAGTATGACACTGTATTCGAAGTTGGAATAGAATGCTTTCATTAGGTTGCAAATCTTTACTGGTATTCCATATGATCTTACAGTTTTCCACAATGTTTCCCTATGTACGCTGTCAAATGCCTTCTTAAAGTCAATGAAGTTGATGTAAAGCGGCATTTGCCATTCTATACAATCCGTTTGCAGCAAGCACCTGTTTAAAGCAACCATGGTTACCTGGTCGTATTCTGTCAGCAAGAACAGTAAGAAATCGTCTAAAGCTGCAGGATTGTTGTTAAGAAGAGTCATTAAACGCCATCACAAGTACAGGTTGGCCTGGTGCAGAGCAAGACAAAATTGGAACCTCAGAACATGGCGACGAATACACTGGTCAGATGTGTTTACTTCATGTGCGAAACGTGTTTGGAGGCATCAAAAACACAGCTCAAACGTCAAGAAACAGTGTTCCAACAGAGCCTTATGGTGGGGGCTCATTTATCGTGTGGGGCTGTATCTCACATGATTGCAAAGGGGATCTGGTAATAATCAATGGTAATCTTAATGGCGAAAAGTACACCCGGGACGTGCTTCCACTTGTAGTTGCCTCATTTTGAAAACCCCCGGTAAGAGTCAAGACCTGTTTTCATGGATGACAACGCTAGACCTCATCGTTCCAGGACAGTAAGAGCAACGAAGCTGTGACCACTCGTCCGTGGCCTGCCAGAAGTCCAGATTTCAACCCAATAAAACATCTATAAGATCAATTGGGGAGGCGATTACAAGCTCTGGAACCTCCTCTACAGAACTTGCAACATTTAGAAGCTCAATTACACCTGGAATTGCGACAGATAAAGCTTAAACAAATAAGACGCGTTACTGGCAGTATGCGACGCAGGAAAACAGCAGTCATTCATGCTAACGGTGGGTATTCCCGATATTGACCCTTCGACGGCTACTTATCAATTTAGTGTTTTTGATTGACGTTTTCAAGTGTGATTGGACAATTAAATAACAGTTTGGAGCCTTCGGTGACAATACTTTTTAAAAATTACGTGAAAGAGCAAAGACCGTTCATATTTTGATAAATAATATGTACATGAAATAATGAGGGGTTTTTTTGTTAAAATAATGTTTCATTGTGCCCGACAATGCATATTTTTGTTTGCTATACAAATTAAAAGAAATGGCAGTCCAATATTAGTCCAACGGTGTTCGAATATGTAAGACTTGAAAAAACTAGGGGGTGCTTAATATTTTGTCAAGGTGTATATATGTTGATTTATGAATTCATAAAATACATATTTGGCATTATACAGCATGACGCGTAAAAAAAGGGGCAATATAAAAATTGCGATACTATAACCGCTTCGCACTTCAGTTGCTTTAATTATTACACTCGAATAATAACTAGTTTGCAAATTTCTGTTAGTAACATTTTGTTTCTGAAAAAAGTGTTACGGAGATAAATTGTTGCCTTTGAAGGAAACATGCTCACTGACAGCTCAATTGCTATAGCTTTATTGTTAATATAATTCATTCTGAATTAAACTTTGCACTACACTATATGTTTGAGGTTTATATACACATTCAATGTGGGAATGCAATGAGATTATTTTACTCTCAGTGATGGCTAATGTCCGTAGTTATGTTTGGATAAGCAGTGCTTGATTGATCCACAGTCACATCGTCTGGTACTGATGTTCTATCAGAATTCATAGTCACATCATCTGTTACTAGTGGTCTATCAGAATTCATAGTCACATCCTCTGTTACTGGTGGTCTATCAGAATTCATAGTCACATCCTCTGTTACTGGTGGTCTATCAGAATTCATAGTCACATCCTCTGTTATTGGTGGTCTATCAGAATTCATAGTCACACCCTCTGTTACTGGTGGTCTATAAGAATTCATAGACACATCCTCTGTTACTGGTGGTCTATCAGAATTCATAGACACATCCTCTGTTACTGATGGTCTATCAGAATTCATAGTCACATCCTCTGTTATTGATGGTCTATCAGATACAGTTACACCATCTGAGGACATAGTTGACTGACGCCCTGCATTGTTGTTGCACCGTAAGGTAACAAATATAGTTTTTGACAGTATTAAGTCTCTTGCAAACACAATTGATGTTGAAGTGACTTCTGGCTTTAGCCTGGTAAACACTTGAAGCTCGTTTCCATATGAACTGTAACCTTAATAATAAAAATTTAACTGTAAAATATGTTATTCACACAACTAGTCTTAATATGGAATATTTTTGAAAGCAAAATATGTCCAAAACAATAACAAATACAAATTCACAATTAATTGTTAAAAACTACCTCAGTGTAACCGTTTAATATAGGCTTATGTGTGGATCATTATGGCTTACTTGTACTGTTGTTTTGGACATCACATGAAAGACGAGTTGTTAATGTACATTTTGAATTTGTTTATCTTTTGAAATGACAGGTATTTACCAAAGCTATTGCGACATCTTACCAATTGCCCACTCACAAAACGACACTCCTGATTCTGTATCAGATACCATCCAATTCGCAGAAATTACTTCTGTAGTCTGATTATCTGTATCAAAACCTATTTAACATTCAGAAATATATCTATATTAATTTATCAAACGATATTTAGTGTCAGGTATATGTTAAATTAAAATATAAGTAATGCCGTACAAGTGAAAAATACTTCTTGCTAGTCGACAAATAGTGCAGGCAGACAAAACCATAACAGAGCATATAACATAAATGGTAGCATATAATATTAATGCAAATGAGTAGTTTATTCAAGTTTTTAGTAAAGGTGTATTGGATGATATCTTTTCAATATATTAAATATTTCTAAAAAAAACTCAGGTACCTCCATTAATCCTAAGTAACCAACAACTACAATTTTCTACATTAAAAACATTTAATTTCTTACAAACCTAAGCCATCATTCACGTAGTCTATCTTAGGAGGTGTTAAGTCAAGGTACAATGCCTCTGCGGTAGCTTTTCTTGACAATCCTGCGGCATTGACGGCAACTACCGTAATATGAACTCTTGAAGTTTGTTTAACCTTCACATTGTATTTGTATCCAAAGTTATTCAGTCCAACACTAGTATATCCCTGTATCTCTGTGTTACCTTCTGTATAGCCTGTAGTAATATAAGTTTTGACAATTGATGTTATTTGGTAATATAAGTACTTAAATATAGCAAGAAAACAACAGCCGAAAGTCAAGGAACAATTAGAAATCTGGATTAAAACAAACAAATTCAACTCGAAACAAAAAAAAACCACCAATTATGTAAACTTACAAAAGATCACACAATCATGACAATAAAACATTTCTTTGTCATTTTGTGGCAATAGCTTCCAGTTTTTGTTTAATAGAGAAATGACATGTCATTCTGCATGGATACATGTATCCCGTTTCTACACATTGTAAACGTTGTATAATTTATGTTAAAATTAACGAATACAGGTCTGATGATTTAGATATGTTTGCGAATGCTGCGCATTAAATATAACACAAATTTTTTTTTCAAAATGCTAACGGGTGGTTATGATTACCAAATCTTTAATATCTTGCTTATGTTGTTCAAATTTCGCTTAAAATAGATGTATGTTACGATACTGACGTCTTATTAGTTGGTTTGTCTTTTAAGTTGAACCTGTCGTTTTTAAATATAACTAAAATAAAAATATAACACACCAATTGCCCACAAATATTCCACAATAGGACTCTCCTTATCTATGAACATCCAGGAAGCATGGATGGAATACCATTCATCCACCCATACAAAGTGTGATAATACATAATGCTGTTTGTCTGTCTCAGACGGCACTACCTCTGTTATATCGATATTGTCGATAAGAATGCCAGCACCCATACTCATGCTGCCTAATGTTATATTCACCGATGTTCTCCTCACTGGGAAATAAAATGTCTGAGGATGCCACGTTATATCTACACTACTTCTTTGTTTTCTAGCTTTGGAATAAATGAGAAAGATATGCTTTTCGGTCCCAAATTCAATAAATCCTTCTCTGCTAAAGAAGAAATATTCTTCAAATGGCGATTGAGCTACCAAAAAGGTTATCCTGTATATAGATTCTGGTTGTAGTTCATCAACAGTTTGGGAAACACTTCCACGTACAAACAAAAAAGATCTTCCATGAACAGCTATAGTTTTCACAGATCCCAGTACACAAACACAATCGTCGTCCGAATAATTCCAGTTCTGTGGAAGTGATAGTCCACAGATATCATTATTGAAATTTGTATAGTTATACAGCTCTACAAAATGTTGTGTACTTTCTTCAAACGAAGGATTCTGTAACATATTGTCCCTGACATGCGTTAGTTCAACAGAAAATGGTGCAGTAGTGTCAATAATGACTCCATCAGAAACAACTATATCAGAAAAAAGTCCGACTAAATCAACAGCATATACTTTGTTGACAATCATAGTACCTGTAGAAAAAATACACAGTTTTTACAAGACGTTTACCATACGTAAATGATCTAAATGTAATAACCATAATCGTAATAATCTTAATATCTTCTCATATCTGTGTTAAAAACAAATTATTTATATACCATATGATTTTTTTGTAAAAATTTCTAACATTTTTTGGCAACTGAAATTTCACAGATTTTTCAAAAAATCGATAGGCTTCTGATCTACCTAATATGAAACTATATTCCAAAGTTGTATTGAAATCAAATGTTAACTTTTAAAGTTTTTAGTTACTGTCTGGAAACGCTTTTTGTAAACATTTCTAAAATATTTTCGGCAACTGTGACCCTGAAATTTGACGGTTTCCCCAAAATCGATAGGCTTCTTACCCACTTAATATGCAACTATGTTGAATTGACATCAAACGAAAACCTTTCGAGTTTTTGTCCGGAAACATCTGTTTTGTAAAACTTTCTGACGTTTTTGCAAAGTTTAACAGAAATCGGATGCCAACTTTTTGAAATATCATTCGGATAGCAAAGGTTTCATGGACGAAAGGAAGAACGGACAGACGAAGGCCTAGACGGACGGACATGAGGACCACTATATATCCCGACTCTCGTCGAGTGTGAGTATAACTAACAAAACGGGAAACGTGGTCGATCAACGGGAACAAAAATATTGTCTGCTACTGAAAAAGTGCAGAGTATAGAATGGGTACAAATTAGTTGGACTTTTGTATCGGTATCCATGAGCCTTTTAGTTTCGAAATCTAAAAAAGAGGTATTTATCATGCAAAGTAGTTGCACGTGATCAGGTTTCTATATTAAAATCTCACAATGCATCGACAATAGGGCCACTCCTATCAGACACATTGGAACGCGCTAGATAGCACTGTAGTTCCTTAACTGGGTACCTTCACAATCACAATATGGTCCTAGACACGAATCGAAAGTTTACATGTTAACAGTTTAGATTATGAAATACCTTATAATACTAATACCTTGTAAAATGCCCGTTGAATTTAAGGTTCTTAAAACGGATCTTTGTATACCAACGTTCTCAAACGGAAGAATATCACATTCTACATCTGACAATTTAGATTGGACGCACCAGTAATAATTAGCTATTCCTGAGTGCAAGTCTGTAAATCCATACCAGGATGCTGCTACGACTGTTGAACTACTTTGATAGTCATTCTCAGTTTTACCTACAAAAAACTCGTTTCTATTATTATCGTCGAATAAACAACTGCAATGATATTTTTAGATACCAGGATAAAAGGCATGTCTATATTAATAAAGTAAATACTCTAAACATGAATGCTTCTGAAAATAAATGCTATTTGAACTCTTTATCTAATGTTTACTAGTTGCTTTGTCATTATACATCATCTAAATTAATTTAATTAATTAATTAATTAATTAATTAAATTATCTATCTTTGCTGGTAACACACTCCCATAATACTGTCGTAAGGTCTGTTGAGGAAAGGAATCTTGAACTCTAGCATTTAAATTATGATATCTTTATAACTAAATATATTGACGATTACCATTAAGAACAGATAAAAAACTAAGAATATATGACAATATTTTTAATTTCCAGTTATGAAGACAATGAGAAAAGTAACAAAGCATATGAAAGCTTCAAATCGGTGGTATAACGATATATTAAATATATACTACCAATAAAACATATACAGCTCCTTTTAATTAACAATAAATTCTCCTCACCAGTTCCATCCAATACTGTTCCTCCTATTGGTTTATCAGAATCCACTATGAAACCATCCGATGACAATGACGCATACTGTCCTGCATAGCTGTAGCCAACTACGTTCGAATAATACAACACGCCGGGTATTAAAGTCGAATGGCTTATGTTTACTGACGTTGTACATCCGGGTATATCTATGTTTACCTCATGACTGTCATGACCTTTATGTCATTAAATAAAGAAATTTAAAGTTGAAAACATCAAGTAAAAAAACAACATTAATTGCGTTATCTTTCCAAAGAATCGAAATAGTCTTTAAACTTATGCAAAGCTGTAATGAATGTAACCAAACATACTGAATACATTTATATATGTGTTTGTTTTGTTCAAATTGATATGTTGCTTTTTACGTAAATCAGTGATTACGTTCTTGTGTTTTTTTGCTTTTTTGCATTAAATTTACTGTGCTAAACTTCAGGGTTTATATATATAACAATTTCAAACAAGCATTTTTTGTGAGCTAATGCTCTCCGAAGATAGCTCTACAACTTTACACACTCAGGCCGAACACAGTGTACCTCATATCCCCTACTGGTCTCCTGGATATAATAATGCCACAAATATCAGTATTGCATCATTTATCATTGCTGGGAAAAATGTGATGGAATTTGGTTACGAAAAATTGTCGGAAAAGTAAGAGTCAGAGAGGTCTGAAAATGAATCCCACAATATGGATTGATCATACAAAACTGTGATACATATGACAATGAATTGTAGTATTATTGGTATATAATGTATAATACATTTTCTTGTTTGTTAAAATTTTTAGTACAACAATCTAACCTTCACGATATTATAACGTCTATTATTTAAGGAATACTTCAAATTTCTGAACAGATTATACGATATAATATGGTTTGGGTCTGTTTACGCCTAATACCGCGAAGCGGTTTATGAATTGTGTAAACAGACCCAAACCATATTATATCGTATAATCTGTTCAGAAATTTGAAATATTCCTTATAATTTAATTTTAACTATAAATCTTATCAATTTTTGCGGTAAAAGCGTCGATGACGTCGTGGAACTATTTGAATTTTAACGGCGTTAGAATAGGTCATAGGTCACTCAAGTTATTTCTTATAATATGGGTTGCCCGATTTGAATTGACCAATCAGATTTCAGCTTACAAAGCAAATTAAATTATATACATATAGATAACCTTATAGTGTACATTATTCTTGCAAACCAATTCAATATGGATTATTGAATAGCTTATACAATTGTATACCTCCAGGAAATGTACTAATATACACGTGGAATTTCTCAATAAAAGTATCCACTTTTTGAAAAGCGTTCGACCATGATACTATAAGAAGTTCGCCTCTAGGCATATAATCAATATCTTCCTTCCAATGTCCTGGAAAATGTTCAGTGACCTTTAAAAATAGAGATCAATAGTAAAAACCAGGAACTGAATTCAAGATTAGTGCCATGTATATCTTAGGGATTAAATGTATAACTAACTCTATTTTAGTTTCTTTTTTTACAATATGTAACAATAAGTCATTCAAAACATCACCATACGCTTTTAGAAATTTACTTCTTGCATAATGCCGAAATATAGCTTTAAAACGTTTCGCAGCGACAAACTACTCTTGAATACACTGAAAACTAAGAGGTTTTATGTTCAATATCAATAATTTAAATGCAGAACGATTTAAGTACCAGTCTTTGTAAGAATCATGCAATTTGAAAAAAAAAGTGATCCATAAGGGTCAGTAAATTTCTCATTTTTTGTTTTTTTCTGAATAATATTTTCATAAATAATTGGAAAAAAAATCAACTGAAGAAAAAAAAATATTTTGTAATAAACCAGCCTCATTTACTTTTAAGGTGCATTTACATTGATTTGTATGGGAAATTTGAAGTTCATTTATTTCAGATGATGGACTGATTGGCATTATAAATCTTTTTTTAAAATATTGATATACACCTGTTGTACAACTTTTTATTGAGAAATCCTCGTGTTTTACCTTCTGTGTCTCTTAGATTGAAATAAATAATTGAATTTTCCCGCCAAAATTTATTCAGAGTTACTTTCCTTTTTTTAAATGATCTCTATGCTTTTAACCTGGTTATTACTTCTTGGTTCAAATATCAACTGTATTATATATCAAAAAATAATTTTAAACCACATTCAGTGAAATTATTCCAATTTTGCTGGATTTAAATGTGAATTTAATGTGAATTTAATCTCTTTCATTTTGTTTAGAGATTACTAATCTTGTTTACACTAGTGAAGATGGCGGCAATTTTAGAGCTACATAAGAACAAACTTTTGAGAGTTTCAATTTTGCCATCATGTGCATGTTTGCAGTTTGAATAACATTTTCTTAAATCAATATGTTTTTATCATGTTACATTGGATTTTTTACAAAAACAACCTGTGGCACATCAGTGCACTACCCTAAAGAACTTAGATCAACCCTTGAACAATGTAATCGTGATATATCCAGCCATTTGTCCTCACTCAAACTTGATATCGGTCAAAATCATATTGATTGTGATGTTGCCATCTGAGGGTTATCTTATCTCCCGACGTGCTGGAGTGTTTGCGTACAACGGTTGTTTTAGTATTTGTCCAAAACACAGATATGATCTTGGAATATATTGGAGACCAAAACAAACTTGTCAGTATCCAGGTCATTCTGGAAAAGCTAAACCAATAAGGTCTATCATCAGCCTCATGAGTTTTGCTATTTGGACAACCAAGAAGTGTCTTGTTCCAGTTGGGTCAGGTATAAAATTTAAAGTAAATACATAACATACAGTGCCCTAGCTAGACCAAAATAGAGGGGCGCTGCACCCCGCCCCCTTCGGCTTCACAGTGTGCCCCTCTGCCCTCGATGAGTGCCCCTCTGTCCCTTTTTCTTTCCTTTGAATGCCCCTTGGGTCATTTAATTATAGCTGTTTGACCTAAGTTAGTATGACCGTACATGGCTTCATTATCTACATCAAACATCCTGTCTAATTAATGGCCCCAGGAAAAACTATAGTTTTTAATCCATATTTATCAATCTTGGCAATGTTGTCACTTTGTATATTGAGGTGCAGAGTTGTGCCCCTTTCAAAATTATATTTTTTCAACAAGATCGTAAATTTACATCTATTTTTATTGCTATTTCACCAGTAATTCACTAGAGATAAAGGATAGATCATAAACATATTCAAAGTTTAAAGTAATATTTGATGTAAATATTTTGTATTTGTCATTTGCTTTTATAGATGTACTATATTTGACAACTTTTGCTAACTTAGTCTGTCAAAATTGATGCTTAGTATTATGAATTCAATTTGCTCAAATGTAAAATATACTTGTTTGTCACAATGAAACAAAAAATCTCAAAATATTTTTTATATAATTTACATGCAGCCAGTAAACTGTTACACCCAACCTGTCAAGTAGCAATCAGTGCATTGCACTGAGAGAAGGTGCTATATCTAACAAACCTAATTTCTCACAGGCATCCGAGACCAAACTGTTTAATTCCATGTCGGATAGAAATTTTAAACTTAATTCAGCACTACTTGTTTTTGTACAACATGTACATGTAATTTTGTTCATTATTTTTCATAGGAATTTGCAGAAAATGTTTAGATACATTTAAGAGAGATGTGCCAGATGTTTCAATTTACCGGTACAGTTTGATGCAGAACAGTCATTCTGGTGTTCAGGAGAACTGCGAGGTACTTTATTTAGATCACAAAAGTGGATGATGGCCTGGGTAAAACCCACAATTTACCTGTGCTGTACATTTGTAACTAAGACCAAACACAATTAATTTTTAGCTTCTCAAGCCATTCTTTTTTAAAAGAATATTTTTTTTGTTCAAAAAGTAGATGAGGCAACCATTTACATTATAAACACACAAAAAATTAGCGAGGCAAGTGATTTTTTGGTTTTTGTTTTATGTCAAAACAATAAAAAGGGACAATGAGGCTGCCTCAGAAATTTTTTTTCAAATTCAGATGTCATGTACAGATTTTATTTTCAAAACACACACTACATATCAAGGATACTTGCTAAATGCTGAATATATGATTTAAAAAAAGTTAATCTGGGACCAATATAAAATGCAAAGCAGGGAGCAGCGATCACTGGTCACATTGAAGGCTGCTTTATGTTTTCCATTGCATGTTTGTTTTAAATTGTCGTTTACATGTATATTGTTGGTTGTGTCGCATACATTAATTCCACATCTCATTAGCTTCTATACCTTACCGGCTTTTGTGTTGTCAGGGTAACTATAAAATTCGCAACAGTACAACTTGTGTGATATTCAGTCACAGCTTGAAATATAATAGTTTTTCCCTAAGTATATTCATGAATTGGTGAATTTTAGGTTTAAAATAAAATAATCATAGAAATCAATGCCAAATTTAAAAGTTTTGAGTAATATGAATTCCATATCTTTCAGGTCAATAACCAAGCAGAGACCCAAGATGATCTTTGCAGTGATCACCAAGTTTACAACTTTTGACCAAGACAAGCCAAAGAACAGGTGATTAAACATTAAGATGTCAGAAGGAGCCCTTAAGTTTTGACTTGTCTTACTCTAGCTACATGTACAAATATTGTGAATTTCATTCACTACATGTATAAGGAGAATAGATTTGAAACAAAAATGCAAAACCAACAAAAATTTTCAAGAAAAAGGGGAAAAAATATTTTATAGATAATGACCTTTTTCTCTGTTTCTGTCTTTGAACATGTTAGTATTAGTTTTAGAATATTACTATTAAGCATTGGCTCAAGATTTCTTTTTTTTTTCAGACTGAAAATGAAACCACAAGTTTACCTGACTCTTATGTACATGATATTGATAATAACACAGATCCTCTGAGTATATGTATGTATATCTTGCATGTGAATATAATGTACAAGCTAAATTCAAGCTATTCAAGGCATGGCAATAGAAGTCTCTTATACATGTATTAGAAACATGAAACACTTTTCATGCTAAAAATCATCTCGGATAATAAATTCAAACAATTTCCAAATACAGTTAGAGTTTAAAATGGTAATTGTTAATTTAAAGTAAAATATTTGTTTAATAGTAAAACATTTCAGGTAAAATGTTTTACTAAATGTACATGAAAGTTAAATTAAGTTTTCCTTTTAGTGTTAACTAACACTAAAATTTATGCTTCATTACATTTTTAATTATTTAGTCATCACAGGCATCTAATTGGAGTACAGAAGAAAACATTGGGTCTTCTTTAAAGAACATAAATCAAGCTCTTAGTTTATTGTCCAGTGGGAAGCTAAGTCCTTTGAAACACCAAATCCGGACAGATATAGACAGCTTGCACCCATCTTCAAAGAGAGCTTTAAAACGTAAAGCTACCAGTTCAGTTAAAACTCTTTTAGAATGTATTGCACCAGGACAAGGCCATCAACTGTTTAACTCTATTTGTTCAACAAGACTGAGTCTTCTAATTTACAGGACACCGTTATAAAACTGTATGAAAATTTCAAAGACTGTTCTATGAAAAGACAGTTGTTATCCATGTTGGCCAGAGATCATACCAAGAAAGAGCTTCAAGAAATGATTCCTGGCTTGACGGTGTACAGTATAGATCAAGCACGTCTGCATGCATCATTATTTGGTGAAGGTAATTATATACAAGTTAGATTTATAAATGCCTAAATCATTTATTGGACAATTTACAGAGTGTAAAATCAGGCATATAAATTTATATGATGAATCAGATGTGGACAAAAGGCAGGGAAATAGTTTTTGTATCAGTTTTCTCAGCAACTACTAATCACAGCCTCTTGATATTTGGTATGTATTAACAGCAAGTGGTCCCATACCATGGGCCTGTTTAATAAAATCCAGCAATTTTTGACAGATTTTTTCCAAAAAATAAGATAAAAAATGAACAGATTTCTCGGCTTCTACTCAAGGGATTGATTTCAAGTTTGGTTCACAGCTTAAGCACGTTGAGTTGAACATTGATTTTGAAGATTCAACTAACCGTGTAGGAGTTATTGCCCTTTTTCATGATTTTTTTTACAAATTTTTTATTTTCTATGTTCAATATCCTAGAAACTATACAAGATATTTGAACATTTTAAATTGCATATAATTAAGCACATCAAAATCGACAATTTATGTATAACAAGAGTCAAATTTTTAGGACAATTCCTTCAGTAATAAGTATTGAAGACCAGGAGAGCGATTCAGGCTATTATGAATACATTAATTAGCTATGAAACAACTATTGCTTATTATATACATGTATATTTTTTACAGGGAAAATGAAGTGATATCATGGAAAGTTTTTCAGATTGACAATGGTAATCACCATACTGAGGAAGATTTAAGAAAAATATCACCTGCACCACCACCATGTGCATTAATCATCCTCGATGACTTTATTATCCCCACAAGTGAAGAAGGTAATATTCATTCACATAAGGAACAGGAAGCTTCAGATGTTGTTCAGTGTGAAGAATTATCTTCAGAGGCATTGTTTGAACCACAATTTAATATAAACAGTGATACCTTTTCCTGTGTAGAGGAAGGATGCGTCAAAGTTTTTCAGTCATATGCAAAGCTGGAGGCTCATATTCTGTGTGGAAATCACAGATATTCTAACAGAATTGTGTCCTCTATGGATCAAGTGAAGATGAATTGGAAAGAGTCCTGCATATCAATTGTTGAACACTCTATTGTATCAAAAAGTCAACAATTACAACAGGGAGAAACATCATCAGAAATGGGATGGGCTCTGAAGAAAGACCGAATGAGTGTTCGTTTTAATGAAAAAGTGAAAGATTACCTGCGAGGAATATTCTCTGCAGGGGACAACAGTGGCAATAAGACCAATCCCTTTGATGTGTCAAGGAACATGAGAGTGTGTAGAGATGAGACTGGGAAAAAAATGTTATCTCCAGATCAATATCTGCAACCAAACCAGATTGCCTCTTTTTTCTCCAGACTTTCAGTGCAGTCTAGAAACCCAAAGCCTTCAAAAATTGATGATGAAGATCTTGGTTCTGCCATTCAACTACTTGAAGCAATAGAAGCTATGGACATGATGGACACATCTGAACGAAATTGATATGAACACACTTTATATTGAATAACTAATTTAAAGGTGCATTATAAGTTGAAAAAGTAAAGTTATAGTGTGAAAATGCGTTCCTTCGTGTATTTTTGATAGTACATGTATTCTTTCAAATGCATGCAATTTTGCAATGTCTTTTTTCTTATTCTGTCAGCTAATGCACCTTTAAGATCAACATTTCATGCATGATTTATAATAATTACATACAGTGATCTTTTTGTATAATTATTCTTGAATAATGGATTAGGCTTTATGAATCAGAGATCATAGTTTCACCAGAAGTCTCAAAATTTCAAGGATATCAAACCACTTTGTTGTAATGTTTTGATAGAAACTAGTGAACGGATCACATTTGAGATAAAACATCACAACATATCTTAATTCCGAAAAAATGATTACAGCTTTCTGGAAACTCTAAAAATGCTATTTTGGGATTTTTTAGAAGGAAAAACTTTGTTAAAGTATTGTAATGTTTTGGTTGCAGATACCTCTGTAAATATTTTCTGATCATCTTAGTATTTGTATATATTATACAGCATTAGTATGAGGTCCCAAATGGTTGGAAAAATAGATGAAAATATAACATCAGTCTGTACCCAAACGGGAGGTAGTTGTCCAATTATCTGATAGTTGCTTAGGACATAAAGTTAGTCACAACCATAAAAACCTCATCAAATTTCAAATCAAATCATATGATTCCCATGAATAGTTTCTAGAAGATTTTTCCAGATAGACATACAAACAGAGGGACATGATTGCATGTAAACTTGAGCCCCCTTAACCCTCCCATACTAAAATTTCATAGCATAGCTTTTTTTCTTGGGTTAGGTTAAAATTAAATCAAAGAACAGCTGTGTACATTTGCAAGATATCAATGCCACATCATGATCAGTTGCTGTTTCAGACCCCCTGTGTACCATAATTCATACAGAAGGTACATTGTACCTGTTTTTTTCAAAATTGATTTAAAATATATATATATATATGAATTGATCATTTTCAGTATGACGGCACATTACAATTTTTTATACATTTTGGAAGAAATAAATATTTAAAATTACATAAATGTGAAAAAATATAGTAAATTTTTGAATTATTCAAGGGAGATAATTAGGATTTTTATTTTTTACTTTTGTATTCATTTCTATTATTTGTTGAATTAATGTATATTGGGAAGATTAAATATAGCTTACTCTTTATGTGTTGTTTTATTTTTTTCAATAATACACTGTTGTGAGGGTGATTTAATATCAAGAGAAGACGGGTTGCAAAAAATACAGAATTTTGGCAAAATCACACATTTTCTATCATGCGTGGGAAAACAGAGAAGAAAAAACACACGGTTTTCTTTTTTTATTTTTTACAACCAACACTTCCTCTAACCAATTACAACAATGATTTGTTTCAAATATGTTGGTCATGGAAGATATGGACTTTAAAAACTTCAATGTTTTTCATATAAAATCAATTTAAATTTACCTGTTTTCAATTGGTTTCCATGGCAACAGCTGGGTGATAATTGATATATTGAAATTTTTTTTATTATAAAGCTATAACAAGACTAGTCCATTGCACTAAAAAAAATAGTGCACCTCCTTTCAATTTTTTGTTTTGCTTGATGCAAAATAAGGGATTTTTTGGATTTTCAAGTTAAAATTAGTAGGTATATATAGGCATGTTTGTTTTTCATATGTTGCCATGGCAACAAGCATAATATGAAAAAAAGCCTGGTAATCTTCAGTTTTTTTCAGTGTTCTAATGATATGCAACAAAAAAATACAAATTTTCTAACAGGCCATAAATCACTATCTGCATGATTCTTACACAGACTGGTACTTAGATCTTATTGGATAAATGTATATAAAATATTCCGAAGAACAAAATATTACGGCATAAAACAGAAACGAATTTTAAAGTGAAAATGAGGCTGTCCTTTTTCTGTGGCATTGATGTAATTATGCTAACAGTTGTATATAAACTTTTACTTACAACTGCATCTATACCTGCTGCAAGTGGTTTAGACATTACAACTACTCCATCGGATTTAAAATCTGCAAATGTTTCACTGTTGTACCAGACCCTTACAAAGAATGAATACGAAACGGACGATGCTAATGTCGTACCTGAAACATCATAACACGAATGTACTAGAGTCTACGTTTTGAATACTATTTGTTTTGACAACACATTTCAGCAATTTATATTTTAAATATTATAATCCATTAAGTTTTGAACTAAAAAAATGAAAATATATCTGACTTGGATCACTATTAGTTTTAAATATTGCGTGCGATATTTTTTTCACTGTATGAATGTAGCATTTGAATAATTAATTTTTTATCAAAAATTAATTTTAAAATTTATCTGATCTTTGTCTCCCTGCTTCGTGCAATTTCTGTTCAGATCTTTAATTTACCGCTGGGTAAAGAATAAATTGCGTTATCACTCAGACCACAAGGATGCCACAAACTTTCCAATCCACCGTCGATAATTCCTTCTGGTTCTTCCAAATCGGTTATCCCAACACTCCATTCGTACCTGAAAATAAGACGTAATTCTTAAACAAATCAAATTATACATGTATAATGATAATAACGTGGAGTGTTTAATTTGCCATCGTGTTTATATGGATATTATCGACCCATCAATTCATATATGCTGACTTTTTACATATGCACACAAAAACATCAAAGTATGTTTACTGCAGGTAATTTACAAATCATATATGCAAAACCTACCTGAAAAAGAAAAAAAAAAGAACCTTACTGAACCAAGCTCCTTAGTATAATCGATGTTTTTACGCATGGTCGCTATACTAGGCTTTATCTCCTTCCAATCAAAATAAGTGTTAAATTTTCTTGTAAGAGATAACTTTGATCAAATTATAAATAATAAATTTATACGAACCATTTTGGTAAAAGACCTTGTATTTGATCTATACGCCATTTTGCTGCTAATACATCGTTCGATGCTGTAAAGTTGACATCAAACCAACTACTGTCATTGAAGTTTGTAACATCATAGACTTTTATTAAAGTGTTATTATTGTCTGGAAATAAACAAAAAACATTTATACTTTAATACATTTAAATATTTATACATTTATACTCCATGTCAGAACATTCTAGAATTGCATGATACTTTAATTCAGGAATCTTAGCAATTCCCTCAACGTATACTTCAGAGGCATGTCCAGAGCATTAGGAGACGAGTTCAAGAATTGCACCGGAAGCGTGGTGGATACACACGATAGTGACTCTTTTCTGTGAATAAATGTTTAAAAATGATTTCTTCTTACATCCTAATAACCCTCAACCTGCCAACTCTTTGTATGTAACATTACAAGTGGTTCAAACTGAGACTTTTTTTGAGTTATGATTTTGCGGTTATATGACATATTTTTACAAACGACATCTTGTTGATCTTTTCTATACCTTTTGAATAGTAAAATCATAAACGTCCTTAAAATAGTCGACTATTTTAAACGAAACGTGAAATGAACAATTGATGGTTATGTATTGATAAAAATATTGGTTTTTAAAAATCCCCTCCGCTAAAATCCTGGTGGTCCTTAACTTATGGCCAAGTGTATATATTTAACTATAGGGTGCTTTTTCTACAAACATTTAAATTATATTGGAAAACATGAAATTTTCTATCAAATAATTTATGATCTGTTCAGAGTTTGATTGTGTCTGTGTTAACCAACATGAAGCTTATTTAACAACATTGTTGTTAAGCTTTTACAATTAACCATTGTGTGATAGCCTAAGAAGAAACTGTTCAATGAAATAAGTATCTACTTACAAGATGTTATGTTAATGCATACACTTTGAGCTACAGTACATCGTTTGTTTCCATCTGAGCAAACACAGTGTCCTAAACAGGTGTATAATGAACATCTTCGCACTAATTCTAACAATCCTCCTGGAATAAGTCTAAATTGGTTGTGCAACATCGTACTTTTTATTCCGACCTGTAATTTGTTTGAACATCGTTTGAAGCCACAATACACTTTTCTCAGACTACTTAATATTTTAATCGCTGATTTACATCCGTATTGGTTGTAAAATTGTTACTACATACTGATTAAAACTGCTGTAAAACATTTTTATTTGTAAATCAAAACAATTCAAAATCACACAAAACATTTGTAATTATCATTTAATATTTCTTGTGCCCTTGGCTGTAATTTTTAAACGTTGCCCTCATGGTCAAGTTAATTTTTATATGATTTAAGTTGTATATTATTTGGAGTGACACATAATATTTGATCTTTTTGAAAAATACGTTGGAAACTTTAATTTATCAAAGTTGATTATGTCTTTAAACAGCAATTAAAATATCTGTGCACATGTCTTTAAAACCTAAAAAATAAACTAATATGCGATAACTTGCATTAATAAGTTTATTATTAGGAAGCACGTTTGCAGGGTTACATGCACTTGCATTGCCCACCATTTGATACGTTATTATAATTTATTTGTGAGAGTTAATGTCTTTTAACAGCAATTTAGCACATGTTGTATATGTCTCTAAAACCTATTAATATACTTATATACTAATATGTATTAACAACTTTCATTATTAGGAAACACGCTTGCATGAAATACAAATATTTATTTGTGTCTGCAACTTGTGAAATATAAGTAAACCTTTGTAGATTTAACAAGAAAATAAACTTGTCTTTTTTACTTCTTAAACGTTTAACAAATTAAATTTAACCAACACAATGTAGCGACTACTGCTGAAAACTTTACAAAGATTGACTTAAGTTCTGTTGAAAACATTAAAACTAACAACAACCTTATTAACTGCCCACAAACTGATGAAGACGTGTTCGTGGTCCGATATATTTCTTGTATCCACTTCAAACATCTGCACAGTTCCTTCATCATCAGTATTTACTTGTGAGTCATTGTGAAAAAATGTTTGAAAAATACCATCCTGAAAAAATTAGCAGTAGAAAGTGGAAGACTATTAGCGTTTTTAATGTTCAGCTCTTGCTTTAATATTTTGTTATGTTTAATATTCTGATAATTTACGTAAAAAATCATCTTACACTTGAACAGGCATACATTCGGCCTTCGATGATACACGTCAACATTCTGATATATATGTTTTCAAAACAAGCGTCATGTAAAAAATATATTACCATATTTAAGTCATGCATCATTAAGTAACTGCCAACTGAAACCACGTAGTAGTCAATACCAGAATGAACATCTAAAAATCCTAACAATGCCAGCCATAACTTGTATTTAGACCACATCATCCAGTCAGGAAGTCCTTCAAGATTTGCTGCATCTTCAGAATGACTAACAAATAATCCTAATAAAATATATATACTAACATTGTTACAATTTGTATATTTCTTAGAATTCAATGTGATTTCATTCTTTTTATGAATAAAGAACTACAATGCTTCCACATTATTTGATATCTCGGTGTCTTTTATTTATCGCGGTTATCGTCTAAAAAATATTTAAAATCACCGAATAAAGTTGTTTGCATTTCAAGCAGCTTTAACAATTAGCAGCCTATGATCAGGAAAGATTTTAGAAACACTAATGTTTAAAATTCAGAAGGCATGTAAAAAACTTAATGTATTCCGAAACTAATGAGTGTTATGTCCACTTAACCAATAAAACAATCGTATGCCATTTAACAGAAGTTCAACCTTAATTTCCACATAAGGAATGTTGATGCATTATTTTAATGTCATGTCTTTGACTCGGTTTTGGTTTTCGGAAGCAACTATTTATTCCAAAGCAGCTGAGGCAGATTGTTATGACTCTGTTGTATGTTATTACATGTCTGACCTGCAACTGGTGGTGAATTATCAACAAAAATGCCATCAGTTTCTTCTTCCACACACAAGTGAGCGCCGTTACATGATATAAGGTTAACAAAGTATTGTCCACCGTCATAAAGATCTAAACCAGTGAAGGTGTATTCACGCACAAATCCAGGAATCTAGGGTAATATATCTTCCAATATAATACAGATTATAAAACATATTAGAAATTTCTTTACAATAAATTATTGTTTGTTTGTTTGAATGTTGTTTAACGCCACTTTCAGCAATTTTTCAACTCTATCGTGGCGTCTAGTTTTTATTGGGGGAGGAAGCCGGAGTCCCCGGAGAAAACCCCGACATTCGGTAACTGGCAATCCCTGTCAATTAAAATAGGAGTCGAACGCATCCTGCCCGCAGTGAGGCTCGAACCCGCAAGCTCAGTGTTGACAGACCACCTGATCAATAGTAGACTCGGCCACCGAGGCCCCTACAATAAATTATGCTTTATCTTTTTATGTCATTTGGTTACGTGTATTTCTTACCTGTATTGCCGTGGAATTTACTTCGCCTCCCCGATGTGAGGTTATTGATATATATTGTCGTTCTATAAATGATTCATAGTCTTTAACTCTCCACGTGACCTTAAGACAGTTCCTGTAAATTAATGTGTTCCCAACAACAGATCCAAAATTATTGTCTAGTTTTGGTTTTTGGATAATCACAGGTGGTGTATTATCGACCAGAAAACCATTTGTAGTTGCTTCTGCATACAGACCTGTCAATAAAATCTGCGGTCATAAAATGTTTAAACTCAAACCTAAAAATACAAGCAAAACACAAGGACAAGAACAATGCATGACAATAAGCGTTTATCATTAAAGACGTTGACAATATGAACCTCATA
Source organism: Limnoperna fortunei (assembly GCA_944474755.1). NCBI lineage: Eukaryota > Metazoa > Mollusca > Bivalvia > Mytilida > Modiolidae > Limnoperna > Limnoperna fortunei. The sequence continues at coordinate 53,034,742 of OX104122.1, forward strand.
AAAGTATAACGCTTGACTGGTATACACCGTAAATAATATGTTTCTGTATTGCTGCAAACTGCTCATTAAAAGATATTAAATAATTTACTTTCACACGAAGTTTATGGATATTTCGTTTTTATTTGTATTTGTTTATAAAAATACTAAAAACTTTTTTTATATACAAAGATGTTAAATATGCTAAGTGAACGATATTCAGTATTTATACCTAGTGAGGAAGCTAAATTGTTTAGAAGCTATATCACACACCAAGGTTTTAAGAATAATCTATCCCTTTTATCGCCAATAAATAGTTTCTCTTTCACTCTATAACACACAATTACTAAAATCATTTTGTACGAAAATGAGCAATAAAAGAACCAAAAGTAGTTTTCATTAAAGTATGTGAACAGTTATATCCCCCGCAAACAACAATATATATTATTTTATTCTAATACGCCTTTTCATGAAACATATTTTGATCTTAGGATATGTGATATATTTATGCATTTAATATAAAGGTATAAAACGTCATGTGTGTTAGAACAAAACAGAAGCAATGAATTCTAAAATAGAGTTAAATTTGTGCGACTCGTTTTAAGAACCATTTACAAAATATTACAGGACCATTCTCGCTGCTCAGATATAAAATTCAATGCATGTGTATATATGTGAACCAATAATAAGATCTAACACCCAATAAAATAAATGAGATTTCAGTAAAAAAAACAGTAAGAAATTGCAGCAATATTCTTTAGTACGTCCATAATTTGTCAACTCAGTAACTAATTAAACTGAGTAAAACGACCAAAGATTATATAAATATATTTTGTATTAACCTTCAAAGACTTTGACTTTTCTTACCTGCTTTGTTAAATGCCCTGACAGTAAAATATATTCTGGTATTGTTTGGCATATATGTTTTCATGTGTGTTAGAACAAATTTATTTGATAGTTGAACATTTGTCTGTGTAAGGATGTTATCTCCACCACTCGTGGTACCAGCCCAGACAACAAACCTTTCCAACCCAGACTGTGGATCATTAAAATCCTGCCAACTGGCAGCGATAAAATTTCTAAAAAACGAGAATGTGATATTTTTATGTAGAAAGAACAGACCAGATCCTATTTGTAAATATGTGACCAAACATACAGGCAATGTAATTGGTTTAACTTAAAATCAAATTAATTAACTTATACATTTTAAAAAATTGACTTTAATCCATGCAAATTTTCATTAACATGTAAGTTTTATTTATACATTAGAGTAAAATAATTATAATACACATGTTTAAGTGATACATTGTAGCATATAGCTTTTCATTTTGGTAAGAATGAATCAAACAATTTTAATTTCACCAATTACAACGAGACTAGTTTAAATTATGATTACGTTAAAGGTTGATAATTTATATCTTGATATTCGGTCCCGTCTTTTACCAGTCCAATATTGGGTGGGCTGTTGTCAATAACAATACCATCAGAGGTTACTGACGTACAAAGTTCGGCTACGTTACACGCAGTTATTGTAGTAAAATACCGCACACCAATGGCTAAATTGATTTTGCTGAGTGTATAATCTAGAATAAAGTAAAGCATAAACATGGTCAGAACAACGCTATATCGGCGATCTGACAAGTAATTCATTTAAGATTATGATCATACAAATATTTTATTATTAACCTCTATAAACTTTTACCTTTCTTACAATCTTTGTTAACATTAAAATATATTCTGGTAATGGTTGGCATTTATGTGTGTTTATAAGTATGTACAGACATTAATCTGTTTAAGTCAATTATATGTCAATGCAATTTATATGTATTTAGTCTGTTAATGATGAAGGGCGACAGTATTGGATGACAGTTCTGTTTAAAATTACCAAATAATAATCAGTTATCCCTCATACACAAATTCTACAAGTGCTAGTACGATTAAGAAAAAAACACTTAAAGAAAAATAAAAGCTGACCAAAAACAAACCAATACAACAACAGGACAAGGAAATGTCAACAGATCAAACCAAATGAGCTGACAATGCTCTGGAACAGATTTGTGCATTAAAACCGTTAGTATTTGACCCCAAGTAACACTTTGTTCATTTAGATCAGTAAATTTTATACCTTACAAACGTCAAGATATCGATGCTCAAAATATTATCAATAATGTGCAATGGTTTATATACTTACTGTAAATTAAACCTATTTCATGCGTATGAAGTATGTCGTCGCACCCAGCACAAACACCTATACCAATAGTAAAATATGTTATTGGTACATAAGGATCGTAAAATCCTTCCCAAAAAGCACTTAGTTGTGATGTGTCCGTCTGATAATCTATATCTTTCTGCTTCAAACTGACAGATTCTAATAGTCCATCATACACGTGCCCTGACAATGGGGGTGAGGAATCGAAAATACCACCTGCTGACCAGGTCGTTGTGGACATGCCTGCGTTGTTAAAAGCCTAAATGTTAAATAATTGAAACAATAACAAAATTATATTGCTATAAATGGATGCGGGACGATTTAAGTAAATTCTTAACAAGGCATGGGTAGAAGACAATATGTGGTGTATTACGACGCGTACAATGTTATTAAAGCTTTATAAAACCGGCAACGTAATAACTTAAAAACAGTGGGTTGCAATTTATAGTGTACGCAGTAATAAATCAGGTGGAATCATTTTTATTCTAATTCATATTGTGTTCTCTATACTACATGCTGCGAGCTTAGCAAGAAGCAGCAGGCGCCAATTTATAGCGTTTTTGTTGACTTAATAATGAATTTATTAATCTAAATATCTCTGCAAATCAGATCACAACGCAGCCACATCACACATATCTACAGTGGAATGCAGTATTTTCTTACTTGAAGGTAACTGAAAGCAGTATCGACCTTCAATTTGCTCAAAACCATACTAAATGTAATACTGTCAAAAATCCCTTGGTTTTTGTGTTTTACGATAAAAATTGTGAAAAAATATTTTTTTAATTGTCACGTGACAAAATGCATATTGACAAAATATGTTTCCATACAGAAGTGTTGATTACTTCACGGAAATGTGCTATGAAAGACATTAAACTAATGGCGAACAATGCCAGCTTTTTTATTCTTAACGAAGTCTTATCTGATTAAATGATCTGAATTCAAAATAATAAAATATTGCCTTTAATGCAACTTATGTCGCTTTAGTTATATTGGGGAAACCAAAAGGCGCTTAAATAAACACATGTAGACACCTTGTATGAATTAATACCAGCAAATTTACTCCTTTATTCTGTCCATATAGGTTCTTCTAACAATCCTAAATTCGGCACTGTAATACTATTTGGGTGAAATGAAATTGATAGTACAGGTATAGATAATATTTCCAGTCCTGGTTGAAGCAATGTGTTGGGCCTTTCAATTAATAAGTACAGACTAATATGTTGTTTCATACGGTTTAGGGAAAGACCGGTTGATCTTTCACGAGTGATAGAAATTTTATATCTTTTTGCGAGTGGAGCGCAGCGCAACGAGCCAAAAGACATAAAAATTTCTATCACGAGTGAAAGTTCACACGGACTTTCCCAAAAACGTATGAAAGTATCTATTTCTTCCGTAAACCAACAACTTTCACATCGCTATAACCTATAGACGCTCCATTGTTTTAGATTCCATTGTCTCTGACGTCCAATAAAAACGCCGGAAATAATGAACGTCATAGAAGAACGTTGTTATGCTTCCATAACAACGTTCTTGTTTCTGGAGTTTTGATTGGATGACTCAGCAAATACAGATGTGTGCGCGTGAGCTCATCTGTACTGGGTCATCTGTACCAGAAATCGGCCATTTACGGAAGAAAACGTAGTGTTATATTGGTCACTATACATCTCTCTGAATAAATTCCCTACTGAAGTCGGTTCAAAACCACTACGACTTCATCAACTTCGGACTAATTGCATAATATTATACTAAAATCACTGAAGTTTGCCGGTTTCTCGGACTTTTGATTTGTAAATTGTCTTTTTTGACAGTTTTCTCGGTGTTCGGTATTTTGTTATTACCTTCATTCTCTTTGCAAGTCTTAAGTTAGGAGAAGCATAATTTTTCTAATCGATATAGATTAGTATCAATTATTTTAGAAAGAAATTAGAAATCACGGATTGCATAAACCGATTCACACAAGTAAAGATGAATAAGAACCGGTTTATATACAGTCCTTCATGTCGCGTGATAACTGTAGATCTGCACATCGTTGACAATAAAAGCCTCTGTAATATCTTGTCCAAATGACCAAATACCATGAAACAACATCAATCAACTGGGATTAAGTTTTTCAAGCAATGATGGCTTCAATTGATTGATTGATTGGATGTCTGCTTTACGTCCAGCGAGCAGTATTTCAGCTATATTCAGGACGGGAACAAGTAAACAAACAATAAATCAGCGGAAAATGAGGGTGGGATGGGTCACAGGGAATACAATTTTGACTGCCACTGGAAAAGTATGAAGGTTTTGGTAGGGGCGGAAATTTTAGCCTTTTGTAGCGGCTACAATAAGCCTACTCTTTTTCGAAATCTACAAAAGAGGGGCTTCAATTGAGGGCTATTCAAAAATGTGCATAACAAGAAGACCGGGAGATTGATTCCATGTTTGGGTATGTATAGCCTTGAGGTCTTCGATTCAAATAAGACTCAGACAATAAGGAAGGGCGATGAGTACAAAAGTATCATCAATCTCAGAAATCTTTATGCTGCAAAAACTGTGACAAATATTTTGTAATCGTTCCTTGGCTTTCGGCCCTTGTTGTTCGTCAGCTTTCTTGCTATTTTGCTCAAATAGTTGATTTTGAAATGCGACTACGTAGTCCTTCAATTTTTGAAACATAGATACCTGTTGGATAAAATTGTATATTTTCGTTTTTTATTTCTCACATAATAATAATGATAATGATGCCTACAATATGACATAAAATAAATTAACCTCTGCTAAACTATGTCTGTTCTATTTCTTAAATCAAACATTTGTATATACACTTACTTGATATTATTACTAATCTTTTGTTTATTCCTAATGCTTGTTTAAAACATTATAATTAAGAAAAAATATTACAAACAAAATTTAAAATAAAAACACAAATTAAAAGAATTATTTAAATATTTAATCAGCCTAAGAAACCATTTAAAACCCTATTACAGATTTAAAATAATTCCGGAGATCGTAGAGACCAAAAGATAAAACATATGCCACTTATACAATCAAGAAATTTGAGTTCGAATTAAAAACGATATTATATATAAACAATCATTTCTCGCTATTTCTACGGTAAAGCGCCCATTGTAGAGTAGAGAATGACGAAAAACAAAACTTTGAGGATTTAAATTCTTTCTTATTGGAGATAATATTCAGTTCTTGATTGTTCAATAACGAATTCATAATTAATATGAGTATAGCAATATAATATATCTTTCTCTTCGATGAGCATAAATCACAAAACTGTACCATATTATTATTACATATATTATATATTATGTCATAGACATATTAATTTAAGAGAACTTTGTTACTCAAAGCTGTAACTAACAAAGAAATTATTAACAACTTAAATGTGCAATAAAATTATTACAATTTAAAAAAAATATTCAGATCTTGTACAATTTTGTAAGACGAAAATTGTCATGTAATATAAAACATTTTTGGAAAAAAAATATGAAAATATGCATATAATAATATAAAAAGCAACGTTACCAGTGACGTTATACAACGTTACCAGCGACGTTTCAAATTTCATGGTTTAAAGCTTGTTATTGCTGTACATAACAAAATAATTTAAAAGCAGTCTCATCACTAGGATCGAAATGTATTTAATTTTTATATCTATTCGTACCAAATAACCAACCGGTCTTTCACTTGACAAAAAATATTAAAATGTTGTTCATATTGGTAACATTCAAAGAAAAAACAGCAATTTACTGAAAACACCGATTTCAGTAAAAATAAATAATTTAGCGACAAGATGAGGGGACGCAGAGCCTCTACTACTATTATTGGCCGGGTTGCATGGTGCAAACCGGTGGTTATAGTATAGTGAAAGCTGGTGGCGGAAATAGAGTATCTATTTTCTGTAATCAACTCCTCCTAGTTTTCAACTCAAATCTATGAAACTTCACAGAAAGATTGCACATGTATTAAAGTTGTACACATGCTATTATGGAAGGTTTCCAGATTTGGAAACTTAGTCATTTTTCTGAACATTTGCAGAAGACGGTACCTATTTTGTGTACTCAACTACTCCTATTTTACACAAACCCAAAACCTTTTTCTAACAACTTGTAAAGAATTCCCTTATATCAGACTTTTGCGATTTTTTTATATTGAACGGTATTTTATGAATGTATTTTGAGTAACTGGTAAATGTAGTTTTTTGCGAGAAGGCGTCCGGATTTATAGAAACCATTATAGTATTGGCAGATGTTAATAAAACTTGACAGGCATATTTCTTGTAGGGGTTGTATTAAACGCTTTACTACCAATCGTTTAAAAATGATTCTCAAGAGTTAGTTTAAAATATCTTTTATTTCTTGTCATAACGTGCCATTGAAAATTTTACATTGCAACTTTTTTATGAAAATGTTCCCAAAACAAAAGGAATTCCACCTATACACACCGTAATATAGACCTATATAATTCATATTGAAACTTGTAGGATACAATATAAAGCGGATGATTCTTATCTAAATATCAACAGAAAATGATTCATTTATAGCCGCTTTATAACACGATTGTTGGTTTCATTGTGTATTACTTTCTTCTGAATATAAAATGAGAGACATCTTGTTTATACCGTATTCGAGGGGTTATATGTCGTTGATGGAGCGCGCTATAGGCCTTAAATATCAAGGTTCAAGATGCGGGCTCGATTTGCCCCGATTCTACATGAATATGTAGCCACACACACAAGACTCATAAGGCTAGATATTTTCGACTTGATTTAACATATTCTATTCAGAAAAATAACTGGACTTGTGACAGGCGCTAGTAAAAAACGATTTGATTCTTCCCTGCTTGTACCTAAAAAAAGTAGTACATTGACTTAGAAATTTTTAACTAGATTAACATCAGAAAAAAGGAGGCTATTGAGTATAAATGGGTTTTTTAATAAATTACAGGAATATTTATTCTTTGAAATACATAATGCACACACATTTTTACTACAAACGTTTCCAGCCATCGCAATAGTTCCTATTGATTCAAGCATTGCAATGACGTGATGTATTTTTAATGAAAAGTGAAGCGGAATCAGTCCTTACTGAATGCAGTTGTAGAGTTCCTTTTTCTGGCTTGCAGTTCTTGGCAATGCTTTCATTCAGTACAATAGAGTATCGATATATATCATCCGAAATGCATTTAAATTAGGCTGCTAGGTTACTAGTTGCAGACCATGTGTGAAAATCGTCAGCATTTTTAATGTTAACTTATTTCTGCTTAATTGTTAGATCAGCGCATCTTTTTACTATTCCAACAAAAGTCATCACAAGGGTCTTTCCCATGACCAGCCTCAAAATAATCCCAAGTACAATCAACCTCAAATTAATTTTTTTGTGGTTTTTGATAATTGAAAAAATATGTTTATTTCTTTATTGCGACGTCGGAATATCTGTCCAGTAATGCATATATTTTGCTGCAGGATCCATAACTTTCATCAGAGGAACCAATCTAGTTTTAACAGAAAAAACGAGCGAAGCGTTATGATTTAAATCATTCTATATGAAATTGAAATTCTTGTGATGAAGAGTCCCATCCATTTTAACTACAGGGTTCAAACTAACAAAACGTTTGTTAAAAAAGAAGATTGAACTTCATCACTAGAGTTACAGTTGAAATTTTAAGAAAAATCCATTTGCACAATAAAATGATGAACAGGAAGAGTTGCTTTCAAAGTTCACAAAGCTGATTTTTAACGCGAATAACGTGTGCTTTGAATTCAAACAACTGCTTTTGAAATGTTTTAACAAAAGATGACATGTCACTTGTTTTTGTAACTATAGTCATCCGTTGCGCAGCATCTGTTTTAACACGCTTCCATTCATCAAACGTAAAATGGTCGGTATCAACATAAAAAACTGATTCAACGTCAAAATCAGGTGTCATACCTTTTACAAATGAGTCAGGATTATCATCGGTAATAAGGCCACATCTTTTCAAGGAACGGAGTTTCAATGCCATGTTCTGGTGTTTAATACAAAGGCAAGTATTGCGAGTTGCATACAAACTAAGCTGAAGTGTTTGGGTCTATACTTACAGAATCTAGAATAAGACATTGAAATATTCGAATTCTCAGTCCTGAACTTCAGATACAAATTCTTCAAGTGATCCTATAGAATTCTTTTTTGGTTTTGTTTTTCGTGTAAAGTTTTGTAGTCGGACTTTCCAGGCATCACTTACGAATTATCCCCTTTATTAAAATATTGTGTTACTGTTTCTTCCATTTTTTTTAACTAAGAGTAACCTCTTCTGCAAAGTTTTTTTGTAGATTCTTAGATGTATACCTTAACGATTTTTGCAGTATTCCATATACATGACTAGTATAAGACACCATTTTGTATTCTTTTGTAATTTTCCCGTGAACAATTCTTTTTAATAGTTGAACATCTTCGACGGCTTTGACATCTTTAACCAGAACGTTGTGAAATTGTAACTTTCTGCATATTTTTGGATATTTCACTGGATCTAGACCAGATTCTCTCATATAAGACATGGCTGTAGACCTAGGAGTAGTTATGAAGGTTTCATAGCTTTCTTTTGTGTTGAATGAAGTTTATCCTGCTTCGCTTTTAATTTTCGGATTCTTTTCTTCAATTTTCATACTGTTCTGTTAGATATTGCCAGTTCAGATTCCAATTTGCATATTTTCCTGTTTGCCCTCGAAATCGCCCTGCTAATTCTATTTCGTGATGATCTGCGCTTTTCGACGGTTGACTTGACAGTCGACTTAGCCAACTCTTTCTTTTTATTTTCTCAGTATTGCGTCATTCTTTCTCGGTTTTTCTCTCGCCTTCGTTCAAGATCTCTTTCCCTAATTTATTACTTTGCACGTAAGATTTTTTCCTCTTTCTATTTCTCTCTTTTTTTAAGTACGTCTCAAAATTTTCTGATTTTCTACGCTCTCTCTACTTGCTTTGATATTCAGTCCTACTCTTTTTCCTCTTTTCTGTAGAGAAAAAAAACCCCAGAGATTTTCACTTTGTAACATGAATATTTATATATTAATGTTTCAGTTTTTTGCCATTCTTTAAAAGTAATTAAATTGTTATTTCGGCCGTTTTGTTTTGATTTGTAGTTTTAGGATTTTTCTTACACAAAATTTCGACAAATTGATAACACAAGAAAATGTTTCTATTTTTTTTCTATTATTGGCGAACAAGTTACGTTTTATTTTACTCCATGAAAAAAGATTTTTGTATTAAGACAATATTTTGTGACGATCAGGTTGTTAAATGATGTTTAATAAATGAAAACTGGTTAAAGTCTACATATTCTTTTAACATTTCGGAGTTACTGCTGTTGGTGAATATCATTTATTATAATTTTCCGTCCTCATAATACTGTCTTTAGTCGGAATATTTCGTAAAACTAACAATAATATAACTTTACCTATGCCTTATTTATAAAATATGACGAGGTACACTGTACATGATCAAAAGAATGGCAAAAATAAAAATGCTAAAAAAAATCATTAAAAATGATATTATGGCTTTCCATATATTTTATTTTTAAAGTGCGGACCTGATAGAACATAGTGATGGACGCTGATGTAAACAATAATAATTTAATTTGCTTTGTTAGCTGAAATCTGATTGGTGAATTCAAATCGGGCAACCCTTATTATAAGAAATAACTTGCGTGACCTATGACCTATTCTAACGCCGTTAAAATTCAAATAGTTCCACAACGTCATCGACGCTTTTACCGCAAAAATTGGTAAGATATATATATATATATACGATATAATATGGTTTGGGTCTATTTACACCATTCATAAACCGCTTCGCGGTTTATTAGGCGTAAACAGACCCAAACCATATTATATCGTTATATCGTATAATCTGTTCAGAAATTTGAAGTGTTCCTTAAATAAACGAAACAACGATAGATCATTGAATCATTGGAAAGAAATACAAAAATATATAACAAAAAAGAAACTAATGGCATCTGACGATTTTATTACGATCTTTGACATTTCATGCCTTGAGGACCTTGAGGGTCTTATGTGTATCATTGGTGTTGTTCATACAGTTAAACAATAATAATGCCGGATCGGGATCTATTTGACTTGACTTTGAGTGCTGATAATAATAAAAAAATATATATGTGATAATACTGAAGAATCGAAGCGTTTTCTTTTTGTTTTGTTGTTTTGTTGTTTGTTTTTTTTTTGGTGTGTCCTTTGGGGGAGGGGGTGTGTGTTAAAACTATTATTTAATTCAGTCCTGCAGAATGAAAGAGCGTAACGTTTTTAATAATAAGAACATTTCATATGCTGATGACACTGGATGTTTTGTGAAGTATCTTTATTTTAAAATTTAGTAATTGCAATCATTGACATAGCTTGAATGCTAATTGTAATTTTATATGTAGTAGCAGCAAGTAGATGAGAAGATCATTGACAACTGTGAGGTTCATATCGAATTTCGGTTTCCCTTTTTTATAGCAGTACTTATAAGTCAAATCTGAATCTACTAGAATACGAAATATTATTCATTGCTTTAACATGTTTTAGACAGAAGAATCTCACCATCCATTATTTCATGTGTTTTTGATTGATTTGTCTTTGTCTTGCAACTTCACCCAAGACGCTTGAAAAATTCGTCATTCCCGGAAGCACTATATCTCTATGGAAACGCGTGATATTTCGCGGTCGCTTTCGTTGTTTTCACAACATATGTCAAAACATACAACATAATTCTGAATACACATTACTAAATGTTACAAATATTTATTATACATGTGACATTAATTAAAAATACACAGAAAACACCTCTGACAAAAATTGTCAGCTTTACACATCATATTTAGAAATATTCAGTGCCCCTGCATTCAAACATTAAACGTAGTTAAAAACAAACATGACTATGTTTCAGCAATCTAAAACAAATGCCTAATCTTCACTCGTGTCCTGCATATTCTCGTTCATTTTTCATATTAATTACATACATCTGACCTTGGTATCAAAGTTCAACTAAAAGTCATACATGTGTGAAGGCCATCATGAATGTGATAAACATTCTTATTAGTGTATATCCACGTGTGAAATATCTATTTCCCAGATCAAACCAAATAAAAGGTATTTTCAAGATAATTAATATCTATAAAAATTACATAAGGTTGAAAGGTCAAGGCTACATAGTTGTCAACATGACACATGACATATCTTCTAAAGGAAATACATCCAGATGTATAATATCTTACAATCTGGACAAGCTTCCAATGCAATTTTTAAATTAATTTGACCTTGAAGGTTAAAAAGTAGGTCAAATAAAGGTAATTATAATAGCAGACATACTCCCTCATTGTGATACATCGTTGTGTAAAATTTCAAAGTCTAAGGTCAAAACACAAAAAAGGTGACAGGCTGGACAAGATTTCAATATACAATTAAGACAAATTTGACCTTAAGGTCAAATATCAAGGCAGAGCTCTCTCTGTTGTGTTTATCATTTCAAGTTTAATGGGGTATATGCGATAAACACCGAATTTTGGATAATTTTAATGAAAGCACGTTATCTATATAGCGTAACTTAAAATTAAAGGCTGGTCTTTTATCCTTGTTCTTGAGTATTTGTATAAAATATACCTTATACTTATAATAAAACAAGTCAGTAAGAAACAGAGCAAAGTTAGTACCCATTGGAATACCGACTGTCTTAAAAAACACGACCAACAGGCATGAAAAAAATATGCTTTCATTAAAAAATCAGGCATTCTGATGATTTCTGTAAGAGAGAACTGTTCGTTAAAATCAATGTTTACAAATAATGATTCGTACAGACCTAAATCCAATATTTGTATCTAGTGATAGTTTTATACATTCTTTAGGTTTTTCTTGTACCTTGTTATGGGGTGGAAAATTCAAACGTGATAACGCTATTGCATGAAGAGAATGATCTAGACTGCATGTTCTCTTAAATATCTTTACATTTTTCAGTATCCACATCTGATTAACACACCTCCGGAGAAGTTTGTTTCACAGTACCTGTATCGATGAAGCCCGTTTTTAATAAAATAAATGTAGACGTTCGGAATGAGGTTCAATAGGGCAATTAATAAATAAAATGTGGTTAATTGTATTTTTCTCAAACGATTTAGGAACAAACACAACATGTCTAATTGGCATACACTGTCAAAAAGACAGAAATATGTATTGTTAAAAATTATTAAAATGACATCTAAAGTTAACTTATGCTCTCAACGTTCTTATTCTAAATATCGAATTTCTGTTTTAAAGTTAATTTAAAGCAGCCGTAATCTGCTACCTAGCAGGTTATGCTAGAATTGCATAGTATTAAAGAAGTTATGATGTATTATTGTGAATATATTTACCTTTAAAGTGAAAAAGTATGGGCGTCCATTTTTCAAATATGAATTCTTTACAGCCCACACACAGTCTTTTGTTGTTTCTGTATACTGAATAATGTTGTCGAATTTTGGCTTTGAGCCTATTGCCCATAAATAATGTTTGATGCCGCTCTCTTTGTCTTGGAAGACGTCTCTCCAACTAAAACGTTTCATCTAGTATTATGTATATAACGTATTTTGTACAAAATATTAACATAATCCGTCGTTATATATTTATATATCAAATATTAGCGAGCATCGCAGATGCGAGCTATACGGTTACATGCGTGTGTGTAAAAAAAAGTCACGTGATACATATGAACAAATCCATTTCAGATGGTAGCTGAGCTATCCGAAGAAAATATTGTAGACGAACGAAAAAATATATAATTTAAAAGTAGACACAAATAATTTTGACATCGATAAAATTAAAGTGTTTATTTTTTAAATTACTACAAAAATGCCAGACAAATTTTTTTTCAATCTGAAACGTTGTATTTGAAATTGAGTTTTGTGACGTCACCAACACATTGGATACGACGTCACGTCAACAATGGAATGTAGAGGCACTGTTAGGGGGCTCTAAAGTAACGACAGAACAATGTGCGATGCTCGCATTAAGGCTACGCCTACATTCATGTTAGTTAAAATGATATAATGCAGACGTTTGCAACAAACATACATAATATGAGTGTCATATGTGAATTTATACCTTAACCTGACGTGTTTTTTTTCTGTGTAATTATAGTGGTAGTTTTTCTATCAATACATAATTAACTTCTTATGTCATTTATATACACGTTTTTGCGAGATCCCATGTATATGTCAATTAAATGTGGACTAAAATAGTTTTGTGGGATGCACTCAAGGTAGATCGAACGAAGAAGGTTTCATCTGATGTTTTCTATTTTGATACCTTTACGCTCTTTGCACGCACATAATTCTCGCATTAAAACAGGTTTAAAGTTAGAACTTTAAATGCATCTATTTCGTAGAAGTTGGAGTGTACATATACTATGACTAATGATTCAAAATGACGACCTACACTCTTCATTACAAATACAAATCTTAACGAGCATAATAATCTTTCCATATACGAAAAGAAAAGAATTAATGATTCAGCACTAAAGGGAACAACATTAAAATAAATGCAAATGTCATAAATAAATATAAATACCATGCATTAATTTTATTCACATTTTTAGTATGTAGTCCAGCTATTGTGATTAACTTTGATGTTAGCTCCGGTGATGTCAGGTCTACCATAACAGCAGCTGATGTTGCAACTGAGCTTCGATTTGTAAAGTCTACTCCTACAAAAACGTTATTTTGTGATGAGATTGCTTTGATTTAATGACATTCCTACTCATATAGACTTCTAGTCTTGAGAGAATTGTGCATTATCATGTTAGTATATTCCTGAAACAGACTCAATTGTTTCCTGCATTATTCTTATATGAAATTAATTATCTACGAAATAATCTCCAATAAACCTACAATACCTTATTGGAATGTTAGTGTTAAAACTCTTTACAATTTTAAAACTATGGTCATTAAATATGCTCTCATTCAGCACAACTGATTAATTATGAGAAAAGGCACTTGGCAAATTAATTTTTTTTATCTTGGTATATGTAATGAAATTGAACACAGATAAAAAAAACACTAGCAATGTGAAATGCATATCTTATTGACAAACGTCAGTAACGTTTCTATATTTCAAATTCAATGTTTATTTCACATTTTCTTTAGCATATCTTTACTAAGAAATTAAAGTAATGATATTTTAGTACTTGCCTTTTACAGACGCATAATACACGTGACCATTCTGTAAAGACAAGTTGTGGAATGTCACGTGGTTACATAGACCGACACTTGTGTAGTTCAGTACGTCTAGTCCACCCGAGTATGAACCTTTTGAAGTATATGAATTGTTAAAGTGTCAATTTTTACCCAAGTGTGAACTTTTAAAGTATATTAATTGTTAAAGTGTCAATTTTTTTCTTTATAGAGTTAAAATTACAAAAAATGCCTTCGTAATAAAACCTATTTACAAAATAAAATTGCATTTCTGTTAGAAATGCTCCAGGTTTCTAATTACAATGTACAGAGGATATAAGAAATTAGTTATTCAATATTGATAGAAAAGGATTTCGCAATTTGTTACATTATAACTGACCAATCGCAACATAATATGCTTTAATTCCACTACTGTGACTACTTCTTCCCGATTCCTCAACATCAATAAAAGAATCCCATGTAATATAAATATCAGAAGTAGAAGTCTGAAAAATATTATGCACTTATTTATTTTTATGGTATTGTAAATGAATGAGAAAAAAAACTGTTTGGCATGCAGAATGTCAAGACAGGTAAACATATTAAACTGAATGTTAATAACTACTACAAGCAACGGATGCGATTATAGATGATTATGAATGTTTTAATACAGTTTGTTTTTAATAGATTTGCCAATTTGTCGTATGTTTTTGTCGAGCCTAAAAACATCACTTAAATTATAGCAACAGTTGCATTCACCACAAATTTGTAGATCCAACACAATCAACAGTAAAGTTTGTAAGATTTACATCACAATGATTGTCTCTAACTCGCCTAGCAGTAGATGCATTTAATATATCAAATTAGGAATGTAAAAATACAGAGACGACTTAATGGCTTATATTGTGTATGTATGTTTTAGTCATATTCGTATTCCTAACTTCAATTAAAACAAAAACATCATAGCCACGCTTATTGAGACACTTACAACATATATAGTAGGATTCCATCCAATCCAAACCCGTCCTGGTATTGGTGGTGTTAAGTCTACAGATATTCCGTCTGAACACTCATTGACTTCATTCAAGTCTTCTGATCGTTCTTTGTACTTAACAGGTTTGAAAGGAGCATGAATGCATATAATGTACCGCTTACCATGCTGCAGAAAATTTTCACTGCTGAAAGGTATGTTGACATATTCATTTACTGAAAAATAGAAGAGTATATAAAAGCATTCTAAGTTTAATTTATCTTTGATATTTATTTACTTGTTTGATTTTAAACAATTATATGATTATGATTTCTCATAAATTAACGCACCTAAATATTACAAATATACGAGTTAAAATCAGTATTACATGCCATAACATTCCGAGAAACTAATATCAACCACAGGGCCTCATGCCCGAGGGCTGAAAGTTGTCAAGGTTGATGCGGCATGTGATTGACATGTTTTATACACTTTATCATATACTGTAAAAGGAGTGTATTTTAATAATAATTCTTAATTTAAGAATAGTTAATTTCGTAAAAAGATATCTTTGATCAAATGCATTTTTAAGATGTTTTGAAAGCATAGTTTTTAGTTTTTATTAAAAGTCCAAATGCTTTTTAAAATCTTTTTTTCTTATTGAAGAATTTCCCAAGTAATTTCCTTTATTAAAAAATGTTGAAAAATACCATTAATAAATGCTCACAATAATTTCTTAATTTACCATAATTCACTGATCAAATTTTTTCAGTTTATTTTACTTAATATGAACCTGTCCTACAGATTCCGAACGTGACAGTGACAGAAACTACTGTATTTAGTACTAAATAAATGCCAAAGTAATGTTATAAGTCACATGACTAAATCGTCCAGTATCGACATCAATTGATCAGTTGAGCAAATAAGTTTAATCTGATTAATATAGTATTAAACCAAAGAATACTTTACGTCCAAAACGAATGTGCTTCGGTGGATATGTCCATATAATCAGTAACATCAAGACATTTGAAAATTGAGACGAAACTAAATATTTGTTGAGAGCTGGCAAAAACATTTAATTTTTGCCGAAAAAAGATTAAACACAACCTATCATTCAGCAGCTATACATTTTAAAGTTTTAACCACGCGTCCATGTAATCATGTCTCCCTTAAAGTGCTAGATTGTAAGGTGTAAGATTACATCTGACTTTTTAAAATAACGATAATAGTTGAAATTAACAATATTATATGAATTACCTGTAGATGGACCAAAATAAGTTGTTTCAATCGTTTCTTTAAATTTTGATTTAAATAAACCTGTTCATGATATAGCTAAAAATGGAGAATATAAAAATGATAAAAAAAGAAAGGGGAGTAGTTAAACTATTTTGTGCACTTTCATGACCTTAGCGAGTATGTTACAAGCAGAAACACGCAAAATTAATGAAGCTACCAAAGACGTCCGACAGTATGATATACTAAAAACGACATTACATATTTAGTAAATTAGTTCAAGAATTTAAAACGATGCGCATGTCCACTTTCAGGTAAAGTTTACCACCTTAATTTAACATGCTGAAAAATTTTAATAAACACTAATCACAAAAAATAATACCTTAGTAATTGCTACATTAACCAAAAATAGATCAGCGCATAGTTGAACGAATTTTACTCAAAAAACACAGGAACAGAAAGGAGGGAAATAAGAACAAGTTTCACTTTTTGCGTTTTTGCACCAACTCTTTTCCCTGGGTTGCTGTGATTATTTTTGTCTCATAAAATAAAACACCCTAATCTGACAGCATTATTATCACATTCTCGATCTAAAGTAAACAACATCTTATATTGAACTGTATATACAAAAGAAATCAATAACAGAAGCACAAACACAATTTTGACATTAAATTTCCAAACAAATAACGTTTATGAATGTTTGATATGATTTATATACGAAGTTATCGTCCATTTACATAAACATTTATTTTTATTGAATATTGCAACTTACATGTAGCTCTCATTTCAAAGATAGCTGACAATGTAGTTTTTTACAGAAGCCATACCTGTATGGCCACATTTAATTGCATCTGGATGTGAACACGGATCTGGTAGATGAAGGTCAATACCGCTTTTGTAATATGGCGCTGTATCTAAACTTTCAATCTCAATAACTGCAAAGGTATAGTCTTTGTGTCGTAATGAGTCCCAAGAAGCACTCAGTATATTTTTATATGGTGTATAGTCAACATCTCGAGCTGACCATTTTCCAAATTCTTGTAGATAAATTTCTTTTCCAAAAGCTTCCTTGACTGATCCATCTTAACAGAATGAATCAATTATATAAAATATAATAGTATATATATAATAAAGCAAAATTAATTACCATAACATATGACTACCTTTTATTTGAACAAATATTCATACACACATTTTGATCGCATTTGATGTATGAAGAAAATATAAATTCTCATAAATAAGTAATTGTATAACTGCTACAGCTTTTAAGGTCTTTCCCACTATAGTAAAAAGACCTTCTTGTATTTCTTAGGATTAATACTTTTTCAGCAGCAGATGTCAAAAAGTGTCTTTACGTGTCGCTTCGAAACGTGGCACACAAAACCGACACTACCTGGGCTCGACCTGAGTCACCCTGCGAAACCGATCTATATTGCGAAACGGAGTTATCTCCCCAAACACTGTTTACCCTTGTTTTCAATTAAATTATCCTGACCATAATTGACCACGTGATCATATTTGATGTAACGGATGTCCATGAATGAAGCAGACCTCGGTAATTTTCGGCAAATATCGGAAATATTGGAAATACTATTTGAGTAACTAACTTTTTTTATAAAAATGTTAACATTGACTTATAGTAAAGCAGTATATTTAATTTTATCATTAATTATCAATATATTGGTTTAATTAAGATATATTTCTTGGTGGAAAAATAAATTTAAACTGGGACTTCAATTATGGGTCGGATACCTTAAACTCAAAAACCGTAACCGATATCAAAATTCTAATGTGTTTAATTTGTCACCTGACTCATGACATTGATTTATCACGCAAAAATTTTTTTTCGATCTTCTTGCTGGTTACGCGCTTTTGACGCGAAGTTTGTCGAAAACGTCAGAGTTGTTTGATTTCCACAAAACTTGGTTTCCAGGTAGATATGAGGGTCCTAATTACATATCTGGTATCAAAATTGTTTTTCGGTCCACCCTTTTCAAAATCGCCGCCATTGAAATTTTGTTTGACACGTTTCGGTTAATCAGTGTTTGACTTTTAAACCGTCAGAGATAATATAGTGAACACATGGGTTTTTTGTGACCGTCATAACAAGCCTTTCGATTTAAGACCAAAGTCGAATCGTTACGGGCAGCCATATTCAAAATGGCCGACACCGTAAGCAGTTTTTTTAGAATAACACGTATAAAATTGAAGCAGACAATACAAGTGAAAAATGTTCGTCACATCGAAATGTACAAAAAATGTTTGAGGTACGAAAGCGTAAAAATTGTCTTTTTTGAGTTATTGCCCTTGATTCGTATTTTGAAAATGGTTTTTGGTTAATAACGTTTTAAACGTTACATGGAATGAAAGAAACATAATTTCAGTTGAAAGAGAATTAAAAGACCTACAATTTGATCCCAAGAAGTACATGATTCGGTTTCAAAATGGCGGCCAAAAACACATCGTAAACTGCGTTATTTGTCAATAACTGTTAAACCGTTACATATTATACAGAAAACATATAAGTTTTTTGTGACCGATATGTCAAGCCCTTTGATTTAAGACCAAAGCCGAATAGTTGTGGGCAGCCATTTTCAAAATGGCCGACACCGTTAATAGTTTTTATAAAATAACACTCTAACCGTACAAAATTGAAGCGGACAATACATGGAAAACTGAAACGGGATCATGTACTGAATTCAAATATAATATTTTATGACCAAAAGTGACATTTTGTCCATAGCAAATGACTAAACGTCCTTAGCAACCATACATTTTCTGACTTGGGACCACTTGCTTTGTACACCAAAAACACCAAATCCATAGCAACTGACCGTAAAGTGATTAGCAACCATATACCTAGACATAACACTAACAACCATATACCTAGACATAACACTAACAACCATATACCTAGACATAACACTAACAACATGCAGGGAAAGACCTCACATTTGTTCTCTGAACAAATGAATTTTTAATTATATTTATCAATATTAGATATAGAATTTGCAATATTTGACTACTGCTCAAGTCGTCCAATGTTAATGTTTAGTAGTAAGCTTCAGTATACCACTAAGCACTTCCATTATTATAATTTAAGTACACTTGTAAATACCTCCATTAACTTCCTGGTCGCCAATAGCATCGATGACTATTCGTGGTAAAATTACTTGATTATCACACTGCTTTATTTCTGTCATTACTGTTTGCCAAACTCCAGCCTTGTTATACCCTCTAACAGCAAACTTTTTACACTTACTGAAGTCTAGTCTACCATCAAATTGAACTGTTATCTGAGACTGCAATGTTATAATGAATGAATAATTTCAATGCATGTTTAATGGGAAAAATTATCATCCTTGTAAATCTTTGAACAAATTAACGATTTCAGGCAGTTGGGGGTTTAATTCTACATAAAAGCACAACACATGAAATGTACTTAATTCATTAAAACATTAGCAGTTCTAATCATTGTATAAATTTACTTACATATGAAATATTTAATGATATAATATTATCTGGTTGTAACCAGGGATGATAACTCCCGTCGAATTCATCCATTATTGTATATTCATAATAATCTATTGCATTTCGGGCTTCTTCTTCATCTTGTATATCTGGATCATACATGTCTGTAAAGTCCAGTATTATCTGAAGGTAAAATATTTAAATTTTTATATATTTATATTTTTCTTGATTTAAATTGCCCAAACTCACGAACAAGATAAATTTATAACGATGCGTGGAGCTTTGTGATTTTTGATGTTAAAATTGTATAAAAGATATTTTATGTTTATTTGTAAATTAGTTGATAAATAACTGAATTGAACCTTTTTTGACAACAATAAAAAAGTACTTCAAGGTAAAGAAGGACACATAAAGCAGAGAAAAAGTTTATAATTATATATATATTGAAAATAATATTTTAAAACCAATGCATTTCATGATTAAAAAGGTTTATTAACAAATTTAAGAATCCAACAGGAAAAAATACTTTATAATAAAAGAATGGCCCAGAATGTTCATGTAATAAATAAAATGATAGGAACATTTCGAAAGAGCTCAAAATATATATACGTAAATTAAAAAGACAATGATTGTTTAAATATATATATTTATAGATTGTGTTGTTATTTCATCAACGTTTTCAATGTAAATAATTGTAGTTTTTAAGTTAAATGCCGTTTAACATGTAAAAAGTTAAATTTAATCATTTTATAAATTGATTTGCTACAAATACGGCTCTTCTTACTAGAAATTCTTTCTATTTGTTTTCATAAGGATGGGAGAAAAATATTATTTTGTTCTCAACAATATTAACTGACAACGCTGCAAAATTATGAAATAGTAAATTTGATGCTATCTTTTTGTCGTCATAAAATTTGAATCAGATGAAATGAAGATTTCGGATGTAAATCAAAATGTGTATATTACGATTTGCAGGGGTAATTATTTACATATTATAACGGGTATTCAATTAAACAATATTGAATTTTTCTTTGTATCTGGACATAATTTTTTAGCAGACAAATTTAACTACAAATCACTACAAATCTTCGTGTCAGATTAGAAATGAAACCTTTATAGTGTACGTATTCCCGAAAATGTAATGTCAGCAATAATTTCGAACTTCATATCTAAATATTAGGTAAGAATTGGTTTGCCACTTGTTTTTACACATTATTGAAGACAGAAGTAAAACTTCTTAGAAACAATACCAATAACTGTCAAATAAAAGGTTGTTAATGTTAAAATTCAGAATTATGAAATAATGGTATCATCAGTGATATCCTAAGTCGTATGCATCTGTTTTGTAC
Organism: Limnoperna fortunei; assembly: GCA_944474755.1. Lineage (NCBI taxonomy): Eukaryota > Metazoa > Mollusca > Bivalvia > Mytilida > Modiolidae > Limnoperna > Limnoperna fortunei. The sequence goes on from OX104122.1 coordinate 53,056,121, forward strand.
CAACTATTGTTCTTTCAGGTCATTGTCGTAAAACGTACTCCTTCACGCTTTCCCGTCATACTTGAAGTAATTATGCATAAACCCTAGAGAGCTTGAAATGAAAGGTCAGCCTCTTACTTAGACCTACTTCTAGAAATAGACTAAACTTTACAATTGTCAACTTTTCGTTCATGGACAACAACATTTCAGCTCCAGGGTATGGTTTGTACAATTCACTTGTCCGTTATTCTAGATACTGCGATCCGTATTCTGATTTTCTAGACCGATCGCTGCTGTTGACTGCTAAACTACTCAAAGAAAGGTTTGTTGTACCTAGGTTGTTCTATGGTTGTCACCATGACTTAATTGATCGTTATGAAAAATGCACCGCTGGTTTTTATTGGGTTCGGGTTACTCTATCTGTTTTTGTGTTTTTGGTTTTGTGATGCTTTGTGTATGTTTGTCTATATCCGCATTTTTGTAACTGTCCCTTTTAACTTTTGTTGTTAGGTCGGTTTTCTTGCTATTCTTCATAATGTTAACAATAACTGAGAATGTATATTTATTATTTGTTTGAATGATTGCTTACATACTTTCATTGTCTTTCACAAAAGTGACGGACAGTGAAAACAGATTGAGTATCTGTGACAACTCCTGATGTTTGTAAAAAAAACTTGCAATACTAAAGTTAAGTATTGAGTCGGGAACATCTTTTTCAAATTTGGAAATAAAAGCACCACAACATTACTGGTATGCCAATGATGAATGAAGATAAAACACTATCTGGTACACATCGCTAGGGTTTTAAATATGTCCTGTAGTAATCTCATGTCTGCTTTGTGAAGTTAACATCAAATCCATTCTTTTTACTACTAAATGATATAATGTTTCATTGATCACATTTAGTCAATATTCCTTTCAGTATTCCAAACTTGTTCGCCAAAATCTTTAAATCGACAGAGTATTAAAAAGTATTAAACGTCACTTTGCTAATAGTAAACTTTATTACCTTATCATTTATGTCTTCAATGTATCTAATATACAAAGTACCGGATACTGGTCTATTGGGAATAACAGTAACACCATTACTGGTCAATGCTGGGAAACAAATGTAATCAGCACAGAACTGTACCGAAATGCGATACGTCCGACCTGGTGTTAGGTTAAGCTCAGTTTTAAAAAGATGAACGTTTCTGTGCACTTCAACATACTGGCGATCTATTGATTCAAGAACATTCCAAAAATCTGAAGACCAAAGTGAAATGGTTATAAGCATATATAATAAAAGATATATATATAGCAAATAAATAATTGGTAGGCATTTATCGCTTATTATTTCGTTAGTGCTAAGTGTACTCTATTGATTGATTACTAACTAAAAGCACTGTTTACACTTTACAAGTTTTCTTTTCTTTGTTATTTTAAATTTGCAATTTATATTTTAAAATGTAAATATTTACCACCCAGCCAGTGTCGTACTTCAATTGTCCAAAACCCGTGCGTTACAAATTTTAAATAAGTAATAGGCATTTCCCAATATGCGTTCAATGTTGTCACCGATGTTTGAAAGTCTAAATCTGCTTTACGTACTGGTCTTGGATCCTATAAATGTATAGATAGCTTGTGTATAATTAAGATGTTCAACAACAAACTATTAGTCGTTTTAAACTGATTTACACCATTTAATCTTCTCTAAATTACTTATGTCGAAATGACAAAAATCAAGCAATAATTAGCAGATATGTTTCATTTTTTCTTCCGAAAGTCAATACATTTTAAGCATAGTGAAAATATATGACTGTGTAAACGATTATTACACAGGTTTCTGTTTGTTACGAAAACAATTGATGGCAATTCTTTCTAATATATAACACATGTTTTTATGTTATACAGAAATAAAAAATTAAATTGTAAAAAGAAACAATTACCTTGTGAAAATGATTGTGCAACCCAGTAAAATAAAGTTTTAGTATCCCAAAAACGACATATCTGCATCAGTATGTATTACTATTGTTATAACATACGTCAAAAGAAAGATGTATTTTTTTTTAAGTTGCCTACCTTTTTATGATGCCTCGACTTTAAGTCGATATATCCTGAAATAATAAAAAAAAAGAAGAAGTTACTTAAAGGACAAAATTAATCTTTAAATTGATTTACCTTATTTATAAAAAAAGATTAACGTAAAACTTTGAGTTTAATAGACAAAGCGTAATAAGCTTTAATCAAATCACAGAAATTGTAATTATTCAATTTTAAACATATTTTCCGTTTCACATTATTATTAAATCACATAAACTACCAACCTGCACATTTTCTTCCATCTAAAATGTGCATATCTGATAATGGCATATTTGCATCAACGACATATATTCCATCTGTAGACGAGTTAACAGTTCCTGCTGATGTTTCAGCAAATATTGTTATAAAATACATCTAAAATTACAATATTATTTTATTGTGATATTCATCATATTTATTCCTAGACGAATCATCTTTATCTTGTGCTAGCAAGTTACTATTGTCTTTATTCTTTTAAGCGGACTGGTATATGATGTGTTAATTGACAATTTTCTAAAATTATAATAATAATAAGATAATGTATTAGGAATATAATTTATAATTAAAAGCTTTGAATTGATTAAATTTGAATTAATTAAGTCTCGTTTTTCTTACACTTCTTACCTTTAATACATCAAGTGTAAGTGACATGAAAACATGTTGACCTGAGCCATCCGCCATTTTTGTTTTCTCATGCACATCACATTTACCCGATATGGTACCAACACAACCATAATACGTTAAACTCAGATGTGGATGATATAAATTATACCATCTTACAGCGAGGGACTCTGTCGAATCTGTATAGTCGATGTCTTCCATATCCTTTAAAGCATACACATAATGTAAATGAAAGATACATATTTCATATTAAACATTAATATTACCGATAGTTTAAGAATCTTATGAAACATCTTTTTATGTAAGACGAAAATGAAGATAACAATAAGATTAAATTAATTAATAAACGCGCAATGTAAACATAAATGCTAGTATTTTTAAATGATACCTTGGGAGGGAACGTTTGAGTTGAATTCAAGGGAAGGTCAATTACAATGCCACAAGTTGGTAACTGTGTATCGAATATATAAGGAAGAGACGTCTGAACCACTGACAAGCCAGCAAGGTTGGTTGCTTTAATTGTAATAAAGTATTTGTGATGGCCATGCAACTGCCATTTCAGTTGCGACACATTCACTGAAACACATGTCTGGATAAGACTAAATTCACAGTGTGGACTCAGTCTGAATGGTAAATACCCTTGCACATCTGTTCGGTTTTCATCATGACCTGCAAAAGAAGTTGACCTCTAACAAGCATAATAGTAACACCTAACCGAGCATGGTATCAAGTTAGTTTATGTCTCCAAAATTGATATAATATCGGTGAGTCTAAATGATTGTTTGCTCTTTGTTTGAACACTACTTTACATAATATTCAGCTATATCTTGTCATCTTGAGTACTGTATATACTGCTGAAAGAATTGTGATAGTGCGTGACGTGTTGGGAGAATAAACTTTTCTAACGCGAAAAGACATCTTTGTGGATTTCAGAGAATGGCCAAATTTTCTTACTTTACCCTATCTTCTTTACTTTTAATTGCAATCCAAATTTTCAGTCGTTCGATTCATTCCACTTTTCCGATTTTAAGCATTATTTGTAAACTTAATCTTGTCCTTAATATAGCTGAAGTACGGCTCGCTGTACGTTAAGCAAACACAAACTTTTCTGTATAAAATTCCTACCAACTGAATATTCAAATGTTAATGGATACGGATCTTCCATATCACGAAAATCACCAATGGACCAGTTTGCTACCATAATCATATCATAAAGGTTAATGTCAATGTGATCTCCAACGAATTCCGGGGGTGTAGTATCCATTATATATGGCCCAAGGCTCTACAATGATAATAGTTTTAAATAATTTATCAATATAACATTCATATCCTTTGAATGAATTCCATTTTTTTGTCTGTTTTATTTTTATTTGGTTGTTAAGTTGTTAAGAAAATACAATCAACCATATAAGCAACACAAATTAACAATTGAATTGTGAGATTTAATATTTTTAATCTATTCAATTTTAAGCATTATTTTTTTAATTTGAGCTCGATAAAATATATACACTGACTTATAGTCAGCGTGTTTTGTTGAAGGTTTTTAGTCTGACAATAAAAATACTTACCGAGTATTGTCAAGCTTATGCTTTTGGTAAATAAAAAAAGTATTTTAAATCAAGAATTATTTCCTGAAAATATTCAGCGTTATAAAATAAAGCGGATTTTTCATTATTTTAAAGGGTGATTTTCCTAAGTAAATTTTTTAGCTAAATTATAGCGGAAGTGAAATCCTAGTTGCAGCAAATTGTGTGTTTCCGAAACCATTCAGTCTTTGTCGTTTGCGGTTGTCGCTGGAAAAGTCTCGCGGCTTGTCAGAATACTATTGTACGTCACAAAAGCATAGTTTACTTTTGTAAACAATATTAAATACCTGAATAGACAAAAATGGCTGACTTGCAATTTAAAATTGCATAAATCAAGGACGATTTGTTACAGGTAAACAAAAGAAGCATAATGTTAGATATAGACAAGTTGTGGATTAAGAAAATAATCTCTTCAGACAAACTCAATATATTTGTTCTATAGTACCTGGGTGCCTACAACATTAGATTTGCTGATGGACCGGATAATGATGTAAAACAAATTTCCTTCTGGAATTCCAAAATGGTTGAGGAGTATATGTGTATGGTGTTTTGTTGATTTAAACATCAATATATCGGGAAATGGGCTGTCAGCGGTAGAAGACAAGCCAACTTCATAGTCATCTATCAGTCCTCTGTCAATACCTGGACTCCAAGTTATGTTCAACTGAAATGAGTTCAATTCAGGAATGAATATAAAGCCTTAGGTAAAGATTGTCAAGAGAAGAGCTTTGTGTGTTATAGCAATCAAGAAAATAAAATTTGCAATTGATTTACAAAATAAAATGTATTAAAGAAATTTTAAAAAATATTTAATGTATTAAATGTTTCATTAAGCTGACATAAATTTGAGTCAAATTCTATCTAAACTGAAACAGTCGTTTCTTCATCGATATTGATTATAATAAAAAAATATATTTAAAAGGTTTTAGTTCCTTTACACTTTGCAATTACTTTGCTATAATTTTATGATGGTCGTTTATGTTTAACACTTACAAATTTTAATAAGTACTTGTTTTATATTGTAGATATAAAAAAGATCTCTTGGATGTATTACCTGTACAACTTTTGGAAGAACTCTTGTAACCATATCAAGATACTGTATAGAAGAATTACAAATATTCGTCCCGTTCACACTAATTGAGTTCACTGGAAAAATGTCTATGTTTTCGTGTACGATAGTAGAAAATCTGCAAACAATTACGTTTACGTATCTTAGTCATTAAATATATTGTATTTAATATTAAATGTTTCAACAACAAAAAAGTCTACCGAGAACTCTGTTGTTGATAAAAAATAACAGAGGAAACAAGATGCCTTCTTTTATGAAATGCTCAGTTTAGTTACAATTTTATCGTGTAACTTGACAAACTTGTTTCTTTAAACAATGACTAATACGTATTTTAGCGATTATTTTAAAAGGAACATTCCTGGGTTTTTTTATAAATGATTGACATTGATAAGCAAATCTGACGTGGATACCAGCAAAACCAGCCTGATTTTCCAAAGTACATTAAATACCATAAGCCAAGTCATCTGTTTAGGACATTACGGTAAACCAAAAATATCCGTTTTGATATTAGGGTCCACTTTCCCCAGAGGCGACGTATTGATCAAGGTTGAAACGGATTTTTTTTACATTTCATTTGGATTTAACTATATTCGAATATAATAAATTATTTTTAAAGATGTAAATGTGTTATTTTGATATGGTACAATGAAAGAAAAAGATATTCATTTACGTGATAATACCAAAATAGAAGGAGAACGGAATTTTAAGTTTCTAAATGTTTTGCTTGGACAGTGTAGTTTGACTTTCTAAATGAAAAAAAAAATCAAAACAAGCATGACAGGTAGACTCATACATACTTGTTTTGATTTATTGTGAGCGTCCACAGCTATGTTATGATCGCCCGTTTAAAAATGTCCATATCGTAGTATCTAAAAAAGTGAGGGAGGAGTATTAAGAACATTTGGCCTAGAAATATATAAGTTACAAATTCAAATTATTTATTAATGTATACCTGCAGGAATCGGTAATATTTTCTACTCTGTGCCTATGTAATGAGTCATCTAAAAACCACACATTTTTATTATTATCGGTAAACAAACCAGGATAAGTTTTTGCATTCTGAACGACAACATCTTTTACTAATGGGACTACAGTGGACACAGTGACGCCATCTGAACACACAGGGTCTGATATTTTGTTGGCTGTGTTATAAGCTACGACTGTTGTATAGTATTTTCCTTCTTTGGGTGCATTATATGAAGCCGTTGTTTTGTAAGTGTAGTCGTCCTGCAAAATATTAAACATCCCTACCTGAAAACACTCAGTGTGTAAAATCACGTTTAAAAGACAACAATGTACCTACATTACATTGAAAATTAGCCTAACGTAATGTGTTGCGTGTGACAGTAGTGAATATTTAATTGTACTAAAAGACTGAGTTAAATCAATTTGGAATATTATTTATTTTATCACCAATATTGAGAATAAAATATTGTAAATAGTGCAATATGTTTTATCCTGATATGAGTATTATTTCATTTTGGAACTTGGTTGGTCAATGACACGTTTATGCAATCCCGGGTGTGTTAACAATCATCCCTTTCATGAAGACATTCAGCGCCCAATTTAATTGTTCAATAACTGTTTCGATATAACATAAAAACCATCGTTCAACAACTGTTTGGTTCCACGGGGAATTGCACCAGATTTCAACCAAATTGTCTAAAAACAGAATGCAGTGTTTCTTTAACGTATAATTTATTATTAAACTTTTTATGATGTCTCTGCTAATGGCGTTTGGAGTCAAAATTAAACTGATTAATGTATACATTTCTTAATACAAGACACTCATATCTTTGGACCACTTACATATTCATCTAAGAACCTAACCCTTTCCTTTTGCAGAACACTCTCATTTTTTATCCGGCTTGCGTATACGAGAGACCCTCTCGTTGGGGGTTGTAAGGTCAAAATAAGGAAAACCTGACCGCGGACCGGAATGAGTAACGTTTTTGGAAGTGCCACGCTCCTTGCACGATAAAGACCCCTTTCTTTTGTAGATTTCGAAAAAGAGTAGGCTCATTTTAGCCGATAAGGACAAAATTTCATACTTTTTCAGTGGCAGTCTAAATTGTATCCCTGTGCCTCATCCCACCCACTTTTTCCGTTAATTGGTTTTAACGTGTTCTCGTCCTGAATTTAACTGAAATATTGCTTGCTGAACATAAAGCAGACATCCAATCAATCCTTCCTTAACAATCAAGAAAACCTTACTTTTACATCATCCATTGCATCATACATTACACTCTTCGGCTTGCCTCGTTGTGTACTTTTTACTTTGGTATTTCAGGAATTAAAATCTACATATCTATACATATCTGTAAATATTAACTTATAGAAATAATATCATATCTTTAATAACACTTACAACAGACTTATTTTGAAAAAAATCCTTGGAGAGGCAGCTTGTGGAAAATTCATACTGATAAAACTGAACTCCACTTTCTAGGTCTACAAATCCATTCCAGTGAGCATTAAGATGCAAATTTTGTTGATAATCTACTTCTGGACTTCCTGTTATACCGTCTTCGACGTATCCCGCTACAGGTGGGGATAAATCTATGGTTATCTTTAAAATACAAAATTTAAGCCCTGACGTCGATTACGCCGTCTTAAGTGTACAATTAATATTAGAATTTTTTTTTGTGGGTTTATTATATCAAAAAATATATACTATATTTTCTATGCAATATGCAATAAATAAATTCCAGTGTGGTAACTCTACAATGTTCACTTTAAAATCGTTGCTTGTTAAAGTTGTTAGGCTTTTTTTCAATACAACGAATACCGCGTGGAAAAACAAAATTATGACAAGAGAGAGTCTACAAGACAGTTCATTCAATAGGGCACATCTTATTTGCTACAGGTTGATTTTGTATTATGGGGAAGCCGATGTAGCCAGATAAAAACCCGGACCCTCGGTAGGAAACTGGCAATCGTTGTCAATTAGGATTGAAGTTGATCACACCCTGTATACCAAACACAAGTAGGCACGTTATCAATATTGGATGATAAGCAATCTTCTGAATTTGACAACCTACGTTTCAAAGCTTAATCGAATAAGTTTGCATGACAATATATTTTTCTCAATGAAAAAAAATAAAACAAAACACTGAACTTTTTTTGCAGTATTACCTATTTCATCTCTGAAAAATATTCATTTGACGTGCATATATTTTGAAGTCTTCTGTCCATTACGGACAACTCGAAAAAAAGGACAGTAAAAACAACAATAGATCATCAATTTAAAGCGGTAGCTAATTTTACTGTGGTTTCATTATTATTCAGTATATCAGGTTTCGTGGATTGAGAAAAAAATTTATTTCGTTGCATACATAAATTCGTAGATCGCCAGATGAAATGCACACTAAATGTTAAAATCAGTATTTTTGGGGAAATTTGTTAGTTCTTTAAAAAAAGAATTATTATATTAGTAAATCTAATTATTAACCGATTCGCTTTGTTTGTCTTTAAATGTACGGTAGGCGTGCAAAGATTACCTTACGTGTGAAGACAAAGTATGCACATTACGGTAATCATATACTTGTCATTAATGCGACTGTTGTTAATTAGAACGATATGATGTTTCTACAGTAATTAACATCTGAAAGACCATTGACAAAAACATTAAAATCTTGTTTCTATTTAATTGTGGTTATTTGTTTCAAACTCGAGCACTTTGAATCGTAACAGGAAGTTCGTTCCGAGATTTTCACTAACATTTTACAGACTATACAGACGTCCAAAAACTTGTTTGAATTATTATCATTACTTTTTTAATAATAATTTTACTTTAAAATGATATAAAATGATAAATATTAACTGTTTGATACTTGGTGTACTCATTTGTACACGATATTGTTAGAATAATACATTTTCATATGTTTAGTTTCTTTCTTATCGAAAAAAATATCCGATTAATGTTAAATCTTTAGTGTAAAGTTTAAAGAAAGTACTCGATTAGACGAAATGCGCGTATGGAGTACTAAATTATTTTAACGTTGGTATCTATTATGACATTTTAAAGTTGGTTGAGATTATTTTTTTTATATACGATGTTAATGCGCTATGGGTTAATTAAACACTCAGGGATATAATACTTCGTTGACTTCTTGACTTCTTCAAAAACATCAAAAATTGATATCCAACGAATAAAAATGAAACCACAGGAACAGCAAAAATAATAATTAATAAAATACAATTTATTAGGGCAATTTGTATCGTTTTTCTGACATGTTGATACCTTTAATGTTTTGCTATTATCTAATCCAGCCCTATTTGTAACTTTTACTTCTACATAAAAGTCATACTCATGGCTCCCTTTATACTTATTAAGGCGTATAACGTTCACTGTACTTATTTTTGGCTTGACATGGAAGTGCTTATGATAGCAACCCGTATTCATTGTACAGTAACAAGAGGGTTCGCCATACATTTTTTGGCATTTTGCTAAAGTCTGAAATAAAAATTTTATATTATAAGATCGATTACATGACTCAAAACAACAATCAAATTGAATGTATCTAAAGAAAAAAAACGTTATCATCAATTGCAATACAAACATTATTAATAAATTGAAATTTAATTTCAAAGTTACGGAAAAAAGTATTTTTGTTACAATAAGTTCCTTAAGGCAAAAAGGGATTATACATGAAAAACCCACATTTTAATAAAGGAAATATTCGTTTGTTCTTAAACTAATAGACATTGTTGAATCATCTTTTTTATAAACATGTTCACAGGTTTGATCCTTTTTGTTTGTTATGAATAATGCCTCAGAACGTTAATGTCTCGCTTTTAACAATATTTTATGTTTTTGTTGATTGACGTTTAAAATTGAACCGAACAACACCGATGTACCAATATTGAAGCATTATGAATTGTCACACTTTTGACGTTGTTATTGGTTTAATCGGAACTTAATCTAATTTGGAATTGCCATTCCTTCCGAACTGTACTGATGTGATGGCATGGATCTAATATAGTGATTTAATATTAAGAGATAAGCATTATTTAGTTGATTTAATGTTATTTAAGAAGCAATAGAAATCTATATTAATATTCACTAGAAAAGTATTTAGTTTACCTGTTTTTTACCTTGTCCATGCATATTTTGCTCTCCATGAGCTATGTCTACTCCCGTAAACTCGTCGTAAAGACGCCATTTTAAATGGCTTATTCCGCTGTGGTAATCAAACGCATCCCATTCTAATCTGTAATAATCGTTAATTTTAGTTATAAATTTGTTATTTCACAAATTATTTTTAAATATGCAAAACAAAAAATATTGTGAATGTGTTTATTCGCGAAGTAATTTCAACTCTTTATACCACATTGCTTCTCGATAAAACTATAATCCCGTCTTAAAGAAATCATACATAAAGTCTTCCCTTCCACGTACAAATACTAATACCAGTATATAGTTTTCGGTTACAATAATACGTTTTTTCCTATTAAAGAACTAAAAGGCAAAGTATGCTACAGCGAGAAATAGGGTTATAATATGCTAGATATTCTGATCCGCAACATATTTTGTAACTTTTAGATGATTTTTTTTCGGAAGTTGGAATTCTAATGGGTGCCCCTTGCCTTGCAAATTGTTCCTGTATTCTGATGAAAAAAGATTTTCTCAACGTCTTATTTAAGACACGAGATAGCAGAAGATAGGTCCTTTATTTTTAACATATTGATATATTAGTGATGCTTTTTTTAAATGATGACTATAGATACCATTTCCTTGTTGAAAAATATTTGAAACTGTGACTGCAGAGAGTTTTGCGAATTTCTAAATTCAGTACACAGTGATTGTGATGCGATGATTATTGGATACACCTAGTAATGACTAATGGCATATGACAAGTATACATTTTCATCAAGAAACCAACTCTGATAATACAGTAATGAACGCGGGAGGTTTGGCATACAAGAAAACCTAGTATAACCCACAATTTCTTTTGAAATGCCTGTATCAGAGGAGGATAATTGCTGTAGTCGCTATAGTTTTGGACGTTGGCTCTAAAGTTTGCCGGTTTCCCGGATTTTAATTTGAGGATTGTTTTCAGACAGTCTCCTTTGTGTTTATTTTGTTATTAACTTAAGAAAGAACCATTTGAACAGGCTACCTAGCTTCTATTGTACAGCGATGTGTACAGCGATGACCGCCAATATTTTTACACGTATTTATGGTGTGCTAATAAATCATCATTTGTTTATCAAAATTTATAGTTTTACAATTAACTTGTTGCATTTACAAGGTCAATACGCCTTTTAAAAGATCAGCGAATAAACATATTTCTCTCTTATTAGTTTTCAACGAATTTGAATGGATTAGTTTTTATATCCACAAATCCACAAATAAATATTAAGGATTTCATTATATTTTGCCTCTTTACATCAGTTTTAATCAAATGCTGAAAAAAAACGATAGGGGAACGGGTAAAAAATAGCATTTATGTTATAATAATCTGACATAATTTACTTTTATAAGCTTTTAAATATCTAGGGCGTTTAGATTATTATGTCATTTAAATAATTTATACTTTTCAAGTAGATAAAACATGTTGAGCTTTAATATTCAAGAGAAAGTTAAGTGAAACTAGGGCTTATAATATCTACTTGTTGAAAGGGCTTCTACACAAATCTTGATTTTCAGACAGTACACTGATCTTAAGGATCCGGAGAGAGGCGTTTATATACGATCAATAGAAAATTTCGAGATGATACCAGTCAGAACTTAAAAAGATATTGTAGAAAATATTATACTTTATATAGCCTAGACGAAATAATAGTGAACAACATGAGCGTATTTCATTCCAGAACATTTACTGCTACAATCTGAACAACACTCATTTCAAAACATAAAATGTACAGGAATGTTAAACAATGAACTTTATAGTCTTATATAAACAATGATATGTTTGTGTTTGATGTGAGTTTTTAACGATTAAATGCTTAGCTGCTAACCAAAGTTTTCTATAGCATTTGAACAGGTCAACATAGTGCAGAAGTTGAAATGTTGAGGTTATTTCTAGAGCAAAATTTAATGCAATAGTACCAACCTTGATGCTATATTTTGTTCCAGATTTTGAATAAACTGTCATAAAAATACAAAGTTAATAAAATGTATTGAATTGATTTTTTATTACAAAAAAAGTGTTAATAGTTCGCATGAAGTGTATTTTGTGCGAATACAAACGTAACATACAGCGTTATTTAAATCTTTAGGTTTAAACAGATGTGATCTCAATCAAAAGTGTATTCTTAAAGCAAGTTAACTGATATGTTACTTGCTGCAGACGCTATACAACACATAAATTTCAATTTCGTTGTGAGAAAAAGCTTTTTAAGTTATAAATAATATAAATCAAAAAAATGTTTAGGCTCTATAATGATCAATCTGTCCTTCCGACTAATCTTGTGTGGGCTATATTTTATCTTTTGATGTCTGCTTTTGTTATTTTGTAAGTGGCTAGGTAATATCAAGGCAATGTGTTGCATACCATGGTTGATGACCTTTGATCTTGAACTTTGACCTCAAGGTCAGCAGGGTCCACAGAGATAGATACTATCTCATTGATATCTAGTTGATCTTTAACATTCACTATAATAAGATGTTGACCGTTCAAACGATATACACAGAAATATTCCTTTACCTTAACATAAGGATTTCATTATATGCATGTTCCCGGAATCAATATGTATACCAATTGAAAATTGTTTTGTAATATTGCACTATTGAATAATTGTTTTCAAATATGTTGGTGTCAATTATAACACACAAAGCCTGGATATGTAGGTGCATTGCAGCCACTATAAACTTTTGCGAATTAATTTGTGCTTCTTAACTTGTCCCGAACTAACTATAGTTAACTATAGGCAAATGATAAAACACTACATTCCGACATTAATTATTAAAACGATTTAAAAACTAAATGTACTTAAATTAAGAAAAACAACTTTTCAACAACATTATAAATAAAATATCCGTAATTATACTTCTGGTACATTATTGTCAGGTGAACATCTATTAGTAAATTTAATTCAATGGAAAAACTTTTTGTGGGGATTGCTAAAATAAAATTAAATACGACCACTGACTTTAGAATATTAGATAGATTTCGTTCATCTGCGAATGAACCTTAACTGGTCGGGGAAAGCCACTTTTTAATTTGGAACTTTTCAACAAGTGCTTGGAACGTTATTTTAACTTCTAGTTGAGTTTTGTGTAATGGTGTGTAGATTTATACAAGCTGCGTAACGAAAAATAATAAAGCTCCCATAGTGCACAATTATAAACTTACAAGCAGAACACAAGCATGTATGTTGTCGCCAAAGACATTAACAAAAACTTGGTCAAAACCCTATTTAAATACAATAAAGCATCAGTTGTCCATAATGTTTATTGCAGTGTTTAGTTATGAGCGCTATTTAAATAATAAAAAAATTAACTTACGCCGTCTGAGTGAGCTCTTCTATGGTGTTGATAGCAATATTTACACGATTTTCACGTGTAAGCCATAAGTTTAAAATAACTGGTGGAGATGTATCTTTGAATATCGTAATATTATCTTCCAAGTAGTCACCAAGTATGTCAAATGCCCTTATACTGAAATTGGCTTTATCACCGTCCTCCCAACTGACAGCTGTTGACACAGATTCATCGATCAAATTTGAAATAGGCAGGTAACCAGAAGATGACTTTAAATTGGCTCCATACACAAAATATGCCACTTCGAATTTGGTGATGCCTGCAACAAAAGCTTGACAAGGTATTACTATGTAATCATTATATTTACGGATCTTCGGTGATTTATCTAACCCTATAAGTCATATAAAAATTGTCTTAGGAACGCCATAGAGTGGATCTTTAACCCCGATTTTATATTATAATATTATGACGAGCTTGAGAAAAATAGGGTTCACAGATTGTAAAGTCGAGGACATCTTGAGTATTTTAGACAATATTAACCGACCAGGTCCCGGTTTTATAAAAATATCAAATTGAGGATTTCCTCAAGTTTTCCTCAACTTCCATATGGAAGAAATCAGATTGCAATAGAAAATTTTAATTTGATAAAAAGTTCGTCTTGGAGATTAATCTCAATCTTAGCAGTTTTTTACACGGGGACCATCGCGATATAGTTATCCCTTTAAACTGTATTTTACACTCTCAAAACTTGTATCTCAAAACTTGCCCCCGAATAGAAAATAGAAAATTAAACTCCGGTGTTAAAGACAGTCTACGTAACCTCAAATATACGGCTCATTAGTGGTCTCGTGTAGATAATGTAGCCGTGTGTATTCAAAATTTAAATGGTTATCTTCTATAAAACAGGTTTTATACTACTCTTCGTCTTTTGCCTTTAAATATTTTCATGAAGGTAATACAAAACACCAAAGAAACTGTCAAAAAAGACAATCCACATGTCCGAGAAACGGGCAAACAGCTGAACCAACATAAAAAAATATAGTAAATGCAGCAATGATCCTTACTTGGCACATTCATTTAAAAAGAAATGGTGGGTTAAACCAGGTGTTATGGCAGGACAAACATCCCGCTTCTATTACTGTAGTATGTGAGTTGACTAGTTGATTAAAATAGATGGGTATCATATTTCACTATTCAGTAATAGGTGTATCCAACAATTATCGTAGCACAGTCACTGTGTTAAAGATAATAGTTAACATAAAAACGTCAGTCGAATTATCTGTAGCAATTTCGAGTATCAAACAGTTCCTGCAGACTAACATAAAATACATGGTCTACTATATTGCATTAACGTTCAATTACCACAAAAACACATAAAATCATATCTAGGAACAGTTAATTTTATCCCGTTCTTAATCAACTATAATACTTTTTAGAAATTATTAGATAACCCTATGACATTAAAGTGTGTGCGGATACAAAATATTGTAACGTTGTACTACTATGAAACCATAACGTGTTTTGGCATATTACATATTCGCTTATTAGAATAATCTTTAACCATTTACGAATCAGCAGATATATGGCTTACAAACACGGATATATATACGTGAATGGATTATGTAGCCACTTATACTTAAACTCACATTCAAGATTTCTTCCCATTAAAAATAGAAAATTCTTAATGTATGTCATCTGATTCCATGGAAGATGGTGGAGATCATAATAGTCTTTAGGATAAAGTGTTCAGCTTACACAATGCGTAGTGCATAATTCATAATTCAAACGTTTTAGTCTCAGTGTAAAATTTTAATTGAGACCTTGACCTTTGACTTAGAACCATGTTATTTAAATAAATTTAAATTCCGTGAACTAATTCAAATCATTAAAACAGGTGGGAAACTGACCACGAAAACATATGTGTTGGGATTTAGAACAGAGTAATTGTAAAATGACGAAAAGGTCACGTTTTTTGTATAACCACTCAAACAAAAATGTCCTTAAGAAACCTTTTCATGTTACCACACATGATGAGTAGTAAAAAGGGAATTTTTGGTTATAAAAAGTGACTTCCGGCCGATTTGCTTCAGCTTAACGTAAGGAAGTGTGCAATAGCATTACATCGATCTCATCAATAGTGCATGCAAATGGTAATATTCTCCTGTAACAAATAAATTTTTCAAACATCTGTTTTATATATTGTTTCAAAACTTAATGTACCAACCTCTTACATTACGAACTGCTTGTGTCGTACGTATTCCAGTATTGTCGTCATAATCTGATTCCAAGTCATCCCTTTGTGCTACTCTGTTCAACCACCAATGATTTTGAACATGTCTTAAATTTATAAATCTATCAGTCCACTTGAAATGAAGAACTCTGTCAGGAATGGTAATCCAAACATTTTCTAAATACAGCACTCCTCTGTCTACTTGAATTGTTCCGTTGTAAATTTTTACTTCTGATAAATCATCGAATAGAAACAAACTTCTGCTGGTCTTAAAGTTATCTGCTTTGTCAAAGGCCCGAAATATAACTGAGTACATTCCTGGTTTTGTTACATTAAAGGTTTTCTGTAAAAATATATATATATTAAATCATTTAATAATAAGCACCTATCATTGTGCATGTCAAACTGCAGCCCCTGATAAATACAAGAGGGCTTACTAGTATTAGAATTAATTGAATGTACATTTTCTTCTTTATGTAATTAGTGACACTGTAGTGAGTCTGAGATCATGGTATCTTTCCCAGTTTGCTATCCTGGCTGGAAACTGCACGTTGACACTGTGAAAATGAATGGTTAAATTGTAAAAGTACAAACGACAAAAAGAAGAAATATTACCTATACGATCAAGGCCGTAGCATCCATTGAGGTAAGTGATGCAGTTGCCTCACTAAAAATTTGACTTAGTATGGTTTTGTTATACAGGAAAATTTTGTTAAGAATTAAAAATAAAATATATAAATCATCTCTTTTACTGTCTACAGAACTGTATATCGCTATAACTATTACGGACGTCGGTATCTTTAAAACAAACAACGGTCTTAATATGGAATTATCGATTTGTTACCATTTACGGATTTTCTGTCCAGTATCAGCAGTCGTTCCAATAATTAAAAATAGAGGTCGTGATGTCGAACGTAAACAAATAAAAAGCAGGCAGCATGGCTTTTGGGGTAAAAACTGGAAGCTGTAGAAAAAGAAGTGCAGTTGAATATATCAAGGGATTAAATAATATTTAAAGTGAACTTGTGTAGAATTCTTATATGAATTAGGTTGCAAACTATGACCTAGAGCGGTCCCAGACCCCATGTCGATTAGGTTTTGTCTAACTAAAAATTGGACCCTGTACGATAAGATGACTTTATAGTTCCGTCAACCACTAAAATACGAAAAAAAACCGGATCAACTTTGTACGTAATATCTTTTTTTGCGACGTATTTGGCTAATCCTTTTTCGAGCGCCAATCATAACGAACTAGTGAAAACGGTTTGAGACAAACGTATATATGGCCATCCGTTCTATAAAGGAGTATATATTAGTTACTTTCATTTATAGATAAAACAATTGTTTGTTTTAATCACCCAAAGGAGTTGTAAAAGTCGACATTTTATACGACAGCAAATGCTTTTTCCATCGACCACTTAATTGTTTTGAGAGTTCTAACAAGTGTGGTAATATTTTTTTAAGGAATTTAAATAAATCATAGGAATATTATTTTTAATAACTCCAGTAATCTCTATTTTAATTTTATTGAAGGCTTGTAAGCCCCTCTTTTCTAATTAAAACTTTCGCAATCAAATATACAAAAATTGGATATACAATATTTTATACAGAAATCTCAACTAAAAAGAACTCTTTGGCATTGTCTTTTACACCGGAAGCAGCCGAGAGCAGGAACAGACAAAGTAAAACGTAACATTTTTTACCACAGATACCACGTCCCGCCTTTCAGTCTTCCGGTAAACCGATCCAGTTTACCTTTGTAATTGCAACCATTCCCATCTCTGCCGGATACATTCCCGTCAATAACAGTGACATTGCAATCAAAATGTTATAATGTTCCAGTTTTACAGGCGACGTTGCCCAATACATTTATAGGTAATAACTTGATTCAAAATATCACATGCAAACAAATTCCTCTTAAAATATCAAGTGTACATTACTATATAAGCTTCCACGTTCATCGAAATATTATATAAAAGATTCACAAAAGTGAATTAAAAGATCCATGTACGCAATTATCCAACAGTCGAAATTAAAAAACAACACAAAAACTGTCTATAGAAACTTGTTATTAAAACTGATCAAAATGATTCAGCAAAAATTATACGTCAATTGTCCAAAAGACGATGCATTTATCATTTTTATAAGTATATTGTACACTTGTCATCCTTCTCATTTTCAGTTACTGTATTGAAATATATGAAATATTTACTATTGTGTTCTCAAAGATCAATAGATTTAATTTTGAATTAATATGACGAATAATAAAAACTGAGTAAGAATGATAAAAATAGTTGATGAGTAGCAATGTAGGGTAAAATGCACTGGATTACCGTTCCAATTTTAGTGGTTGGAGATTTAATTACAATTTTTCCTACCCTAAAGACAATAGTGTTAACGCTGTCATTAATCAAAACATTGCAAAGTGACATACTCGTTATTTGATTCTAGATAAAATTGTAGGTAAGGCCCAAAACTTTGAATTATTAATATCGATATTCAATCGGTTTTTTAATGGGTATGCAGATTAGTGGCAAATATTTAATCGATGAGTGTATAGTCTGTCGATTGTTTGTAGCTTTTAAGACCATTACATAGGGTACATTTAAATGCAGGGTAAAAGCCGATGTGAGAATGTGATAAGATTTTATTGCCATTCACTGGTTAAGATACGTTTTCTGACCAGTTCTGTATATCAAATGCGGTCCTGGCAGCTCCAGAAACCTGGAGCAAGGTTGTAAGTGTGCATTTTGAAGAAAAAACACTTCAGGAACAAAACTATAAAGAAGCTTATTAACTTGTTTGTTTTTTAAAAGTATGGTTCATAATAGTCAGTGTCAATCAGTTTTATTTCCAAGTGCAAAAAATCAATCATATGAAAATGTCTAATGGTTTTATGAATTTAGACACTCTATGCGTTACTTTATACATTAACTAATGTTTGTAATTTTTTTATTTTAATGCTCAACTTTTACATTCCGTAAAAGGTTTTTCCGCAAATCAATAATATATATGACCCAACCCAAAACAATTGTGGGAAGAAAAACTTAGTAGAAGTAAAACGTCGTAGTAAAACGAGGGATTCGCGTGTGCCTATTATCTTTCAAAAACCTTATGGTGTTGGGTTGTTGTCAATGACCTTATAAAATGTTTTAGTTCTTATATCAGTAGGTTTTCATATATTATATAAATTATAAATAAAATAGTTTATTAACCAATGAATCAATTTTTACCTTGACAGAACACGCATAACAAACAAATTTCTTGGAAAAAAACACTCTTTATTAATAAGTTGGGGTTATAATTGTTTCAAAAGGTACACATATTTCATGAATATTTATATAATAAATTATGAAAGTACTCTGACTGCCTGAAAAGATGATCTAAGTCGTGTATTTCATTAGTTGTAATTTTTGCTGTACTTCAATTTCTTTGGTAAAGTCTTCTATAGTGTATGAACAAGTGTGCTCAATGTAAAGGAGAACCAATTCATACCTCAGTCGACTGAGACGTTACGTTGTTGCCAGCATGAATTTTTGGAGGGTAGTCAGAATCCTGCCAATTTTCCCATATTGTAGGTTAACGGTTAAAATAGAATGTCTGGAAGGTGTTGTACGAATGTTTTATCATCTTTCAGTAAAATTTCATAGACTTTTATATTGCGTATGTTCTTTGTCACTATCATCTTCTGCCTATCATATGCCCGAAAGTTTCTTTGAACAATCTAAGCACCTTGCACTGGGTAAAAGCAGGATTGAAGTCCTTAGCAAAACAGCATTATGCTTTAAAGGGGACGAATATGTATTACAGTAACCAAACACGGCATTATGAATCTATTCGTGACCCTTATCGGTCTTAAATGCTAAAATGATTAAGATTTCTCTCGGCTGTTCGCAGCTGCACGGCACGTAACATGCATAATTTAAGGAACAAATAAAAATCGTAAATTCTGATGCAGAATCAACAGTTGAATCTGGATCTTTATTATATTGTCAACGAATACCAATAGGTAACACGCAATATATACGGATTTAACTATTCCACAAGCTGATCACACGTTCAGGTTAAGATTTGAGAACGATTTTATTTACATCCGAAACGCATATTGTACTTGAAGTAAATTTAGTGATTCGTGAATAAGTGTGATACAAAAGGACAAATGATTTTGTGAGAACTTTTGGACCCGAATCTTATAAGGATCTTAACAGCGTGTATACAGAGATCCTGATGGATACTTTTGCCGTGTTTAAAGGTAGAGATGACCCTTTAAAAACAATTGTTTTATGTTTTATGATTATAAAATAAAATATTTTCCTACCGCAGGTCGGGGGTTTTCTCCGGGTACTCCGCCTTCCTCCCCCAATAAAAACTGGACGCCATGATATAGCTGAAAAATTGCTGAAAGTGGCGTTAAACACCATCAAACAAACAAACAATATAAAATACGCTTGTGTTAAGTAAGTGTAAAAACTTCTCATTTGTTGAGATTTTTTTCCCACTTTTTCAATATTTTGTACAAATGTCATTCTGAACCTTTACATGTTAAAATACTTTTAAGTAAATTTATGAAGGTTTATTTTGCTCGTCAGTTTATTTATTCCACGACTCTTTTTTTCACTAGATTGTATGTGTGAATCGATAAAGTAATTTTGCAAGCACAGTATGAAGTGCTATAAAGCGATCTCATTTTTATGGAAACACTCCGATTGACCCCTTTTGCCTTCGTACACTCGCAATTCTGCGACTTAAGGTCATAGATCTTTGCACTCGAAGTTCATCACAATATATTTAGTAACGAACACCCCTACACATTTGACTAGAGGCGTCCTTTTCGACATTTGTCTTAGCTGCAACAAGAAGTTAAGTGGTATATCAATATACTTCTTCTACCATGGACTCTTGAATACCCATCCTCTAGACTTTCAGACCAAGCGAATGATACTTTCTTCGAGCTCGTAAACTCTGTCGAATCAGCTATTGGAGCCATCAGCGCTTTGTGTCATGAGCCCGCACATTTCATAATTAACAATTGCCCCTATAATATTGCCTATGATGTCCTTCACTGGTCTTGTGAGTTAATAATAAAGTCAGGCTGCGTTTTGATGATTTAGTCATAATATGTTTTATCCAATGGTACAAAGTTTTATTTCAGTTGTTATCCCGGTGTGACCGATTTACCCGCCTTCTGTAAAGAAGGTTACCTCTATCAAACCTGCCAGATATCCTCCTGGGTATTTGTTCCCTCAAATATTCAGCGTTGTCCAATGCGGCGTTTTTTGTATTTTGATACAGCGATTTTCCATAGTAAATTTTGACCTAAATTAAAACGGAAGTGTACGTTAGAAACAATTGATTGTTGTCTATATTCGAAATCTTTTGGCTAACAATTAAGACGGGAAAAGTCTCGCGGTTTGTCAGAATACCTTCGAACGCCACGAAAACATACGAACTTTTGTAAACAATATTGGATCCCTTTAGAAACCAAAATGGCTGACTTAATATGGAAAATCGCTGTATCAAAGTGGAAAAAACCGCCGCATTTGACAACGATGAATATTTTGAGGAAATAATAGTTGATTTCAAAATATAATTTTTCGGATCTGTGTAAGAAGCATAAGCTTGGTAAGCAATGTTTATTTGTCAGGCAAAAAACTTTCACCAAATTACATCGAAAATAACTATAGACAAAATTTACAATTGAGAAGGAATTGATGCTTCATATATAGTAACAGTTTAAGGTCAGATTTTATTTTATTTAAGCGCTTACTATTCACTGTAACAGTAAGAAAATCGATCGATCTGATTGGACGCTTTATATGATAATAATATAAGTTTAACCTACTTCTTGCTTGCCCATTCCTCTAATGTCTGTCATATTTGCTATATTGATTGTCATTTCAGTCAACATCTCAACTCCATGTAGTTCGTATACCTCAAACTCGTAGAAATCAATGCCAGCAACACTATCTGACCATTCATCCCAAAAGATCATAATAACATTCTGCAGAAAAAAGGAATGTAACACGAAAAATTATCTTTATTTTTCCTAAAAAAAGAAAGAAAGTAATGTTAATTAGAGAAGTAGCTACGTACTCTTATGGAGGACCAGTCTTCCAATATTGGTAAGAAATGTTTTCATCATGTTTTGCTATCACCCGCTTTACTATCTATCCGTAGGTAAAAAATATCCTGCTTATTAAATGTATCCAAAATATTTCACGTGTTTTCCTATTTGTGATATTCCAAATCTAGATTAGAAATGTTTCATTCATGCGATAGATGAACTAAGTAACACAGGATTAGTAATAACTGCAAAACAAAAGTAGAATATTTTCTATTGTTCTGTTTTCCATTTTCAACCTGTTTTTTTAATCTTCAACATATAAATGTTATTTATATGTTATACAAAATATTCTTGAATACTATACTCTACCGATTTAGTTGTATCTGCTACATTAAGAGGAATTGGGGAGCTGTTTGATCCTGTTTGATAATAAGGCTTTTCAGTATCCCAATGAACTTTGTAGGTTTCAGACGTGATAACACCTGTTAAGTAAGCTGTGTTATTCACTGATTTCGCGTCGTCTCTGTTTTCAAATTTTAAATAGCCACCATTCTCCAACTCCAATGTTATATGCACCCTAAAAAATTCAGTGGAAAACAATTTACTACATATGTCGGATTCATATAGCAAAATAAAGAGCTATGCTTGGTCCTTGGAATTTAATATTTTGCTACGGCTGGTTCTCTTTTCGCTCTGTCTACTATTTAAAAATATATTTTAGGAATGAATTCTCAAAATGGTTCCGCTTATCAATATTAAATCAAAGGAACATCTTTCAACTTAATTGTTTGAAAGAAGCTTTGAGCAATGTCAAATATAGCAGAGGAATGCAACTACTAAACAGACGAAAAGGTACAAAAAATACACACAAAACGGAAGACGAAAACGCGAAAAAGGTAAAAAAATATTTTCGTTTCGCGTTTTCTTCCTGTGGTCAAGTTATCCCCACAAGCATAACTATATTGTCTATTTATCACATTTTGTGAGTATTTGAATCGTTGCATTTGTAGTTCATTTGAATCTGACAGTTTTTAAAATCAGTTGGTAAATAAGAAGTAAAGAAGCATAAAACAAGTGAAAACCGATGTGTTGCATCAATATAAATGTCCTATTGTATTTTTCCATTCACGAAATTCTTTAGACCAATTATTGGGAACAAAGAATTTGATAACACTGCGAATCATTTAATGGAAATACTGCTGGAGCATAAAAAAAATTTTCGTCTAGTTCAAATATATTTAATTTGCTGTTTGGGGATTAATAATAACTTAATAAAGACCACTGTTGTATCATAAGAAAATGAGTTAATTATTCCTATCAAATAAATCAGTATGACATTTTCTGTTATATAATACTTTGCCATTTGTCATTTTTTATATACTTTATTCTTTTTTAAAATTGCATCTCAATTCTGAATTTATAAGCAACACATTTTTATATTTTTAAATTCACAAAAAGCGGAAATGCGAAAGCGTTAAAAACGGTAGGTAGAAAAACGTGAAGCGAAAATATTTTGTTTTCGCATTTTCGCCTTTGATTTTTTGCGTTGTTTTTTTATATTTTCGTTGGTGAAATATTAAATGCAAAAAAACCTGAATTGGCCACAACCACAATAAAATAGTAATTGTTCGTACTTATCATTGTGCTGAAATTTCTCCACTCTTTTTTTTATATCTATTTTCCCGTTGCTTTTACAGTGGTATGGTTGGTTTACAGGAAATGGTGACATCTTGTGATACGCACTGTTACAATTTAATGCATCATCGTTGAAAAGTGGCGTAATACTATTACCTGAAAATGGATACCTTTTTATGTTGCAAAAGTACATTTCTATTACATAAAATGTTGTGGTAACCATATACAAGTCATTAAATGCGTGTTGAACCATAGCGTAAACTAGTCACAAAGTGAAGATGCATATCCGCGGTGTCCGTTATGATATCCATTCATATCTATCTCTACAATATCAACACAATTAATAAAATACAACATTTATTTACAACTTAAAGGCAACAACAAAATCAACGGTGTATTGACCATTATTTCATAATTACAGTATAATGGTATAAGTGGTATGCAGTGACCAACAATAGGGTACCAAAATAAAAATACAGTCTTATGTTTTTGTTACCTCTGATGTGATGCATCTTGAGTTCTCCTCGTATTATGCCATATTTGAATTCAGTAACATAATGAGAGTATTCATGTGAATTCGTCGTATCATTATAGATCCCATAATCTGGAATTGCGCCTAAAGATTTGTATGTTGCCACAAATGACATTTCAAGTTGGTTCCACTTCAGATTATTTGTCCAATATTTACGAGCTGCTTTTGGGTTGTTTGTGTCTTTAGGAGACTCAAAAACGCTGTTACCAGGACCATAAAACGCAAATTTGGCTTCAAGTATTTCAATTGCTTGTGTTACTGTATAATTCACAAAAGAAATAACATGTAATCTGTTAACTTAAACTTTGTAAAGAATACAGGATACCTGTCGAAAAATTGTAAAGCTTTTGTGTCAATATTATTAATATTTTAAATTAGGGCATTTATAGATTTTAACATGTTTTCGCGCGCCCAGTAAAATAACCATTTGTGGACTGCGTACAGTATTATATCAGATGAATGCCATAAAAAGAGGCTCGTAATGACATCAACATTGATATCAAACAACACAAATCAACATTTTGTCATATAAATTTAACTGACTGTACAATGATCGCGAAATGCACAAAAAGAATAACGTTGACAACAACGTGTCACTACTAAAGGAGGTTCAAAGGGATTTTTTCGGACCTAAATGTTTAAACAAATTATATCCAGTTAAATATTCTTCGCTAGATATAAATATATTATACTGACAAGGTACCAAAAAGGTGCAAATATTATGACATACTTATGCTAGTTATAAATATATTATACTGACAAGGTACCAAAAAGGTGCAAATATTATGACATACTTATATCACACTGTGTCCCGGAAAAGCCTTCTGTACAATTACAGCTTTCTGTAAATTCTGTAAGACAGTATCCTGGAAAGCACCTCGTACTATCGGGTCTCCAAGAACATGTCTCTATATATGAAAAAAATCCTTTAATTACAATTTTATTCGATTGGTTTATTCGATTCTTGTTTTTAACTTGTAGTAACACATACATCGTATAATCTGCTGACCACGTTGTAACTTAAACATAACATAACACTAATCTAATAAATGTGTTGAACATTCGGGCTAAATTAGTCCTCATGTCTTAGAGCGCTGGCCTCAATTTCAGGAAAAATATAATGCTTTTGAGTTTTTTAAGGTCCCATAAAATATTTTATTTGTCTGCCTAACACATTATATGAACTGCTTGATAAAACAAGTATTGACAATTCAACCGACAAACCAACATAAAACCCAACGATACTTACAAAATATGTAATCCTAGAAAGTCATAGATCCGTTTTTTATTCGTTTGGAATTTCGATCAAATATGAGGATCGTTTTTTACTCTACTAGGCTCTTAAGTTACACAAGCGCCCTTTTAATCAAAGTTATATTACTGTATAACTGGGTCTGGTAATTTAACTGCTTTACCAAACCTCTATTTTAACTTTTAACATATATTTCACCAGTTAAAACCTAACAATAATTGTGAATCATGTTTTAAAGCAACATCACATTTGCCTAAAGAGTCCAGGAAGCATGAAATCGATAGCTAACAAACATTCTTGTGATGTATTAATCTGTAAAACTATTTCGAAAATTTTAGTCTGACTAACAGCACTTTCCAATAATTTGCTATGGAGTGATCTCCCACTTGTTTTACCGCCAAAACGTTCCTACAGGACGTATCGGTTGGTTACAAATATCGATTCTGTGGGTCAAAGCGTGAACATTATTTCATAAATATTGGTTTATTATCAAAACATATTGTTATATCTATAGTTGTGATTTGTTTTTAGCATCAATATTGGGGGCATTTTATAGTTTTTGTGTGATTTTACATTTTGATATACCGGTGATACGTCGTGTGGGACGACTTTTAGCGAGGTTTGTGTAAACATAATTGATGATGTTTGTGTTGTGTATCTGTATGTTTTGTTGTTGTCTCCTCTTTTGTTAAACCACGGTTTTGTCTGTCCTTGATATATCGTTTCCAGGATATACTCCTCGGCATCTTAAATTCTTTTTCTTAGGCATGTCAAAATTGTAAGATAAATGATCACAAAAAGTTTTACAATTTTCAATTTTAATTAGAAATGACAAAATCGAACAAAAATATATCATGAAGCCTTTTGACATAGAATTATATACCTGATTGATTGATTGATTGATTGATTGATTGATTGATTGATTGATTGTATAACCAATAGCAAAAAGTATTTTAACTTGAAGACCTCTTTAATGCTACTTTATTAAAGAATCGACTTATTTTAAAGATTACCTTTGAAACTACGTCTTAACAATACATTTCTGTTCACCTGTAGGTGTCATTTTATTATTATTATTAGCTGCATATGTATAGTGTCACACTGTGAAGCACTTTTACACTTACTTCTACACTCTTTGACTCTAGGATCATACTTATAGGCCCTGTGATAACGCTCCGGTTTGTTGTCGTAGTAGCACATTTCACAATAGTTATCCAAAGTGTTAGTACATCTCCGGTGATGACAGAACGGAATAGGATGACAAACTGAAAGTTAATATGTGATAAATCTACTGAAAATTAAACATACTTTATCACAGCAATTTAAATGTCCTGGTTAACAGTATCCTTATTATTCTGTTTGCATTGACTCGGTATTACAGAGTACATTTAGCACACCACAATAGATTTACATCGATATCGGGTAGATAAAAACAGTTTAATTGAATCAAGTAAACATTTCCTATCAATTTGAAACTAAATATTGATTGGTTGATTATTTGACGGGTTTGTTTTGAGGGCGTAATATCTCCTTTTTCGAATCACTTTGTGCAAGATTGATGGTATTGCAAACACATCCAAAAAGTTGGCAGCTACTTAACAGAGATTGTTAGTTTCCTCTTTCAATACCTATGTCTTTTCCTTGAAAATCGTTTTCGCCAGTTTTAGTGGCACATTGATGTCTAAATGTTTATTGTGTGTTATAGTCTAGATAAATGTAAATTGCTTATAATAATAAAACATATATCACGGCTTCCATCATTTAATAAAATAGGTTATACATTATAGCATAATAAACAGTGCTGTTAGATAATTGCATAAAAAGCTGCTTACTTCTACAGTAAGATCCGTCTGCATAAAACCCATCGTTACAACCGATACAAGCATTGGGAGTAAAACATATTCCACCGCTGTTTGTCTCTGATCTCCCAGTGCGATATGTTATCTTGTCTATGCCGGCATATGAAATCGTACATGCCCAAGGATTAGTTTTGCCATCGCATAATGCTGAAATTAATGTACATCTTTTTCATTTGCTTCTATATATAGATACATTTTTTAAAAGTATTTAAATATTGCATTACTGTGAAGTCTACTTCGACGGCATGACAGTGGCGATAAAATTCTTAAATCCCGTCATGTCAGTTGCCCACGACATAGAAAAATCCTTATTTGTTCTATCTGTTACATCTTTTTCAGTGACAATCTAAATTAACCATTTTAATTACTTCACTCGGTATATTAATCGATTGACTGATTGAATTTTTGTGAAAAGTCCGGCGATAATTATTTCAGCTATATTCTGGACGAGAAAAAGTTTACAAATAATAAATAAACTGGACAAATGTATGGACCAACGAGAATTTTGACTGCCACATGAAAAAGTATGAAGTATTTGGTAGGGACGGAGAATTTAGCACTTTTAAATGACTACAGTGAGCCAATATCATTCTGAAATCTACAAACTGGGTCTTTATCTGAAAAGAGTGTCGCACTCTCTAAACACGTTACCCACTATGGTCTACGGTCAGACTAAGAATGACATACCTATCACGGCTAACCTCCCAAACGAGAGGGCCTCCACAATTCGACACCTGAAGAATGGAAAAATATGTGGGTCAAGCGCTAAGAACCTACCAGTATAGTTCCAGGACTCGTTTAAAAGAAAGTAAACATGTCGAGTAAATTATGATATAACAGTTATTTTATTCTAAACTAAGTTTAACTATTAATAATTGTTGTTCGTATTTCCCCATTGAAAAAAAAATAACTCAGAAACTCTTATTTCTATTTCCATTACTAAAATGTATACCATTTTACTGTCAATTTTCAGTGGTGACTGTTATTATATTCAGGAGTTTACATTTTATATTCAGTTGTTATTATAAATGTTCTGTGCCAGAATAGGTGAATATTGATGTCATAAATTTCATTTCGTTACAATGATAAATATTCCGGTTGTGCGTAGTTATTTGCACCTGTGTAAAGGTAATTTGTGTCACATTTATTTTGTTACCAATAATTAAACATTGACAAAGCAAAAGTTTAACGACCTCTGGGACGTTTTAAAAATATAAGTTAGGTGCAATTAAATATGAGCTGTATGTGACCATCCTTTTAGTTTTTTACACATCCTCATCGTTAATTCAAGATAAAAAGGTATTTTCCAAGTTAGGATTGGGGTTGAAAGTCGCAGTACCTGGTAGAAACCAAAACATTACCGAAAAAACACATTTAGTACTTCAGCACTCACGGTTCAGCTTTAGTGTTGCTTGACTGTGATCAAAATTAAATGATAAACTATCTAAACGACGTGTCCATCGAAGCACGCCGAGACAGAAGTGTGCATATTTACAGAAAATGAAAAGAAAATCTATAGATTGGAGGTAAGCATAATAAGCACATTTGTGCAAATATTTAAGGAATACTTTAATTTCTGAACAGGGTATATGATATAATATGATTTGGGTCTGTTTACGCCTAATAAACCGCGAAGTAATGGTGTAAACAGACCTAAACCATAGTATATCGTATAACCTGTTCAGAAATTAAAAATATTCCTTATAACTTAATTTAACTATAAATCTTTACAATGTTAACGTTAAAACAGCGTCTATTTGAATTTTAACAGCGTAAGAATAATGCGCCTGTCCAACGCAAGTTATACGGTATAATATGGGATTCTACATTTGAATTGGCCAATCAGATTTCAGCTTACAAAGCAAATTAAATTATTGTTGAGTTCTCATGAGGTTTTTAGCGTAAGCTGAACTAATTTGTAAATAAACTAGGTTCAGTTATATGAATGCAATTTTGATATAAGAATTATAACATGTATCTGTTTCTTTTGGTATACTAATTATTCCAAGCTTTTTTCAAATCCCATTCCTGTCACTTTCTTCCGTATATTTACAACTTTGCTACATTATTATTGTATTTACCGTAAGCGTATGCAGAGTTGCGTTTT
This sequence comes from Limnoperna fortunei, assembly GCA_944474755.1. Lineage (NCBI taxonomy): Eukaryota > Metazoa > Mollusca > Bivalvia > Mytilida > Modiolidae > Limnoperna > Limnoperna fortunei. The sequence continues at coordinate 53,085,544 of OX104122.1, forward strand.
CCCCGAACGGCTTTAACATTATGTCATTGGAATATAGTGTGGAAATAAACAATTGACAAGTAATTTATCGCCAGTTTGAAAAAAATTTAGCAATGAGTCAATATTTCTCGACAAGCACAAGACGTAAAATATGGTATAAGACAAGCACAAGACGTAAAATATGGTTGAATATAAGTTGAAGTTAATTTAATACAGGCATTTAGTTTTAAACACATACAACATGATGTTTAAACTGATATACAATGTGTGATAGTTGTGTCTTGATTTTTGTTTGGGTATTTCTAGTTTATTTACTTATTATGTTATCAATTTTATTCTTGTAATTAAATAAAATTCTAATTTCTGTACAACTCACCATCTGTACATGATGGAAGATTAGCCCAACCAGAACAACAGATGCTCCTATATCGATAGACATATCTAAAATAATACGGTCTAATAAAAGTATTAGTCATAGGCATAATCACCTTTATTCCATTCTTTTGAAATTGATTTGGTCGAATTTTATTTTTTACATGACAAATATTAGGAGAGATACATGTTGTAACTAGGTCACACCAGGTGTCAACATTTACATACTTGGAACATTACCACCGATAGTAATAGTTCAGATTCTTACTTAAATTTTGATAGACTTTTCTTTAATTACAGCAAGTTATAAAGTGAAACATGTGACAAAGAGACTTTTTTCCCCATAATAATTAATAAATTTAAAAAATAAATAAATTGCTTGGTTGAGATCATCGCTGGTACTTACCTATATTTTGTACATAAATACCACTTCCCACAATCTTCCGTATATCTTTCATGAACAAAGTATTGCTCACTGCATACAGTACTAAAAGAATTACAAGTTTTTAGAATTAGGATTGATAATCAATAATTTTAATATGGCGTCCTGCTTTAGCTATGTAAACAAAGCCGTGTCAAAATTCCCATAAGTTTAGTTTCAACAAACGTAAGCTGTGTGTTTTGTGTAAATGTAAAAACTTATTTAAAAATGCAGTTTGTTACGTGTTATCCATAATTATCGTTATTGTTAATAATGCAGTTGTTTTTAGTCTGAATTCTGATAAATATGATTTAAACTACGCCCGATACATTATTTTTTTAACAATTCTACATTCGAATTCATATTACTTCACAATTAGACTTCCGACGTCATATTACGCTCAACTGAAAATTTCAATCTGGAACAATGGAATTTCGTTAAGATTTCTCAATATTTTTGTTTAAAAGGTACGTATATTCAATAAAATGACGAGAATATATGTTTATGTCAATTTTATTTGTTTTAACATACTGTTTTGGGATATATCTTATTAGTTTCAAAAAGCAGTATTACCGTTTTACCTAATCTTCGAAATTTTAAAACAATTTTTCGACATATTAGAATTGAAATAGATTATTTACCCGTAACCGTAGACACACATCGAACGAACCAAATGAAAAGAACATCTTTCCGTTTCGCTCAGTTTAAATAGCCATAGATATTGCATTATAGAGATCAATGTTATGATTTTTAATAATTGATCTTTACAAAAGGTGTGACTTGTATAATAAACAATTAGGTGATGAATTGCACTGCTTGTTTATCTGTACCTTTCCAGTTATCGGTTAAAGTTGCATAAGGTTACATAAAGATCATCGGTCAAATACCTTATACAGTCAACCAGCTGTCATTTAATAGTAATTTACAAGGTTGCATTTGATTCTCGGAATACTTTTGCATCTTAATATGTACAAAGTTAAACAAAGAAACTATTTATAATTTGATTTTCAACGTTATGAAGAATAAACAACACCAAAGTACCTAAAAGTTAAAATACACTACAAAATAATTGTTGAACTATTAATACCACACCCAACCTTTATCGAGAAAGAAATAAACAAAATTGAATACTACCTTAAGTGGTAGTGTGATGATCCAATACATGTAATTTAATCAAATTGAAATTAAAATCACGAATTCGTGAAACAATGAAATACAAGCTTGATAGATCTCTTAGGATCAGACAATAATGAGAAAATTCTCCTATTATCAAGTCCTCACATTCAGTACATTTAGTCTGAAACTGTTCTACGAACCGTTTTCGAGTTACAGCTATGAACGCTTTCGGTTTATCGGTTTTTGGCTGATAACTTGAAAACGGTTAGAGATAATATGGTAAACATGTCTACTTAAAGTGAACAGTATTTACGGGCTTCAATTTGAGTCAAAGTTCATAGTTATAGGTCATACCTAAGCAACAAGGTAACCTTTATAGAAATTCCTTAGCAACTATATACATTAAGAATCGGGATGACATAAACTTTTAAGAGAACCATACGATAAACATTCACATACAATATTTCTTTAATCAGCTTTGCAGTTTCAGAAAAGACGGCATTTAAAAATAGAGCCCTCTGTTCAACTTAGTCTGAAATGGTAATGTTGGTCATTTTTACTGTCTTGCTGGCATAAAAATATTGTAGAGGATCATCCCATAAATATTCCTAATAACTTGTGTTTTGATTGGTTTACAGGTTACAGAGGAGAAGCCATTTTGAAATTTTTCCCATAGGGTCCTGTGTTAAATAAAGTCTTGTGGTGGTTGCCATTCCATGTCCAATTGGCATAAAAACACAAACGTTATAAAGAACCATCCGATGAATACAGGTGATAAGTTTTGTTTCAAGAAGAAGTTAAGTCATGCGGTAGTGGCCATTAAGAATTTTCAATTGGCATAAAAATCATAAACATCATATAGGACCATCCAAGCAATATTGCTAATAAATTTTGTTTCTATTGGTTAACCGGTTTCAGAGACGAAGCCTTTAAAAAAAATTCCCATAGGTCCTATGTCAAACAAAGTTCTGCGGTGGCCGCCATTTTGAATTTCCAATTGGCATAAAAAATACAAATTTTTATAGAGGACCATTCAAACAATATTGCAAGTAAGTTAACCGATTTCAGAGAAAGCCTTTAAAAATGTTCCTGCGATTGCGGACAGTTTGAATTTCCGATTGGCATTAAACACATTAACTTCATGTTGCGGATATAAAATCACTAACAACAATATATTGTTTGACTCGGGACCACTTTCTTTACTCAAATAACTCATTCTCATGACTTGAAGACCGACAAAAAAAGTTCATATATTGTCTTACTTCAGACAATTACGGGAAAGACATTCACATTTATTCTCAAACAAATATCAGTTTAATTCTTAAATGAAATTCAATAGTTGATACAATGCTTAAATCAATTACTCTTTACTCAAATAGCTTATTTTCATGACTGGAAGTGACATTTTGTGCTTAGCAGACAAAAAGTCCATTACATTCGTATATTTTCTGACTTCAGACCACAATGGGAAAGATCTTCACATTTCGTATTGATCAAATGCCAGTTTAATATATACTGAGATTCGTCAATATATGGTTAATTTAAATGCAAAAACGTCGAATTCTAAGTTGCAGAGTTTAGTTGTTAAATTTTTCCTTACCAGTGTAGCTTATTGCAGAATATTTAGATATAAAATCAGATGAAGTATAAAAAATGGAAAAAGGTGTGCTAAAATGACGCATATGGCCTCAATTAATGTTTAACTTGCAATTTGAGGATTTTGAATAAAATGTGCCATTATTGTAAAGCGAGTGCCAACACCTAATATGAGATTGTCGAAAGTTATTGTTTCTATTTAAACAAAGGTAAAACAACCCGGTTAGCTATGTCATTTTACGTGATTAAAAAGAAAACAATAGGAATTATGTTGCATCTAACTATTTTAAAATTGATGGAAAAACTTTTTGTTTTTATCTTTTGTTGCACAAAAGGAAAATTTCATACTAAAGACTGGAATTTACGTATCAAGATATATTATTCATGTTGTATAACCTATGAAAACAAAGAATGGGTACACACGAGATACAGGCAAATATTAGTATATATGTCGATGTATGGTGAGGTTAAGAAATATCTTCGAAAAATGTTGACTGCAGATATCACGTCTATGAACCTCTAATATTGTTTATGCAAGACAAATTGCGTGGATTTAGTAGACCAGTAAACAACAATATCAAAACTAGATAACCACACATTGCCGCGAATTACCTTTCCTTTCACTGTTGACCTGAAGATGACTACCATTATGAAGAAAATTAAGACAGAAATTTAGAGAGAATAACATTCACTTTAGGGTCCTATAGCTAAATATGGTAAAGACTGTATATCTCATCTCTTCTGAACGGTTTCGTTCAATTTTATAAATGGTGTCATACTATTTGGCAGAAAAATAGCAAAGAAAGCGACTGAACAAAGAGAGCCGAAAGTCAAGAGAGCTACAAATCCGGATTTAAACAAACCTATGCAACACAAACAAAAACCAAAAACTCAAAAACAAAGTGAGTAACACGAATCCAATACAAACCATAGGTGTATTCAGGTGCTCCGGACGATTAAGCAGTGCCTGTCTCTAGTTAGACACCCGTCGATTTATTTATTGTTGTGTCTAGGAAAATTTCAAATCCAGAAATAGGACTCAGAGATAATGTCCAATCATACTAGTATTTGAGAGATGGATTTCCCTTAACGATCATTTAAGTAATATTGTGACGACCATAGAACTTCTGGAGTGATATTATCAACCTATGTACAACAAACCCATGTTGAGTAGCTTGGTAATCAAAAGCTGTGACTGCTAGAACTTACTTGAAACATATTAGTATTGGCAAGGAATAGACAGTACAAAATGAACTACGCACCTTACACGTGATCCGTTTTTGCAAGAAAAATAATATATACTGGCAGTGTAGTATCTTATCCTGGCGTAGAGTTGGATGAACAAAAAAATGGGGAAAATTTACTGGTCTAAGCCTGCCAACACTAAAGAAGTCAGACGTTTCTGGATAGTAACGACATGTTATCCTAATATTACCAAACCGCTGTCATTTTTAAAGTCAAAACCAAATTTCAGGAAATCTAAGAGACGCTAACAGAAAATAGGTCGTTGGCAACGAAACATGATGTAGCCCTTAAATTATTGAAGACAGCATCTTTTTGTACATTTTAGAGAAAATTAATTGTGATATACTTTTTACTACTTTTTACAGTTATACCAGCAAATTATTGAGTATTTGGAGAAGCATTATCGACTTATAAGCTGGGCTGTTTCGCTTTGAAATGGGCAGTGTGCGACAGGTTTAAGTATTGCATGTAGAATCCCAGTTAACAGTCATTAGCATGAAATATACGTACTGAGAGGAGAAAAAATCGACGCTACTAGCTTGTTATCTGCCTTAACACCTTAAACTTCAAATATATCATAAAAGACGGATGCAGACACAAACAAATTCCGCTAGAGAACTCCATAAAATCTGCACAGGCCATTTACAACTCTATTCTTCCTACGTTCTATATAGAGAGTTTAGCTGAGATGTTATTCCCGAAATGATAGATGATTCAAAAGTTTCAGGCGGCGTATTGACATAATGCATTGGACAAAAACAATGCACAGATCACAGCGCTTTTTAATATTACGAATGGAAAGAACCCAACGCAGCAGAATTCGAAATCAACATTATTTTGACGGTTTAATAACTTCAAAGTGAATATTGTATGGTGTCGTAGGGTTGGTAATAACAAATAAAGATAACTGACTGGTAGATAAGCACATGCGATAATGCTTCACTAGAAGGAATTTTAAAAACAAAACAATATATTATCAGTAAGCAGTTAAAAAACGCAAATAATTTTTAAATAACAACTTTATAATTGATTAACAAAATTAAACTACACATATCAACAGTAATTTTGTGGCATAAAATTAACGCATTTCATGTCTATCCTTCATTACAGTCAAGACTAAACACGAAAATGTACAGGTCCGACTACAAATAGATCAGTTTTATTTGTAAAATAATAGACATCATTTTGATTGCATAACGTCCGGTACGCCCAACAGAATCTAAATTGTTTAGTCGTAAGATTTATCATTATAATGTTGTTTATTTGAATTATTCCCATAGTGTAATAGATCAAAATGTTTTCATTGTGGTTTGTGGTTTGCTGAAGTTAATGAATAATAAACAATTTCTTTTTATTATAACACAGTGTAATGAGTTTTTTCAAATATATTTGTTAACATTAACTTATCATTAAAACTGAAAAAAAACTGAACTTGCTGTACTTAAAGTAAGAACACATACCTGCTGGAAGTATAACCAGAGATGAATAACAACAAACATGGCAGAACAAGTAGAATCATTATCAAAAAAATGTGTTAACAGAAAGCATATTTGACTGTGTACCAATTATCGCCAATTTTTACGTCGCTTGCTTGATCACGTGAATTTTTCCTATTTCTGTACACTATGAGTAAAGACAATATATTTTAAATCTAAACATATTTATATACATGTCTTGAAATGATCTAAAATAACCAAAACAGAGCAAAACATATCCCGTTTGAACCCCTGTCATACTGGAAACGTGAGAGGGGGAAGTTTGAGCTAAATTTAGAAATAACAAAATATAGTAGTGAAGAGGATAAGTCCGTGTATAATCAGTATATATATAGTGCTATAAATAGAATCTGCAATATAGAGAGTTGAGGGGACCTAAATATTTGTATGCCGTTCCATATAGAACCTTTCATTTCGACTTCACAATTACACTTGATTTCATTTGCAATCGATTTTCTGACGAAATTGTTGTAAATCCACTGATCAATAAAATGAAAATATTCTTAATAACCAAAATCGAATTTAGCGAAAATAGTTGTCTACATTTTTACTCGGCTATTTTCACCGATATGCGTCCCTCGTCGTCGTCTGTAAACCTTTACATTCATCTTCTTTTCCGAAAGCACTGAGATAATTGAAACATAACTTGTTCACGGTGTGTTTTTTAAATGGTCCTATAAAATGTTTTTATTCAGATCGGAAAACCAAAATACCACTGCAGAACATGGGTTAACATAAGACCCTGTGGGATAATTGATTATAAAGACTTCTTCTCTGAAACCGGTTAACCAATTGAAACTTTACTTATCACCAGCATTTATTGTAAATTCCAATAAAACGCTTATAAGCCGACACCGCAGGACTTAGCTTAAAATAGGATCCTATGGGAAAAGATTTAGGAGGCTTCTTCTCTAAAACATTGGGGCAAAAGAAATCAAACATGGTAAAGTGTTATTTTGATGGTCCTCTATAAAGTTTGTTTTTCGAATCCGAAATTCACAAAGGTCACCACTGGAGGACTTAGTTTAACATAGGAAACAAGGCCTTTTCTTGGAGAACAGTTAATCAATGAAAGAAAACCTGTCAACAGAATTCATTAGATGCTCCTCTGCCAATCGTAAATTAAAAATAGCTGCCACCACAAAACTGTATTTAATATTGGACCCTTTAAAATAAGAGTTAAATGAAGCTTATTTGAATCCGGTTAACTGACTTATAAAAAAACAGGGCTTGTTTAACATCGGGGAAATACTATTTACATTGTCTATATGAATCAAGTGAGCGATAAGAATTTAGAGATCGTCTAGTGTTATCAATTACTATGTATGTATTCATATGAGTATCCGTGTGTTGTGGTTTTTGCTTCTATATAGTGGATAAAATTGTATTTATTTGGTTTTTATTTACAATTGAGCTTATAAAGGATGACTTCAATTTATTTTTGTGTTATTGATTCATAAAATTAATAATAACCATTCCTTCACAAAACCGCAATCTATTTCGTAGCAATTTTTGTGTGTACAAAAAGTGAAAAAGTGTCAATAACACCAAAGGCAGATTGTCAATAAAAATGCAAACTGACCCGACCATAGGTGTGTCTATATCAATAATATTCCGGGGCCCCTCTGTGTACACATTTTCACATAAAGAACAGATTTTGCGAAAAATAGCAAAAAAGCAATAACTGGTATACAGCCACTATCGTCGACTATTGCAACTATAGCAGATTGAAAGAAAAATAACAAAGCTTAAAGAATAATAATTCAGTCTAAAATAACACTTAAAATATCCGACTTTAGAGGAAAACTCCTTGAAAATAAAATGCTGAGTAGAAAAATTGACATTGTCAAGTTTCCTAAGCTTAGAACATATAGCCGCTATGCTTAACCGATGCAAACGTTGATTGCCAGCTCGATTCGGTGTTACATCCCACCGTTAAGAATTGAAACCTGTAGTTTGTTCGTGACGCGGTGAATCCTACTTTGTAAACTATGCTTTGACAAAAGTGACAAAAAAATAACTTGTACTTTCTGGTGAACAGTTCGAACTTCTTTTGTAACTGCATCCTTTTAGTTGAAAGTAAACACAATCGTACTAAATTGTATCAAATGATCTAATTCTTCTATCAACATTTCCAATGTTATTGAAAAGGAAAAACCGAAGGTAGGGGGTTTAGGTGATTTTCTCCTGCACTCTGGCTTCCTCAACCAATAAAAACTGTACGCTATGATATAGCTGAATAATTGCTGAAAATGGCGTTAAAAATCGTTCAACCAAAACGAAACGTACTAAAAATGTTTATAAAATGTCATCAAAGATACCAAGGTTAATAAAATTTTACTACGCTAGACGCGCGTTTCGTCTAATCAAGACTCATCAGTTGCGCTCGAACCCAAACAATATTTAAAATCCAAATGACGAGATAAAAAAAATGTTGTTGAGCTTTTAAAATTCCCAAAACGTTATACCAAAATCCGGCTAAGGCTATCTACACCTTGGAAAAAGAAAAACCTTAGAATTAAAATAATTTTCGAAATCTCAGGGCAGTAAATTTAGACAATGACTATAACAATGAAAGAATCAATGATATTCCTGTCAGCACTGAAGTGTGACTACTGGGCTGGTGATACCCTTGGGGACTAACAGTCCACCAGCAGTGGCATCTACCCAGTATTTGCAAATACAATGTCATCAAAGATACCAAGGTTAATAAAAATTTACTAAGCCAGACGCGCGTTTCGTCTAATCAAGACTCATCAGTGGCGCTCGAACCCAAACAATATTTAAAATCCAAATGAACGAGATGTTGTAGAGCTTTTATCACCAAAATTTGAAAACGTTATACCAAAATCCGGCTAAGGCTATCTACACCTTGAAAATAGAAAAACCTTAGAATTAAAATAATTTTCGAAATTTCAAAGCAGTAAATTTAGACAATGACTATATCAATGAAAGAATCAATGATATTCCTGTCAGCACCGAAGTGTGACTACTGGGCTGGTGATACCCTCGGGGTTTAATAGTCCACCAGCAGTGGCATCGACCCAGTGGTTGCAAATAAAATGTCATCAAAGATACCAAGGTTAATAAAATTTTACTACGCCAGACGCGCGTTTCGTCTAATCAAGACTCATCAGTGGCGCTCGAACCCAAACAATATTTAAAATCCAAATGAACGAGATGTTGTAGTGCTTTTATCACCAAAATTCCAAAACATTATACCAAAATCCGGCTATGTCTATCTACACCTTGAAAAAAGAAAAAACCTTAGAATTAAAATAATTTTCGAAATTTATGTTTGTTAATTAATATATATATAAACTTTCCTCCATATGACAATTGACTAAAATTTGAAAAGACGACCATAATATACTTTTTTCGGTCTGATTTAAGAAGCAATCACAGTTGCCTCTTATATAAGTGTATATAAAATTGCTTGACATTCTTATTTGGGGCTCAGTTAAGGTTTATATTTTTGTTATGATACTAGCCAGTGACAACCACTTATGTAATGATTTGAAGTAGTTTAAGTATCTCTCTCATTAAATTTGGGAAATTTATATTGCCATTCCGAATGGATCTCAAATTCAATCAAGGAAATTAAGTCGAGTATACGTACATCCGACTCAACTAATTGTGACAATTCATTTGCACTGTATGATGCATAAAAGGCAACGGACGCCATTCATATAGACTATTCTTATTATTTAAGAAATAGATTATTGCGAATTGCGAATTAGAACATGGTCAGACTTTATATTTGTCAATATTTTAAAACGAGCGATAGCGAGTTATAAAATGAGGACAATTATAAGGTCTGATCATGTTCTAATTCGCATAAAGCCTATTTGCAATATTTTGATTTTAATATGTCTAACAATTTCGAAGCGGCTCTAAGAGGACGCTTTCAATATATGGTAATACTATTTTTTGAAACATCCCAAAACAGTATGTTAAAGCAAATAAAATTGACATAAACATATATTCTCGTCATTTTATTATATATACGTACCTTTTTGACGTCATATTATTTCGAATGTAGAATTGTTAAAAAAAAATGACTCGATAAATCACAATTTGGTTTACATAGTCTAAGGGCAGGTGGTGCAACAGCAGCTGCTAATTTCGGAGTAGAAGAACGTTTATTTAAAAAACATGGACGGTGGAAATCCGAAAATGCCAAAGATGGATATATTAAAGAAGATATTGACCAGAGACTTTCTGTCACAAAAAGTTTGGGTATTTAATGTTCAATCTTATTCTAGTAACAATTTAATAAAATTGTAAATGTCATGTTTCCCTGTCTTTGTTTTATCGATGCTTTGCTGTGCTGTCCAGGCGAGCTGTATCCCAAATAAAAGTGTTGCGTTTTATTTATAAATATTTTATGTTCGATTGAGGGATGAATAAGAACATAAATGTATTTGTAAATGGTACGGAACACGTGTATTTGACACCTGTTCAGGTGTGTTTGATTGGTTTTCACCTTATGTAATCAGGTGATAGGTATAAAGGATTATTAGCTGCATGAAAAACATGCCCTCTTAGGCGGGAATATTTATTGTAATATAAATACAATTGTCAATAGAGTAGATACATTCGACGTTCGCCAATAGCACAGTAAAATTTTGTTGTAATTAATATTGCTAGATTATTTTTACATTGAATGATACTCTATATTTTATTTGTAGAAACTGACTCTGCATGTATGGTTTCTTGTCACAGTGGCTTGGAACAGATTAATTTATGTTATTTGTTATTTAATCATGTGCATTTGTAATAAATGATGCTTTGCTGTGCTGTCCAGGCGAGCTGTATCCCAAATAAAAGTGTTGTGTTTTATTTATAAATATTTTATGTTCGATTGAGGGATGAATAAGAACATAATAGTCTCGATCACCCAGACGCATATATAATAGCGTCTGGGATCACCTTATTTTAATTTCGCTACCAAAAGGTGGAGACAAACAATGATTCTATTTTTAGAGCCCTATTTTTAAACCAGGAAAACCATGCAAACATATCTATACTTACAATATGACGTCACAGTAAGATTCACTCTTGATTATGCATAACAATAATATTTGTTTAATTAATTGATAAAGTAATATTTTATAAAAATATTAAAATGTAAACTTTGGTACAATTTGTTGTACACTTCTTGATATGAACGGAAGTAATTTTTTAGACAATAAAAATATCATCCAATCAAAAATTACGCCCAGTTTTGGGCGTAATGATAACGAGTTTAATATAGAGCTGAATCCAGACTAGTCTCGATCATCCAGACGCTTAATTACATTTGTGCGTCTGGATTCATCTCTATATTGAACTCGTTATTATTACGCCCAAAACTGGGCGGAATTTTTGATTGGATGATATTTTTATTGTCTAAAAAATTACTTCCGTTCATATCAGAAGTGTATAAAAAATTGTAGCAAAGTTTACATTTGAATATTTTTATAAAATATTACTTTATCAATTAATAAAACAAATATTATTGTTATGCACAATCAAAAGAGAATCTTACTGTGACGTCATTTTATAGGTATAGACATGTTTGCATGGTTTTCCTGGCCTAAAAATAGGATCCTAAAAATAGAATAATTGTTTTGTCTCCACCTATTGGTAGCGATATTATAACAAGGTGATCCCAGACGCTATTATATATGCGTCTGGGTGATCAAGACTAAATCCAGACGCACAAATGTAATTAAGCGTCTGGATGATCGAGACTAAGAACATAATTGATTTTTTTTCGTCCGGAAGTTGATATCGTCAAAAAACTGTAACAAAGTGAATGAAGAAGGGCAAAAATTAATTTTAAAAAAAGACTTAAAAATAAAGTTGACATCGATAAAATTTAAATGTTATATTTAAAGATAACAACAAAAATTTCATACTATTTTTTTGGAATCTCTAAATCGATCATTAAATCTAACAATCAAAGACATTTCATGTGACGTCACCATTACAAAGATGGACGTCACGTGACCACTGGAATTTAGAGGCACTGTCATAGGGTAGCGACAAGTAATAAATGTGGTGTTAACATTATAAATTAAAACTTTAGAATTTTATGGAAATTAAAATAATATTGTGTTTTAAACAACAATTTAGCTGCAAGCTGTTTGCCTTCTTGATTTATTTTTACAAATAAAGTAGCGTGATAATACTACCCCTTTACACTACAGAACGAGGAATTTTCATACATTTCAACGCACTTTTGACATTTGTACAAAATAATGTTTCGAACAATTTTGTCATAATTAAAGTAAATTCTTCATTATCTACCAAATATATATACAATATTAGTACATTGTCAGTAAATATACAGTTTATTTGTACAAGCCTTAGAAACCGGTAGAAATGCGAGGCTTTTTTGCACTTCTAGCAAATTTTTTACTTTAAAGTTTCGGCGCGTATTCGAGTGATAGCCTGGCGTCACAAACAAATATCGTATTCGACAACGTACCGTAAACCAGAACAGAATACTAAATATCGTTAGAAGTAAGGATAAGGGTACCAGAAGTGACGTCATTATTTACAAATAAAGCTTTGCTTTATTCGTAGGGTCGTATTTGTATAGTTGAAGCGGTAGTTGCAGAATAAATAGTATTTGTCTTTATATATGCTTCGACAACGGCTCATGCGCTTACTGATTTTCGCTTGGTACAGAATATCTATAAAGAGTAAATTGACATTAATTTCTTCCTGCTAATTTAACAATTTTGGTAAGATTATGAATTATTTAATTGTATAAAACAGTGACTAACACATAAAAATTCTTATGTGCATAAAAATTATGGAAAAACTAACTTTTCCCAATTTATTTCTTCAATATTTATTACGTAATCGCCTGTTTATTACCTGGGGCACAAAAATGGAACAAGAATAACAAGCTACGAATTCGTACCTTTTTAAGTCCGAAGAAGGTTATTTGATGCCGTTATTTAAAGTATGCTACGATGAATTAATATTTATAATATGGACTGCAAAATCAGAAAAATACAAGACATATCAAACAAGACTGTGAAGAGCTACTGGACCCCTAATTAACTTAAATTTGTCTTAACATTTTCGCGATAGTTAGCCAAATAAGAAAATATTTTTTAGCCATACAATTTTTTTAAAAACTACACTATAACATGTATTTACTTTGTTCAACTCTAAATATACATAATCATCACCAGTTATACTACAACTGCGGAACCGTACTGTATTCGTACCAAATTCGTAACATGTGAAATATCATGAAACTAACATAAAAACAAAGACTATGCCTGTTTTCAATGAATTAAACTGTGTTCAATTAAGTAATCCATGCCATGTTTGAAATATCGAGACGAAATTTTTCTGCGAGCTGACATTTTGAATTTAAAGGTTAATCAACATTACAGAATCAAGTTATATTTAATGGCGGAACGAATACAATTTGTCGCAATTGTAACACATGGAAAATTCGTTTCGTCAAAAACGGAGCCATAAGATAGATTTAATTGGGGTCAGCCATTGAATGTAATGGGAGTTAAGGGACACCTCAAACAAAGCTTTAAACAGGACTTGAAAAATCCATGATATACTAAGGTAAGACGATTTTTTGAAAATTTAGATATTTTTCTTTAAGTTTAGCACAGTTTGCATGGTTGTACAAACTTTTTTCATATCAAACTTAACTTAAACATTCCGCACGATTTTCTTTCGGAATTTGCGCACGGGAAAATGCGTTTAAAGATGAAACCTGGAATTTCACTAAAAACATAAAATATCAATATCCGATAAAAAATGTTGAAAATAAACATGAAATGAGGGGTTTTATTAATGGAACTACATAAAACCATGAAACATCCAACTGTAACTGGAACTGATCCACGAAAACAAAAGAATCCTCACAATATGTTATTGCTCCATAGAACACTTTCTTATCACATGTTTTTTTTAACATTATGAACTTCTTCACTGACAAAAATCTAAAACATCTGAGTATAAGGCACAATGGCACATTATTCCACCAACATAAAACATAAGTAACTAATCCTTACCAATATGTTATTTCCCCGTAGAACACATTCTAATCACATAATTATTTATCGAATTATGCAGCTGTTAACTGACAAATTTCTAAAATATCGGAATAGAATACATTTTGAATATTTTCCGCCAATGCAAACTGTGTCAGCCTGACTATTTTAGGTCAAGGCATTAATTTTCATTGGTTGTTAAAAAGGGGGTTCCAAGTAGGGATAATGGGAAGGACAGTAACACTGACCAAAAGCGGGATAACTCTTAACAAAAGTTAATGAAATTCTGTCTTCTGAAACTACAGTCGAGGAACCGGTTATCGCGCGTCCGGTGATTCCGCGCAGGTTACGTATCTTCCAATTTCAGTATTATTTTTTAATATATATTTAATTTAACCTTCCATAGACAAATTGTTGTCTTTATATTACATTTTCGGACGTTTGATTCTGCAGCGTAATTTTTATAAACATTCGTTTCTTAAATATCATAAAAAAAACGCTAACCTGAAACACACGATCTTTTAACTTCAATCAATCTTTAGTATATCAATGACTGTTTGATTTCTTTTATTGTAAAAATTTAACTGTTTCATCAATGTTTAACTTTAGAATTGTTACATAAAGAAATCTTTTCTTAATTCAATCCTGTATTGATTTTTTATGCACATGCGCGATATCACCGGACATACCATTGTTTACATAAAACCAGGGTGCCGTTTCATAAAGCGGTCGCTAATTAACGTGCTCGTTATCCCATGCAATTTAAATGGGATAACGTGCACGTTAAGCTTACGATCGCTTTATGAAACGGCACCCAGGTCATGCTGAACAAAATTAAATACTTTGCAGACAAACTTTAACAAATTGGTTTGAATGTTTTAAAAATAATATATTCAAAGATAAAAACATTCAATTTTCATGATTAAATATTTTTTCTGAAACTAAAAAAATTTACAAACATTTCTTAGGTGAGCGATAACACCGGACTACTGTGTACATGTAGTGAAATAGTGTACTAAGGTCCTCACAAAATTAAGGAACAAAGTAAAACAAGGAATTATGTGTAAAAGTTAGAAAAACATATTTGTCTGTGCTCGCATTTTGACAATGCCTACTCCATATTAAATAATAATTGTTGGTCTCAAGTTAGGAATCTCATTTAAAGCGCAAATGATGACCTTCAATTTGTTTTAGACTCGCAGTGATCAAGCGAATTCCGCTGTCTGGAGTAAAACATTATGTTCATCTTGTAGAATTACCAAACCTATACAAACCATGGAGTTGTATGTGTTTTGATGAATAATGTTTATTTATCGACTTTTAATATGTCTCTGCGACAATAAAAAATATATTGTTTCTCATTCATTATTTCAGTCACCACGTTGAGAACTACACCCTCAGGAGCACGGGTTCGATTGACCTTTTTCGAAATCCCTAGTCATGTAGTTCTGTGGGGGAAAGGGAGATTATAGTTAGTGTCTTTTCGTCGAGCATCATCGGAAATCTAAGAAAAATACATCGCTACGATACAATTTTCATTGAATGGTGTTGATGGTTTGAAATATTGCTTTTTGTCGACTATGATATAGACCTTTCACGGAGTAACTCCATCTTACATGGCAATTGATAAATATCAATATCGCATATATTCATTGAAATCGAACGCAAGCTTTTAAAATTATAATCAAGAAACAAAATGATACCACATCTTTCCAAAAAAAAAAAAAACAAAAAAAAAACAATGGTTTATTCAGGTTGAACGAGTGTAAGAAAAGTCAAGATATTTATGTTTCCGCTTATAACCTGATGTGTCATAGTTCAAGAGAGCAATGGCATAAATGATTCTCAATTTTCTATTATTTATTAATTTTAACCGGAGAGACAAAGTATGTGTATTTATATAGAAAAACTATGTGCATATAGAGAAAAAGTATATATACTAAGTATGTGCATATAGACACGGAGAGCTTTTTTTATTCTGCCTATGAGTAACTTGTCTAACCTTTTTGCAGCAAAAGTGTTCACCTGGTATTGTATGACATTGGCACACTTAGAATTATATGACATTGGCACACTTGGTATTATAAGACACAAAACACCTAGTATTATTTAAGGAATACCTCAATTTTCTGAACAGGTTATATGATTTGGGTCTGTTAACGCCTAATAAACCGCAAAGCGGTTTATGAATTGTGTAAACAGACCCAAACCATGTTATATCGTATACCCTGTTCAGAAATTTGAAATATCCCTTATAATTTAATTTTAACTATAAATCTTAAGAATTTTTATGATAAAAACGTCGATGACGTCATGGAACTATTTGAATTTTAACGGCGTAAGAATAGGTCCTAGGACATTGACACACCTGGTATTATATGACATTGGCACACCTAGTATTATATGACATTGGTACACCTATTGGTAACGCAATTGGTTACACATTTCAAAGATCATACCTTTTCCACGCGATATTACCCATTTTGACAGACCTTGAAAAACTTCAATTTCTTCCACCATTTACATGAGGCCGGCCAGCATGTGGCTTATTCCCAAAAGAGACTTCATGTCCCTGAAAAGTTATAGGAGCTTTAAAATTTTCTCTCAAGATAATTTCATATCAGACCTAGATAAAGTTGAATTTGACTCCATTATTTCAGATTGTAGATTTAGCATATATCCAGTTTAAATCAGTCTTCATAAATACTGTGAACAACCACGCCTAGTATTATATGGCATTGACACACCTGGTATAATATGACACTGACACACCTGGTATTATATGACATTGACACACCTAGTATTATATGACAATGACACACCTAGTATTATATGACATTGGCACACCTAGTATTATATGACATTGACACACCTGGTATTATATGACATTGACACACCTAGTAATAAATGACATTGGCACACCTAGTATTATATGACATTGGTACACCTAGTATTATATGACATTGGCACACCTAGTACTATATGACATTGGTACACCTAGTATTATATGACATTGGTACACCTAGTATTATATGACATTGACACACCTAGTATTATATGACATTGGTACACCTAGTATTATATGAAATTGACACACCTAGTATTATATGACATTGACACACCTAGTATTATATGACATTGACACACCTGGTATTATATGACATTGACACACCTAGTATTATATGACATTGGTACACCTAGTATTATATGACATTGACACACCTAGTATTATATGACATTGACACACCTAGTATTATATGAAACTGACACACCTGGTATTATATGACATTGGCACACCTAGTATTATATGACATTGCCACACCTAGTATCATATGACATTGCCCCTCCTGGTATTATGTGACACAGCACACCTGGTATTATATGACATTGCCACACCTGGTATAATATGACACTGCCCCACGTGGTATATGACATAGCCACACCTGGTATTATATGACATTGGCACACCTAATATTATATGAAATTGACACACCTGGTATTATATGACATTGACACACCTGGTATTATATGACATTGACACACCTGGTATTATATGACATTGACACACCTGGTATTATATTGTTATGACATTTGTTTACACTATATACCTGAAATATTTATGCACAGTAAAATCCAGTTTATACACACTTAACACGGCTTTATTACTCATTAATGCACGCACATAACTACTTTCGTTGTTGGCATATTTACATTCTAATAGGTTATATTTAGTAACCGGAACCTTGTGTACAATTCGGATAGATTGCGGTGCAAACACGCAATAGTTCAGACTCTATGGTAACGGTCATTTAGGCGCTTTATTATTTAAGTTATTGTTGTAAAACATTTCAGTGACTCTGTAATTTGGTATCTCCCTAGCATAATGGTATAGTCCAAAGTTGGGTATATAAACCGTTGCAGCGCTAGTATTAAGGTTTATATACCCAACTTTGGACTATACCATTATGCTAGGGAGATACCAAATTACAGAGTCACTGAAATGTTTTACAACAATAACTTAAATAATAAATTTCAGTGACTCTGTAATTTGGTATCTCCCTAGCATAATGGTATAGTCCAAAGTTGGGTATATAAACCGTTGCAGCGCTAGTATTAAGGATGAAGTCCGTGCGAGACCGTTTTACGGTAGTCAAGGACGTTAAAAACCCCCTTAAGTAAGTAAGTAAGTATTAAGGTCTTTTGGGCTTGTCTTTTGAGATAAGTGCTTCATTGGTCTGATTTGGTCCATTTGAGCAGAAGTCTGTGTTACAGAAGAAGTGCAGAGACAGAAAAGAGAACATTAGGTAACCTCGAGTTAGATTCTTGAATCGTTATCTGCTTACCTGAATAAGGTTCGCAGGGGCATATACACTGGTTCTCGAGTGCACTGGGTAAATAGTGCACAGGTTAATTGTGCACGGGTAGATAGTGCACATGATAAATAAGGCACTGGTTAATTGTGCAAGGGGTAGAGAGTGCACAGGATAAATAGTGCACGAGACAGTTAGTGCACGGGATAAGTAGTGCACATGATAAATAGTGCACGGATTGATTGAGCACCGGATAGATAGTGCACGGGTACATAGTGCACTTATAAGTTGTGCACCTGATACGGACCACTAGCAAGCAAGAAAGCGTTCAGTTAAGTGCAACTGTCACTGTAAAGGCTAAACACTCAGAAATCGCAACGCTACCTCTGAATTAAATCTGGTAAATTGCCGAAGCGGGCATATTCCAATATCCAGAGATATACTCTGGTACGAACTCAGAGATCACGACACAGAGTACGTGACACACTTTTTGGTAGCAGCGGTGGGATATTGGAGACAGCTTCGGCGAGTTATTTATCATGGAAGATCTTGAACAGCATCTGAGTGTCTTGGAAGAGGAAGTAAAGCGGGAGATGGGAAAAATTAGACGACAGACGCACTTAACGCCAAAACATTCAACTACAAAGGAACAAACGAGAAACTGGACGGATTCCGGCATTGTTCAAACACAACGCTCCGCTTTTACCAATGATCACACCACCCAACCACAATACCAACAAGACAATGGGGCACCACCCTTGTTTGGGCCATATAAAATCGAGCATGATACTGGTGCACGCGTCAAACAACCGATTCATAGCACGCCTAGCTCTGCAATAATGGTCAGCAGTGGTGGCTCTACGGAAATATCCCCTATATTAAGACACGGTCTAAAAGAGTCGAGGACTCGGAGTAATGAACGAGAGAAGATGAAGTCTGCAAGGAGAGACATTAAACTAGCCAACTATGATGGTTCTAGTGAATGGGGAGATTTTAAATCACATTTCGATGTGTGTGCAGCAATAAATAATTTCGATGAGTCTGATAAAGGTTTGTACTTGGCTGCTTCACTTCGGGGGCATGCTCAAGGCGTATTCAGTGACCTTCCGGATGATAAGAAAATGGATTACGAGACGTTAGTTAAAGCGTTAAAGGAACGATTTGCTCCTCCTAACCAAGATGAACTATTTAGGGTTCAATTAAAAGAAAGACGTCAGCGAGCAAGTGAGACCCTGCAAGAGCTGGGACAAAGTATTAGGCGATTGGTAAATAGAGCATACCCACTAGCCCCTAATGAGGTTAAGGAAACATTAGCCAAGGACCATTTCCTAGATGCATTGCAGGATACCGAGATGCGGATTAAGATTAAACAGTCCAGGCCGCAGAATTTAAATCAAGCAATATGCCTAGCCGTAGAACTGGAAACCTTCTATAAAGCAGAGAAAAAGCAGGATATAGGGAGAGCACATTTGCGAGCTGCGCACACAGAAAACCAAGTAGCATCTAAGGAGGACCAGTTAACAGAAATGATGGCTTCGTTTTCAAGACAATTGGAGTCCCTTCGAAAGGACCTTGAGGAATTTAAACAGGGAGCTCGCAAGGATGCAGACAAGCAGTGGAAAGCAAATAAACGATGTTTCAACTGTGGAAAGCCTGGACACTTCAAGCGTGAATGTCCATTGCCAAGACAGAGTGGCAATCGAAGTGATCAGAGCAAGAATGCACAAAATGGATCTGTTAGACCCATTAACAATAGAGTAAGTAGAAGACAAAATCGTCCTATCAAAGTAAATGTCCAAAATAACTCTACAGCAGAGGCAGGAGCGTATGTTGATGTCAGCCTTGGAGGTAAAAAGGCAAAATTTCTGGTTGATACAGGTGCTACTATTACTCTCATTTCTTGTAAGCTATTTTATACTTTAAAATTCCAAGATAGACCACAGCTGTGTCGAGTAGCACAGGCTATTACATCAGCGAATGGCACAGAATTGAATATTGCTGGCAAGGGCAAATTTGGTTTGAGCATAGGGTCAGACAGATATTTGACAGAAGCGGTAGTAGCAGATCTTGCTATCGATGGTATTATAGGTTTGGATTTTCTCAGGGACCATCAGTATACAATCAGTTTACATGATGCAAGCATGTTATGCGGTGGTCAAACAATACCATTGAATTTTACGGGAAATCTAGGTTGTTATAAGGTGTCAGTAGCAGAGGATACCTGCCTGCCACCCGGTACTGAGGTATTGGTCCGAGGTCGGATCAATGACTACCCGTCAACGAGTATTGGCATTGGTTTGGGCATTGTTGAGCCATGCTATAATTTTGTGTCCAAGGACAGTGCCTTATTGGCAAAAACTCTAGTGACCGCCGGGGAAACCATACCTTTGCGTTTTATGAATGTGTCTGATGAGGTGAAGACCCTGCGCTCTGGAACTATAGTCGGGAATATTAGCCCAATTGCAGACGTGATAAGCCACGGCAAAAATAAAGGAAATGATCAAACAAGCCATCCGCTAGACACGGAATTGCAAAAACTGTTACACAATAGTAGCGGAGGTCTCAACAAAGAGCAAATACAAGCCGCCGAAAGACTCTTGTATGAATACAAGGACCTTTTTGCAGTTACAGACCGAGATTTAGGTAAGACGGACGTGGTGCGTCACAAAATAAACACGGGAAGCAACGCACCAGTAAAACAACCTCCTCGCAGAACCCCGATTTATATGCGAGAAGAGATAGACAAACATATTGACGATATGCTGGAGCGGGGAGTAATTGAACCTGCGGACGGTCCATGGTCGTCAGGAATAGTCTTGGTGAAGAAAAAGGATGGAACGACGCGTTTTTGTGTGGATTACCGAAAATTGAATGACTTAACAGTAAAAGATGCGTATCTGCTACCTCGCATCGACGATTCTCTAGAACAACTGGCAGGAAATAAATGGTTCTCTACACTGGACCTTTGTTCTGGATATTGGCAGGTCGAAGTAGCAGAGGAAGATCGACCAAAGACAGCTTTTGCTACCCGAAGAGGGCTCTTCCAATTTAGACAAATGCCATTTGGTCTGGCATGTGCTCCTGCCACGTTTGAGAGGTTAATGGAAAGAGTATTAGCAGGACTTCAATGGATCGTATGCCTTGTGTACCTTGATGATATTATCGTTGTTGGGAAATCCTTTGAAGAAATGCTTCAGAATTTGCGCTCTGTATTTGACCGTCTAAAAGGAGCCGGGCTTAAGCTAAAACCAAAGAAATGTACTCTATTTGCCAAGAAGGTAAAATTCCTCGGACACGTTGTCACGGACGAAGGAGTTGCAACAGATCCAGAAAAGATCGAAAGTATACGGGAATGGCCTGTTCCAGTAGATGTCAGTGAACTACGTTCATTCCTAGGGCTTTGTGCATACTATAGGAGATACATACAAAACTTTGCAGCCATTGCCAAATGTCTCCACCAGCTGACGGAAAAAGGTCGAAAGTTCATGTGGACAACAGAATGCCATGAGGCATTTGAGACATTGAAAAATAAGTTGACAAAGGCACCCATACTTGTACATCCTGATCTGTCCAAACCCTTTATCTTGGACACTGACGCCAGTAACAATGCAATTGGGGCGGTTCTGTCACAGGAGATTGATGGCCACGAAAAGGTTATTGCTTACGGAAGTAGGACTTTATCTAAAACCGAACGGAAGTATTGCGTTACGAGAAAGGAATTACTGTCAGTCGTGCACTTTGTCAAGCACTTTCGTCATTTTCTATATAAGTCGTCCTTTTGTCGTAAGGACCGACCATAGCTCGCTACAGTGGCTGTTAAACTTTAAAAGCGCAGAGGGGCAGTTGGCAAGATGGTTGGAGGTTTTAAGCACTTATGACATGACAATAAAGCATAGACCGGGTAGTCAACATCGTAATGCAGATGCACTCAGTAGGATGCCTTGCAAGCAGTGTGGTTTTACTCCTGAATGGAAATCCCAACGGTCTGTTAATACAGTTAGAGCCACTCAGGAAAAAGCAGGTGATTGTGAGATAGACAATATAGGTTCATTGCTCAAGCAGTTACAAGAAGATGAAAAAAACTTACAAATAGTAAGACAATGGGTACAAGATAGACACAAGCCAAATTTAAGGGACTAAGAAGAATTTAACTACGTTGTCAAAAGCTTGTGGTCGCAGTTTGATGACTTAGAGCTTCGGGATGGAGTACTTGGCAAAACGCGAAAAGATGGCGATAAGTTTAGAGCAATTATACCCCTCACTGAAAGACGCCGAATTCTGCAACAATGCCACGACTACAAAACCGCAGGTCATCTGGGAATCAAGAAAACTTTACTAAAAGTAAAAGACAGGTTTTATTGGCCTGGTTTGAGACAGGACGTTGTAACCTATGTAACTGGTTGTGAGGTCTGTGTTAAGAGAAAAGCCCCTAACAGACGACAACGGGCTCCGATGCAACTGCGAAAGACAGGATACCCAATGGAAAGAATTGCAGTAGATATGTTAGGGGAACTTCCAGAAACAGTGGACGGTATTAAATATGTTCTAGTTGTAGGGGATTACTACAGCAAATGGACCGAGGCTTTTCCGATGCGAGACATGAGTGCATCGACTGTGGCAGGAATTTTGGTTATGGAAGTTATCACACGCTTCGGTGTCCCAACTGTTATTCATTCGGATCAAGGCGTACAGTTTGAGAGCGAAGTATTCCAGGAGATGTGTCAGCTACTTCAGATTGAGAAGACTCGTACCACGCCTTATCATCCCCAGTCTGACGGGATGGTTGAGAGATTCAACGGGACCTTAGCGAAGATGTTGACTGCATATGTTAATGAGCACCACTCCAATTGGGATAGCCTACTGCCATATGTAATGATGGCCTATAGGTCGGCCTTGCACGAAACCACTGGATGTACACCAAATCGCATGATGTTGGGCAGAGAGGTAGCTACGCCTGTAGATCTGATGTATGAGGTGCCCAATTATATAAAGAAAATACTACAGAACAAATGGGTGTGGGAACTTCAAGAACAGATGGAGGAAGCTCACGATTTTGTTAGAAAACACGTAGACCGTGAAATGTTGCGCCAGAAAAAGTATCACGATAAACGCCTAAACTGGCGCAAGTTTAGAAATGGGGATCAGGTCTGTTTTCTTTCCAATCCGTAAAGCTGGACACTCCCCAAAATTTACTTCCTACTGGCGAGGACCTTATCGAGTTCTTAAAGAATATTCAGATGTGAATTACCTCGTTAATTGTGGTAGACGTGGCCGTGCGCAAGTAATTCACGTTGATAGAATGCGACTTTGCAAGGGTCAGTTTTTACATGGGGAGGTAGCAACCGATGAAAGCTCGAGTCAAAACGAGGCTATAACGCCGGAAGGTAATGCAATTGAAATACTCGAAGAACACGGTGATGAAGTAGATGACATTGTTCCTCTCTCTGATTTAGGTGACAAACCCGAGTGCGGGTTGCGTCCTCGTCGAATAATCAAGCAACCCAAGTGGCTGCTTGACTTTGTTCAGTAATGATTTTACATGAATTATATGTGTATATAGCTGTATATAAGTTATTGTTTTACAATCCTCTGTTGCTGACTACTTATGTAGTGCCTTCATTGTATTTTTCAGAAATGGTTAACACTAAGACGATTTTTGTAACAGAGATTGTCAGACAGAGGGTGATTGGGAAGCGCATACTGTGAAGTGCGGGAAAGAGAAAAGAGCTAAAGAGCAGTATCAGTGTACTGAAAATGGATGCTATTACGCTACTGCCAGGAAGCAAGATCTATCCAGACACCAGAAGCGAGTGCATGGAAAAGGTAAAGCTGATGAGAGCGACTGGGAAACCCAGAATCCCGGTAATTTATCAGATCTTCTGGAAACCTCTGCAGAATCATCATTAGTGAGGAAACCAACTAGGCCGATTCCTGTTGTGACTACAAAGAGAAAACAGGAGTTGGTAGATATGTTGAAGTCATCTCTCCAGCCACAGAAGATTCCAAGGGTGTCGAGTACTGTAACAGCACCGCCTGTCACTCATGTCAGCGACAGCCCTGGGTATGAATCTGACGACTCCACTAAAAGCTTACCTGCAGTAACAGGTTCGGCTAAGGAAGCATGCACTAGTTCCACTACTAATCAGTCACGCACAACTTGGACATTTTCAGCACCACTCACGAGCAGTGCACCATGGTTGCTCTCACCAGTTATTACGGCTTCCACACCCGTAATGAGCACCGTAGCTAGGCCACTGGTAAAGAAAACAGTCGATGTCAGCACTCAGACTGAGCAGAAGAGCCATCATCACCATCTAAGGAGGAAAAGGCATTTTCTGGATAAGGATGGCGTATTGATATCCGAGACGGAGGATGAGGACTGGGATGACTTTTAATGTATAAAGTCGGTCAACACAGTTAGAAATTTATCAACCAAGGAGGTTGCTAGTTATTGGGACAGTCTGGCGTCGAGGACGACGAGGAGCAGGAAGCTCTGTGATTAGTGGTTGTCCATACGGATAGTTGAATGTAACATTGTTTTTATTGAAATGACAGTGACTTTTGTATAGTGTAACTGTTTGTTGAAGAAATCATAAGTAAAGCGAAGGCATCGCTTGTGGTTTACGACTTTGTTATTTATTTTATTGGCCACTGTCACTGTCATAGTCCTTCGGATGAGACTATAAACCGAGGCCCCGTGTTCAGGAACCGTCACAGCTTGGGCACGTTAAAGATCCCTCCTGCAGAGTTCGTTAAGAGTAGGCTCCTTGGGGCCGCTGCAGAGGCTAAATTTGTTAAGGAACCCAAAATTCTTCTTTAGGACGTGGCATTTTTTAAATTGCAGACGTCAGTAATGTGATTTTCGTTTGTGGTTTATTGTCAATCGGTTACCCATGAATGGTTGTTTGGAGCTGGTTAGAATCTGAGCATGGGGTAGATGTATGTCTACGAGCAGTGCTGTTGTCGCCTGTTGGATTTGGCGATGTTTTTGACTACCGAGCGTAGTCGGTTAATATATTTGGTACGAGAGGATGTACCTGGGAAATATGCTCAGTGGATACTGTAAAAATACAGTGGGTAGAGTGTTGGTCTACGTTAGTTGTTCAGCTCGCGAGTGTAAATGCGAGGACGCATTCCTCGGAGGCGTGGGTAATGTTATGACATTTGTTAACACTATATACCTGAAATATTTATGCACAGTAAAATCCAGTTTATACACAATTAACACGGCTTTATTACTCATTAATGCACGCACATAACTACTTTCGTTGTTGGCATATTTACATTCTAATAGGTTATATTTAGTAACCGGAACCTTGTGTACAATTCGGATAGATTGCGGTGCAAACACGCAATAGTTCAGACTCTATGGTAACGGTCATTTAGGCGCTTTATTATTTAAGTTATTGTTGTAAAACATTTCAGTGACTCTGTAATTTGGTATCTCCCTAGCATAATGGTATAGTCCAAAGTTGGGTATATAAACCGTTGCAGCGCTAGTATTAAGGTCTTTTGGGCTTGTCTTTTGAGATAAGTGCTTCATTGGTCTGATTTGGTCCATTTGAGCAGAAGTCTGTGTTACAGAAGAAGTGCAGAGACAGAAAAGAGAACATTAGGTAACCTCGAGTTAGATTCTTGAATCGTTATCTGCTTACCTGAATAAGGTTCGCAGGGGCATATACACTGGTTCTCGAGTGCACTGGGTAAATAGTGCACAGGTTAATTGTGCACGGGTAGATAGTGCACATGATAAATAAGGCACTGGTTAATTGTGCAAGGGGTAGAGAGTGCACAGGATAAATAGTGCACGAGACAGTTAGTGCACGGGATAAGTAGTGCACAGGATAAATAGTGCACGGATTGATTGAGCACCGGATAGATAGTGCACTTACAAGTTGTGCACCTGATACGGATCACTAGCAAGCAAGAAAGCGTTCAGTTAAGTGCAACTGTCACTGTAAAGGCTAAACACTCAGAAATCGCAACGCTACCTCTGAATTAAATCTGGTAAATTGCCGAAGCGGGCATATTCCAATATCCAGAGATATAGTCTGATACGAACTCAGAGATCACGACACAGAGTACGTGACAATATGACATCTGCACACCTGGTATCATATGACATTGACACACATGGTATTATATGAGATTGACACACCTGGTATCATATGACATTGACACAACTGGTATCAAATGACACTGACACACCTGGTATTATATGACATTGACACACCTGGTATTATATATTGACACACCTGGTATTATATGACATTGACACACCTGGTATTATATGACAAAGACACACTTAGTATCATATGACATCTGAACACCTGATATTATATGACATTGACACACCTAGTATCATATGACATTGACACACCTGGTATCATATGACACTGACACACCTGGTATTATATGACATTGACAAACCTGGTATTATATGACATTGACACACCTAGTATTATATGACATTGACACACCTGGTATTATATGACATTGACACACCTGGTATTATATGACATTGACACACCTAGTATTATATAACATTGACACACCTGGTATTATATGACATTGACACACCTAGTATTATATGACACTGACACACCTGGTATTATATGACATTGACACACCTGGTATTATATGAAATCTGCACACCTGGTATCATATGACATTGACACACATGGTATTATATGACACTGACAAACCTGGTATCATATGACATCTGCACACCTGGTATTATGACATTGACAAACCTGGTATTATATGACATTGACCCACCTGGTTTCATATGACATTGACACACCTGGTTTTTATATGACATTGACACACCTAGTATTATATGACATTGACACACCCAGCTTTAATGACATTGGCACACCTGGTATTATATGACAATGACACACCTAGTATTATATTACATTGACACACATGGTATTATATGACATTGACACACCTGGTATTATATGACATTGACACACCCACTATTGTGACATTGACACACCCAGTATTATAGGACATTGACACACCTGATATTATATGACATTGACACACCTAGTTTTATATGACATTTACAGACC
This sequence comes from Limnoperna fortunei, assembly GCA_944474755.1. NCBI lineage: Eukaryota > Metazoa > Mollusca > Bivalvia > Mytilida > Modiolidae > Limnoperna > Limnoperna fortunei. The sequence goes on from OX104122.1 coordinate 53,113,177, forward strand.
CAGTATTATATGACATTGACACACCCAGTATTATATGACATTGACACACCCAGTATTATACGACTTGACACACCTAGTTTTATATGACATTGACAGACCCAGTATTATATGACTGACACACCCAGTATTATACGACTTGACACACCTAGTATTATATGACATTGACACACCTGGTATTATATATTGACACACATGGTATTATATGACATCTGCACACCTGGTATTATATGACATTGACACACCTGGTTTTATATGACATTGACACAACTGGTATTATATATTGACACACCTGGTATTATATGACATCTGGACACCTAGTATTATATGACATTGCCACACCCAGTATTATATGACATTGATACAACTAGTATTATATGACATTGACACACCTGGTATTATATGACATTGTTGACACATCTTGTATTATATGACATTGGCACACTTGGTATTATATGACATTAACACACCTGGTATTATATGACTTTGACACACTTGGTATTATATGACATTGACACACCTGGTATTATATGATATCTGCACACCTGGTATTACATGACATTGGCACACCTAGTATAAAATGACATTGACACACGTGGTATTATATTACACTGACACATCTGGTATTATATGACATTGACACACCCAGTATTATATGACATTGACACACCTGGTATTATATGACATTGACACACCTTGTATTAAATGACATTGACAGACCCAGTATTATATGACATTGACACATCTAGTATTATATGACATTGACACACCCCGTATTATATGACATTGACACACCTAGTATTATATGACATTGACACACCTGGTATTATATATTGACACACCTGGTATTATATGACATTGACACACCTGGTATTATATGACATTGACACACCTGGTATTATATGACATAGACACACTTAATATCATATGACATCTGGACACCTGATATTATATGACATTGACACACCTGGTATTACATGACATTGACCCACCTGGTATCATATGACATTGATACACCTGGTATTATATGACATTGACACACCTAGTATTATATGACATTGACACACCCAGTATTATATGACATGTGACCCACTTGGCATCATATGACATTGATACACCTAGTATTATAGGACATTGACACACCTGGTATTATATGACATTGTTGACACATCTGGTATTATATGACATTGGCACACCTGGCATTATATGACATTGACTCACCGGGTATTATATGACATTGACACACCTGGTATTATGTCATTAACACACCTGGTATTATATGACTTTTTTAACACACTTGTTATTATATGACATTGACACATCTGGTATTATATGACATTGACACACCTGGTATTATATGATATCTGCACAACTGGTATTACATGACATTGGCACACCTGGTATTATATGACATTGACACACCCAGTATTATATGACATTGACACACCTGGTATTATATGACATTGACACACCCAGTATTATATGACATTGACACACCTGGTATTATATGACATTGACACACCTTGTATTAAATGACATTGACAGACCCAGTATTATATGACATTGACACATCTAGTATTATATGACATTGACACACCCGTATTATATGACATTGACACACCTAGTATTATATGACATTGACACACCTGGTATTATATATTGACACACCTGGTATTATATGACATTAACACACCTGGTATTATATGACAAAGACACACTTAGTATCATATGACATCTGGACACCTGATATTATATGACATTGACACACCTGGTTTTAAGACATCTGCACACCTGGTATTACATGACATTGACCCACCTGGCATCATATGACATTGACACACCTGGTATTATATGACATTGACACACCTGGTATTATATGAAATTGACACACCTAGTATTATATGACTGACACACCAGTATTATATGACATTGACACACCTAGTATTATATGACATTGACACACCTGGTATTATATGACATTGACACACCAGTATTATATGACATTGACACACCTAGTATTATATGACTGACACACCAGTATTATATGACATTGACACACCTAGTATTATATGACTGACACACCAGTATTATATGACATTGACACACCTAGTATTATATGACATTGACAAACCTGGTATTATATGACATTGACACACCTAGTATTATATGACATTGACACACCTAGTATTATATGACATTGACACACCTGGTATTATATGACATTGTTGACACATCTGGTATTATATGACATTGGCACACCTGGCATTATATGACATTGACTCACCGGGTATTATATGACATTGACACACCTGGTATTATGTCATTAACACACCTGGTATTATATGACTTTAACACACTTGTTATTATATGACATTGACACATCTGGTATTATATGACATTGACACACCTGGTATTATATGATATCTGCACACCTGGTATTACATGACATTGGCACACCTAGTATTAAATGACATTGACACACAAGGTATTATATTACACTGACACATCTGGTATTATATGACATTGACACACCCAGTATTATATGACATTGACACACCTGGTATTATATGACATTGTTGACACATCTGGTATTATATGACATTGACACACCTGGTATTATATGACATTGACATACCTAGTATTATATGACATTGACACACCTGGTATTATATGACATTGACACACCTAGTATTAAATGACATTGATACACCTGGTATTATATGACATTGACACATCTGGTATTATATGACATTGACACACCTGGTATTATATTCCACACCTTTATTATATGACATTGACACACCTAGTATTAAATGACATTGACACACCTGGTATTATATGACATTGATGCACCTGGAATCATATGACATTGACACACCTGGTATTATATGACATTGACACACCTGGTATTATATGACATCTGCACACCTGGTATTATATGACATTGACACACCTGGTATCATGTGACATCTGCACACCTGGTATTATATGACATTGGCACACCTGGTACTATGACATTGACACACCTAGTATCATATGACATCTGCACACCTGGTATTATATGACATTGACAAACCTGGTATTATGTGACATTAACACACCTGGTATCATATGACATCTGCACACCTGGTATTATATGACATTGGCACACCTGGTATCATATGACATCTGCACATATGGTATTATATGACAGAAAGAATCTTGGAACTACATCCATTTACTCTTTATTACAACATTATAACAATCTACAATTCTATTGTGCTTATTGAGCATTTAGTATGAATTCCATAAATTTTCTAAAAAATCAAATCACATATCTTGTCTTAAGAACAAGTATTTGTAAGTGAAGATTTTACTTTGCATATTAAGTGATTATATTTCATTCCACCTGATAGCAAAAACAGTAAGTTAAGTCTGAAATAAAATCTTTTCTTTCATCATCTTATGATTTCAAAACACCATACTTTGATGCTAACAATGTACTACCATGAGGTAAATTAATTAAACTTATGAACCAAAAGTAAGTTAGATTGCCGTTTGAAGTAAATTTACAGACATTAACTGCCATGTACAAATATTGTGGTCACTGCACAGAAATACATTTATCTGTCATCTATTGTTATGAAATTATCAAGTGAAGGTAGTTTAGGAAGACCCACTTTTATTACTTATTCGACTGACAGACCTCTTCACTGGAAATTTAGGTTTGGTCTGACGCTCAGTATATGTTGTGTGGCCACCAAGTCCATCATAGCCTTTACGAATAGCACTGTTCATATCTCCAAGCCCGGATTTTTTCTTAAATATATTAAAGCCCCCTAAAGAATTCATATCATCATACTTTTGTTTTTTAGCAGGTGGTTGACTACAAGCTGAAGTGATTTTCATGACCTTGACATTGTTTTCCTTACAATGTTCACGTAGTTGTGTATTTGGACTAGGTTTGGCAATATCTGCCATATTTTTAAGTGGAGTTTCTAAAACAATATCGTGATGTGAGTGGCCTGAAAGCACTGGAGTTGCAATCATCGGACTATCTGAAGAAATAGTTTCAATAAAACTAATGTTGCCATTTGTTGAAGGACTTTTAAGCACATTTTGCAATCGTGTAACTTTTTTTCGCAAGTGATCGTTGAGTTTTTCTGCCTTTTGTAGATCTTCTTCAGATTTTTTTACAACTTCTTGCAAATGTTTGACTTCTTTCATGGAGTCTTTCAGTAATGTGTCTTTTGTAATATACTCTCGCTTTAATTTATCAAAGTCTGACTTTACTGCTTTTCGACTAGACTTAAGCTGTTCGAATTCACTCTTTAAAATTGCACAATATTTTGCTAATTCTTTTATTGATCCATCTCCTTGGCCGTGAGTTTCAAGTAATTCATTTACGTCTGTTTCACAACCTGAAAAACATAAAATGTTACAATAAATAACCTTTTTGCACCCGTACAATCGTGTACACTGATTATGTTAAATGGCAGGCTATCAATTCATACATTAGAATAAACTGAAAACAATTTTATTTGTGAAATGACACTTTTTTAAAATACAGATCAACACACAAACTGCAAGTTTTACGCGGAGTAATATATATGAAGAAATGGGTGTGTGTCTCCAGGATGATGACTTTTTTCAATCCTCTGAAAATATTTTCCTTCCAATCAAAAGTCAGTATCCTTGTACTATTTATTTATTTAAATGTCAATGTAAATATATCTTCCACCCAATAAATTCATTACACATCTTCTAGCATTTAGACTTTGACCTCAAAAGAAGCTATAGACAAAGCAAATATTTAGCTCCAATTTACAGATCTTCTAGCATTGTCCCCAAAAGACAATACAGACTAAGTGAACATTCAGCTCCCAATTTGTTTTCTATCATTTAAACTTTGGCCTCAATAGATGCTATCAACAAAGCAAATATTTAGCAAATTTGTTTATAACAAATCTTATAACATTTATACTACATGTACATGTATAGCCTCTAAAGAAGCTATAAAGACAAAGCAAATATTTACTAGTAGCATCTAATTTGTTCATAACAGGTCTTAATTCTATCAATGTGACTGAAAAGTAGTCCAGATGCGACTGGAAGTTAGATTATGGAAAATGATCATTTAATAAACCATTATGCTAATGACACATTTATTAATCTTGATTGAAACAGGATTCCTTGCAAGAAACACTTAATTGTCTTGATTATTTCTACAAGGTTTATCTTTTTCTTCACGTCTTTGAATTAATAGGACCGGAATTATCAGCTCCTAATGGGAATTTGTGTGGAGCTCATGTTTATCAAAATGATAAGATTTGTTTTAGTCGTTGTGGCTAGACCATTCCCTTCACCTATTGAAAATGATCATTTTAAATTGAAAAATCGATCAAAGACAGAAATGGCTGGATTTCGTTAAAAATGAACTAAGTTGGTTAACAGGAAATAGGTGGGCGACAGACCTGAAATTGAATCCCACGTTATGGGAGGCCATGCTGATGCTGCATACCAAATTTCAAGAGAATGTGACCAGTAGTTGCTGATAAAACTGTTACGGAAATTTTCTACCATTGAACAATAATGTTACATTAATGCACATTTATCTTGTTGTGGTTCTTTTTTTTTAAACTAGAAAAATTTAGAAGAACAAGCTATAAAAGCTATTATGTATAATGTAAGTAAGGAGAATCTTCCAGATCTTACCTATCAGATATGAAAATAAAGATATCTTAGAAAAATACACTTGCGCTTTTGTAAGCATATATTACGCCTTAAGAAATCAACATGAGCAGCCCCATTACTATACACCTCCATAGCGGCAGGGGTATAAAAACATAATATAAACAACATAATGTAATTTTATACAATTATAGTTTTGTAGAGGTCGATATAAGATTTAATAAACTCAAAAATTAATATTGACTGACACCCAAGTAAACTTATATCAACTGGATACCAGTGATTCATCGAATTGACTTTAAGATTCTAGTGTACACTTATAAAGCACTAAACGATCTATCACCAGGATATGTGAAAGACATGCTAGAGCTTTACCAACCAGCTAGAACCCTAAGGTCAATAAACAATGCAAAACAACTTGTGGTACCGAACAGTAAAACGGTTAAGTACGGTGACCGAAGTTTTTCAGCTGTTGCACTGAAGTTATGGAATGCTCTGCCAAATACTATCAGAGACTCTAAAAGTATTGATATTTTTAAAAGATCACTCAAAACCCACCTGTTTAACAAAATCTATGGCAACTGAACAGTGTAGCTAGTGACTATGCAGTTCATTCCACTGTCTTTCTTTTCTTTTCTTTTTATCAGTTTGTAATGTATTTTATTTTTTATTATTGTTTTAACTCCTTACAGTATTTTATTCATAGGGGTATCTTTATGTTATTATGTTTACCATTTTATTAATGTTTAATTTAATTTAATACATGTACGTTCTTTAATATCAGGTCATTAGTTTTCATTATGTCTATTTATTCATGTATATCTTTGGGTTTTTTTTGTTTTGTTTTTTTTTTTACTTTTAATGTGTGTTTTAGCTCTTGTGTATATGTACATTATTTGTGGTATGTCATGTACAGAGCTTTTGAACATTGTATTTTATGAAAAAAGCGCTATATAAATGTGGTATTTATTTATTTATTTAACTGATACAAAAGACTATAATCGTTTTATAGAATATAATCAGACAAAGGGTTATTTGTTATCTCATTGATATTTGCCATAAATATTAATATTTCCTGTATGAATTTATGTATGGATTGATGTTATGTTGCCTTATTACATACATGTATATTACTGTTATAGTCTCTACTTTAATGTAATAAGTAAAACAATGCAGTATTTTTTTAAGTTTATAAATATTTTAACTAGACTTAAGCTTGCCACAAGTCCTTTGAATGTTTTTGATATGAGAGAGATACATCTTTATTATCAACATCTACTATATGATCCACTTGTGTACACGAGTGGATAGTTAATAAATGTTGATAATAAAGATGTATCTCTCTAATAGCAAAAAAATTCAAAGGAACACGTGGCAAGGGTAAATTATAACCAAAAACAACAAAACTCAAAACTAAAACCACCTGACAACAACCTGATAGAAAAATGGAATTCAATACTGATTTCAATCAAACAATAGCAGAATATATACATTTGGGAGTTTTGGCTGCTCTTGACCAAAAGAAATCATTAAAAAAATTTATTACACACATGTATGTAATAAAAATGCAAATGTCCTAAAATATAAAAAATTTATTCTGCTCAGAAAATATTGGTGCTTTACAAAAATTGTGTACATTTATAAAACTTATGAACATAGAAGTCTCTCTACTTCCAGGTAAATTATTTTAATCATTGTTGTCTGTTGTGCTATATCATGCATGCATGTATAATACACATGTTATTTTCTCTCTATGTATCTAGTTTACAAGAATAAAGAAACTCATTTTCTTTTCTGAAATTAAGAGCAATTATAATGTTTTCATACCAAGTACCTAACTTTACCTGCTTCCTGATAATTTTGAATACATTGGTACACAGTGGGGACTGCATTAAACACAGTATTGTAGTGACTCTGACTATATATATTGCAATGATAAAAATGGTTTCATACAAAATTTGGGATTGAAAAATTTTGCCAAAGTGAATACATTACTTACCCACCTCCTAATCATGCTAATGGAGTACGTATACAGGTAAGTAAAAAACAAAGCATTTGGATTCAAAGTTCAGTCAAACTGAAACAAGAATAGACCACGGTGGACATGTTTGTTAATGAAGAATCTAAATAACCTAAATACTTACAGTACATGATAAAAAAACTAATTTCCTATTTTATATAAAATATTCCACAGGCTATCTTCAGTTATCATGCAGAAACCAGTTAATTTGCTATTTTTCATGTGTTAAGGGGCAGTTACTCCAGAATGACAAAATTGAAATAGTAAAATTCATACTAGATGTTTGGTTTAATTTAGTGGTCTCAAGCAAATATTTTTAAGTTTCAAATGATTTTGTCAAAGTTTTCGCACGTGAAAACCAAGTTTGGGATGTAAGTACTAGTATGTACAAGACTTATTATGCCATAAACTATCGACAGGGGCCTGCAAAATCTATAAAGTTGTCAATTTTAATTTTCTTTTCAATCTAAATGCCTATTTTGAGTGTACAAGTACATGGATATTATTTCAACCACCTAAAGTCATTAGGATATGACTTTTGCAAATATACATCAGGGTTGGGTCACAACCGAAAGAATGAACTATTCTGACCAGTAAATCAACCATTATGACCTCATGCATATGAAAACAAACTAAATTTGCATAAAAAATACTAACCAGTAAGAATAGTCTCAATGTTCTTCAACTCTATCATTTTCCGCTTGGCTTTTTTACACTCTTCTCTTTCAACCTCTAATGACTTTTGCTGTGCTTGATGAAACTGTAACTGTTTTTTAAGTGATGAGACAACAGTTTGTTCCTCCTTGAGTTTCTGATCTTGTTCTTTCTTTGCTTGTTCAAGACTTCTTATGGTTTGTTCTAAAGATTTCTTCTGATCTTCAATGACCTCCTTTTCTAAATCTTTTGCCTTCAATTTTGCCTTGAGATGATGATTTTCATTGGTCAGTTTACTTTCGTCAACTCCCTCTTCATCTCCTTTGTCAAAGAAAAGTTTCTTGATGATTTTTCCTCTCTCGACACCAACACGACAACTTGGACAAGTATTTGCAGTGAGAAGCCATTTGTTGATACAGTCTTCATGGAAAGTATGACCACACTGCAAGGCTGATACAGAAGCATCATCATCAAATAGATCAGAACAAATACAGCACTGAGCCCGCATGGTCCTAAAAATAAAAATATAGCAAACAGATAATTATATGTATTTTAACATCAGTCTGTAAAATAATAAGAATTTACAGGCTTTACTGTAATGTCCCTGAAATTCATGAAAAAAATACACAAGCCAACATTTGAAATAAAATGAGACAATTTACAGTCATGTATCATTCCAAGGATGTCTTACAGTTGTTCATGTTGCAACCAATAAGTCCATCATTGCCAGGAAGTTCTTCAGTGTGAGCAGTGCCATCGATGGCAGCATCATACATGTAATAGTGGCATTACAAGAGACCAGTACAGACAGGCAGTAAAGGGTATCCTGGAACTAGATTTTATTTGCTGTCAATTCCAAATGATTCCGAATGAACCTGAAAAATCAATAGTTGTTGACATCCAAGAGCTATAGAGAACTCAATTTAGAGGATCCCTTACAAGAGGTTGCACAAGACTTGAACCCATTTAAACAGTACCATATAGTTGATCACAGCATCACACTCGATAAAAAGAAAATTTGTTGACACTGAAGGTTTCACTTATACAGTAAAGAAACAGACAGGTGACTATATTTTATGGCAGTGTTCCAAGACCCTTAATAGTAAATGCCCAGCAACAGTCATCTTGGATGGTGATACCTACATGTACTGTTCAGGTTTCAAGGCTGACGTCCACCCAGAGCCTGGTTCTCACATAGCCATCAAGATAAAACCTAAGGTATATATCTCATCTCAATTTTATTATTTCAATATATTATTAAAAATCAAGCTAAACAACATTAAGCATATATATACAAGCAGTATTTCATAAAGTGCAGGAGCATGGCCTTCAGGCACTATTTAATTATAAATATATATCATTATTCAAATTGCCGTTTATTGTTGATTACGCTCTTATGTGCCAAGAAATCAAACAGTAGAGTCGTTTGTAAATTCAATACTGAATTATTTTTAAAGCTGAATAAATACTAATTATTTTCATACTCATGTTAATATATGTGCTCTTTTTATTTACAGACTGCTTATAACCAGCGGGACATGTTTTGGCATTGCCTTTTCATGCTTTTCTACCACATGAATACATTCTAGAAACATTTATGGAGCACTAAGATTATGCTGGAGCCACACTTTGAAATGAGCTGCAAAACGTGATTTGGGCACAGACCAGTCTTAGCCAGTTTGCCAGTCTACTTAACAACTGGAATGACAACTTATGCAGATATGTCTCCTGCAGATTTTAGTGAGTTTTAACATGTGTAAACAATGCTTTAATTTAGTTTTTCAGTTTAATATGCTTAGTTTATTTTATCTAGTGCTTTCTTACTTTTAGTTCATTTTTAGTTTGCATACTATGTTTTATTGCTTATATATTCTTGCTTTGTCTGTACTATGTATTAACTTTTGTTCTTGTATTAATGTGTCTCATATGATGCTTATGTCTTATATATGTCTGTTCTGTTTTATATGCGATATTTATGTTATTGTATAGTCGGCATAAAAGCTCTACAGAGCTTATGTTTGTAATTTTATATATCCGACTTAAAATGAAAGTTCAGCCTGTCTCGAAGTTGGACAGACATTTTAGTATAGCAGCCCATGGCCAGATGATATAGTTCCGGTAATGGACTACATCTTCAACACATGGATTACCGGCAGTCCAGTATTTAACGTCAATGACTGCCACTGGTCTGTGTTTATAACTTCAGTGTACAGAAAAAACAACCATGACCACCAGCACACTGAAATTGACGACTTTCCAATTTGAAAAAACGCCACCTAGTGTCCACTTCCAGTACTAAAAACTGCGGCTACAGCGGCAGTTTGTCCTGTTGAAACCGTTTGAATTGGACAATAGTCTTTGATAAATTTTCACGCTTCAGTTGAATGACAGGTGTCAACATCTGGGTGAGGAAGGTTATTATAACCGCCTGCTGTGTAAACGTGATCGTTAATTAATTAACCAATGTTCATAACCCTATTTACCTGATGCTAATTGGAGGTAGAACCCCAGCTGTTTTATAGCTTGAATAAACTATCTTACCAGTGACATCCATGTTGTATTCACACTCACCTGTTGCCTATGGCTATAGTAACATCTACTAATAAGGTTAATTAAATGAAAAATTTAATTGGCATAGACAAACAATATAAAAACGATCCAAAATCTTTATTTTCAATATCATAGTCTTTTAGTAATGATAGCCATGGAAGTAAAAGGGGAGATAAATCATGTAAAACTGGAAATGGGTCAATTAATTAGCCACAAGTCCACCTGCACAGTGGACCAATTGACGACTTTCCAATTCAAAAAATGACACCAAGTGTCCATTTTTGGTACTAAAAATTGCGGCTACAGCTGCAGTTTATCCTGTTGAAAACCTTTGAAATGGACACTTGTCTTTGAAAAATTTTAATGCTTCATGTTGATGACAGGTGTCGAAATCTGAGTGAGGACGTTATTAAAACTCCCTGCTGTGTAAACATGATTGTTAATTAATTAACCAATGTTTATTAACGTTTATTTCCCCATTTACCTGATTCTAATTTAAGGTAGAACCCCAGCTGTTTAATAGCTTGATTAAACAAGCTTACCAGTGACATCCGTGTTCCGATATTCAAACTCACCTGTTGCCTATGGCTATATTTTGTTTGAATGGTGTTTATTGGGGGAGGAAGCCGGAGTACCCGGAGAGAACCCCCGACCTGCGGTAGGAAAACTGGCAATCCTTGTCAATTAAGATTGGAGTTGAGTACACCCTGCCTGCAGTGAGAATCGAACTCACAATCTCAGTGTTGACAGATCACATGATCTATAGTAGACGAACTACCTTCACCACTCGGCCACCGAGGCCCCCCTATGGCTATAGTAACATCTACTTATGAGGTTAATTAGATGAAAATTTAATTGACGACTTTCCAATTTAAAAAACGCCACCTAGTGTCCATTTCCGGTACTAAAAACTGCGGCTATAGCCGCAGTTTGTCCTGTTGAAACCTTTTAAAGTGGACAATTGTCTTTGATAAATTTTCACGCTTCAGTTGAATGACAGGTGTCAATATCTGAGTGAGGAAGGTTATTAAAACCGCCTGCTGTGTAAACATGATCGTTAATTAATTAATCTATGTTCATTATCCTATTTACCTGATGTTAATTGGAGGTAGAACCCCAGCTGTTTTATAGCTTAAATAAACAAGGTTATCAGTGACATCCGTGTTGTATTCAAACTCACCTGTTGCCTATGGCTATAGTAACATCTACTTATAAGGTTAATTAGATGAAAAATTTAATTGGCATAGACAAACAATATTAAAACAATCCAAAATCTTTATTTCAATATCATAGTCTTTTAGTAATGATAGCCGTAGTTTTTTTAACAGGAAGTAAAAGGGGAGATAAATCATGTAAAACTGGAAATGGGTCAATTGGCATAGACAAACAATACAAAACAATGCAAAATTTGTATTTCAATAACATATTCTTTTAGTGATGATAGCCGTAGTTTTTTTTCCTGGAAGTAAAAAGGGAGATAAATCACGTAAAACTGGAAATGGGTCAATTTAGTGCTTTATCATGTTTATAGACCAACAATATGCAACATTTTGTCATCGACAAATCTTATGTCTTGCTTTATTTTATGGACAAATCTAATGTTTTGTAATAGTGCTTTTTGTTTCATCATAATTTTTGATAGCAACAAGTGCCGTACTCGTAGTCGTAGTGCCCAAATCAGTTGCCGAAGTGTTCAAACACAGTGCGGAACTGTCCAGGTCAGGTGAAATGTCCAAGTGCCGAAGTGTCTTAATATATTCACTGTACATTTTTGAACAGATAAGATCATTGCATATTCATTTGATTACATAGATCTGATTAAAGTATTTCTCCTTGTCTACCACGATACTTTTAAGAACATTTTAATTATTAATCATATTATATAGATCTGATTAAAGTATTTCTCCTTGTCTACCACGATACTTTTAAGAACATTTTAATTAATTAATCATACTAATAATGTTGTCTTTGACAAACTTACTAAACGTTTCATATCAACACATTAAACTTGGCGCTGTATTGGGATAATATCCGGTTGGAGAAATTAGTTATAACCAAAATTCAAATATGTTGTAGAAAATGATGACAAACAAATATCCAGCACGTTAACTAAAATAATTTTAATTATTTTAAGTAACTTGTTAACATGGAATAAAGGATACATTGGGGGTATTTTCAGAAAACGCAATTAAACATAACTTATTAAAATAATTTCTCCACAGCTGAGAAATCTGAGTTACCAATACGCTTACTTAAATCTTCACAATTACTATAGTGCATAGCTGAACTTTGATCGGTAAAGGCCCTGAACCACAGCAAGATCAGCACATGTTTGACGAAATTCTTACCAATGTCACAAATACTGAGGTTGTGCTGTGGACATACATATAAAACATCGCAAATTACACATTTGACAGATATATTTAAAGAGGTCACACGCTTTAGCGGTTGCAAAAACTGCCGAGTTTTGCGGTGCAAGCAAGGACGTGAAGGTGAATGTTATTCTTAAAGGTCAAGGGATTTTTCCCTTAACTTCCATGATATAGTATACATGAATAATACACATTTTACCACCTTTAATAAACCAATTCGTCATCTGCCCAAATTGTAATGGTCATCTAACATTAGAATACAGTGTTCCAGCTAGGATTTAAAAATAGAGGGGCGCATGAGAAGGGCACTTTTTCGTGTATTTTCATATTTTTTAGTGTGATTGAGGTTGTTGCACTTTTGTTGTTATTGTTATTTGAATAAGTGTTCTGTTGCTGTTTTTCTCCTTTGTTTTCATTTAAAGTAAAATATTTAAATATATTTGTGCATTTAATCAACTGAAAAATGACTGCAAAAATACTTTTTATTACTGTGTTTCAATGTTTGTGGTTGTAACTTCAACACAAGCAGCATTGTATTTGCAAGTTCCTGAACTAAGTTCATATCCGCTCCGGATATATCCGTATTTTCAGTTGGTTTGTACTGGTTGCCGTGAGTATTTTCACTTAACGCTATTTGAACATCGAAAAAGGCAGTCGGGTACCAGCTTTCACTTTTGTTTTTAAAAAAATGGCGTGTTCAATGATAAACATGGCGCGGTGACAAATATTCGAAGATATCTACCGCAAATGGCAATAAAAACGGTTGTAGATATTTCCGGTCTTGATCATAATTAAGCCAAATGGCCAAAAACAGTGACCACGCAAATTTTTAAGGTAAATAACATTTTTGAAGTGTTACCTGTGTACAGTCCCCACTGTCTTCCACTAATTACATAATCAAATTATAAGGAAACGAGAATAGTCTAATGAGTTAATTAGCTATAAAAACACTATAATTACTATTAATTTTAGAGCAGAAAATTAATTAGAGCAATAGAGTGATAAGGGGCACAAATCGGGACACAGGGGCGCCTGAGAGGGGCACAGGGGCGCGGTAATTTTAGGGCGGGGCGCGGCGCCCCTCTATTTCCCCCTAGCTGGAACACTGGAATAGATTATGACAGGATCCGTATACATAGACATAGAAACTTTATTTGAAGTCGGGTTATAAATAAAAGCAACACTTTTAACTGACAAACAATAACAACATACACAATACATCAATACATATTAAGCACACTTAGACACATAAACCAACTATTATATAAAACTATGTTTGCATGTATGAACCACTGAACACATTACAGGTGTGACTTTTTACCACACAACACCACAGGGTACCACATGCACCATCAAAATACTTCAATATCCACTTTCTTTAGAGTTTTATATGTTTTTTACTTTATTTTATGTAGAAATAATGCCTTTCATGTGTTTTGTAACTTTATTCCAGGGTTCGCGTTGGAGGGCGACTCGAGCGAAGAAGTCGCCTTATCGTGGTCCCACTTCGCCGTCGATCATCTTCAAAAGCGAAGTGAATTAGCCCTTTCATTTTGTAGAATCCCCTTATGTCGCCTTTCAAATTTTATTCCCATATTTGTAAGAAATGTTCATATTTTTGATACCGCATCATGTTTATTTGTTTACGCGCCAAAGTTGAACTGGTACCCATTTAACTTTTATTCGGTATATAAAGCGTAGGTTTAAAATATGACCGGAAACCAGTTCAGAGCACAATAACTTGTGAAAATTTCCGGAGCGGATATGAATTTGGTGCCGGAGATTGCAGATAGTGGTGAAATGAGTTTTGCAATGATAGAAACGTAGTAAAAATAGTATTTTGGCAGTTACTTAAAACAAATTTAAGTTAAATATGCTTAAATACTTTTAATAGTGAATTTTACAATTTTACATAATATATTATGTGTCACAATGATGTAATTTTCTACTTCTAGTTCTAATAGTACTTCATTATAAATCAATCAAATTGTGTATCAGTGACAATGAAACATTTGTTTTAATGAACAGTTTTGTGACAGCTTATTCTTTTTTTATTGTTATGTTTAATGCATGGGTTTTTAAAAATGTGTGAAATAAGTAAACTGAATAGTTAATCAAATCTTTGATACTTTATCCTCAATAAATTAAATTGCTAAAAAAACATATGACAATGAAAATGCAAATGTCAACACTTATTTAAAAAAAACCAAAGTAACAGGAGCTGCTCTGGCTTCTAAAAAGCTGGCGCCAAAAAAATCGCCAACTGCAAGTTTCCGTCGCCAGTTTTGTTAAAGTGTCGCCATATTAGAAATCGCGATCACTATATGACATGGCGAAATTGTTTAACATTATGTGTGACATATTCTGTAACGTTGGACGAAATCCAAGTTTGCCGGACTCTTGATTCAATTTTTCAAAAGTTTGGTCTCGAGCAGCCCGTACACTAAATGTATTTGAATCATGAAAAGATGTGTGAGTGATTTCTTGTTGGCAGAAAACCAAAATTTTACAGTAATTTATTAGAAACATCTATTCCCGTGAATAAAACATAAAACTGGAAATACTGAAAATGGAACTACGCATGTGTAAGAGTTTTCTAATTACGATATTAAGACGGACATCCGGTCCGGAAATCACTCAACAACAACGTCAGTCATACCTGTATTTTATTAATTACATTTTTATAAAAAAAAAATATTACTACAAAAATATGTTTGTTTTGTTATTTTTATAAATTAATTAACAGCATCAATTGTTTTATTACACGTCTACTCAAAGTGATGCAGGTAAAGCTGCTTTTCATCAGACAACTTTGTTGATTCATTTATTGCCGATTTCCGTTTAATAACTCCAAATAACACACATGTCACTGGATACTACACAATACACGTGTATTTATGACCATAGAAGCCGACAAAGGATTTTTAATGATGCAATCGCAGATTACCGATAAATTTAAAACGTGCATGCATCGTTTAACACTATAAAACCTTGGCGCCAAAAAAATCGCCAGACGCAATATTTTGTCGCCAAATAAAAAACAAAATCGCAATTGGCGACATTGGCGAAGCCCAGCGCGGCCCCTGAGTAAACAGGACGCTTTCGCGACATATGCAACTTCTCACTGTTGTCCACCCACTTCCCCCTGTTCTATCCTCACTTCTCCCTGTCAGCCACCCAAAAGAGAAGTGACTTCTCCCTATAATTTTGACCCAGCGTGAGCCCTGTATTCTAAGTGGCAGAATCAACATTTAATCGGTTTTGTGTGCCATGAGCCACTTATGATCCAGGGCTCGCGTTGGAGGGCGACTTGGGCGAAGAAGTTGCCTTATCTTGGTCCCACATCGCCCTCGATCATCTTAAATAGCAAGGTGAAGTCGCTCTTCATTTTGTAGAATCGCCTGATGTCACCTTTCAAATTTTATTTCCATTTTGTTAAGAAATCTTCGTTTTTTGATACCGTGTTATGTTTATTATGTTTACGCGCCACACAGTCAACTGGTGCCCTTTTATCTTTTATTTGGTATATAAAGCGTAGGTTTAAAATACGACCGGAAACCAGTTTAGAGCAAAAATACGTGAAAGCTCCGGAGCGGATATGAATTTAATGCCGGAGATTGCAAATATACGATGCTGATCGTGTTGAAATGAGTATTGCAATGATAGAAACGTAGTAAAAAATAGTTTTTTGGCATTTACTTTAAACAAATTTAAGGGAAATATGTTTAAATACTTATAATAGATTTGTCACAATGATGTAATTTTCTACTTCTAGTTCTAATAGTACTTCATTATAATTCAATCAATTTGTAGACCAATGACAAACATTTTTTTAATGAACAGTTTTGTGACAGTTGATACTTTTTAAAAATTTTTATGTTTAATACATGTATTTTTGAAAATGTGTGATAATAGTTAATCAAATCTTTTACTTTATCCTCAATAAATAGAACTGCTAAAAAATATGTAACAATAAAAAATTTAAATGACAAATTAACACATATTAAAAACACAAACAAAATAGGACACTTCCGTGACATATAATACAACTTCTCCCTGTCAGCCCCACAAAAGAGAAGTGACTTCTTACTATAATTTTGACCCAGCGTGAGCCCTGTGATCATGAAAAAACAACTACAGGAACTTATAAAACTGCATATAAGTGTAGGTACGCACATAATTACACCTGATTAAACAACAGATTAATTCATTTTAAAATAACAAATAAATAAATGACAGAAATAATACAGTAGTCCCCCTCTTATAAGACCACCCCATCTGAGTCATGAAAGTGGTCTTATAATGGGGGTGGTCTTTCTTGATGGGATACAATTTATACAGGTTTATAGAGTTTGGTCGGTTGATTAACAGCAAAAGCTGCGAAATTATCAAGAATCACACAAAATAAGTATTTGTATTTTATTATTCAGTATAAATAAAAATAAAAAGAATTCATGCAGTTTTTATCTGTTCAAAATGTGTAATGATAATATAACAATTCCATATCTTCTTAACAGTGAATGTTTCTGTTCCTGTTTCATCTGCATTATCGTTGTTTTTATAACTTTTATTGTCTGCCCAGGTTCCACTTCGTAGTTTATTAAGGTTCTGTCTAATTTAGAAAAATCCAGGTTTTTCTCCGTTTCCAGTTTCCCAAGTTTTTGACATCGTTTGTAGTAAATTTTGATATATGATTATGTTGGTACATTGTACTATCTTGTTGAATATTTCAGTCTTTTTGTAATAAACCAGATTTCCGTAATGCTGAAATTAAACTGATCTACAATATACAACTTGTTTTCCCTTTTAATCCAGCTTAAAAACTTTTCTTTTACATGATTTAGACATTTTGTTTACCGGTTGTTGAACTGTTTCCGTACTGGTTTACGATAATAAAACCAAAATCTTGTTCTATTCGAGACTTACAAAATAAACATCTGATGAGTGAAAACAGTCTACACCAAAAAAAATTGAGGGTACTAGTGCACTGGACTAGTAAAAATTTTAATTTACTAGTCCTCAAAATTTTCCACTAGTCTGAAACCGAAGCGACCCGAACCTGCTTAAAATTTTGAAATCTTAGACGCAAAATCCTGCATTCTGAACGTACCTTAATTATTTGCGTATTGGGGAAACTATTAACCATTTTTTGTTCTGACTCGGGCACCAAGTTTCCTTGAGTAATGAGAGACCCCTCAAAACGAGAGAAATCATTTCACTAATATCACATTAAATTTTTGGGGTGTCATGTCAGATAAAATTTTTCGCAAATTTAGAAAACCCGAAGGGTATTCAAGGAAACTCACACCCATAAAATAGTCCAGAAATGGGCTTTGCACAATCAGCTGAAAAATATCCAATATATTTAACCAACTATATAAATAAATTTATTTATCAATTCTGTATGAAACTGCTTTTGAAATGCAGGTCTAATATCTAAATTCCATTGAATAATAAATCCACTGTCCATGCTACAGCTCAGCGCAGACAAATATCAAAATAAGAACTAATTCCGCTCCCTCAGTCAAAGGTCATTTACAGAGCCGATGTCAGCTGGTTGAAAACTTTTTTTTAAGCTAATTTTAAGGATTTTACATTAGCAAAAAATTTATAAAACAAGGAAAATTTGTGACTCTATTTATTATAATTTACGTTTTTATGTTTGTTGACACATGGTGACTGGTCTCAGGTCTTTCCAAAAAGATCAAAGTGTACCAACACGGTGTTGTGAAGATAACTCAATGACATAAATCTATTTTAATAACTTTATTGATTATGTGAATTAAACTAAAACATTTTTATACCATTAAAGATATATAATAAAATCAGGGGAAACAAGATAGTCTTTTCGTTTTATAAACAATTACCTTCATTATTGTGGCTGTGTTGGTCCACTTTTTACTGGTTATCAGACAGATCGAAGTACTGGAACTAGTGACTGGTTTTCGTTTCCTTCTGTTTAATTATCTCCTTGGGATAAATGTACTTGTGAATTCAATTTGAACTCCAAATATGTTTAAATTTCAAATAACATAAAAGGGAAGTTATGTTTTTTACAAGTCCAGTCGGGCTAGCGATAAATAAAATTTACTAGTCCGAGCTGAAAATTACTAGTCTGGGGCTTGTGGATAACGTCGCAGACTGTGAAAATTGTCGTTTGTGAGGGTAATTTACGTTGTTGTGTCAAAAAAACGTGGTCGCTGGTCGAGTTTGAGGGGTGGTCGTTAGCGAGAGGTAATTTTACATTAGAAACATCTAATGCATCAGGGTTTTGACCGGATAAAGCGGGTGGTCGCTGGCGAAGGGATCGTTTAAGAGGGTGACTACTGTAAAACATATCATGCAGTTTTCTGTTCCTGTGGTTGTCTTTTCATGATCATAAATGACTAATTTTGAATGATTTTCAAAACGGACTTCATGTTTATTCTGCTATTAAAAAGATGTTAAAAAAAGCACTAAAGACATTTTTTCTACATAAAATAAGTTAAAAAACATAAAACTGTGAAGAAAGTGTATATTGTGGTATTTTGGAGGTGCTTGTGGTAGCCTGTGGTAACCTATGGTGTGGTGTGGTAAAAAGTCCCACCGACACAATACATATAACACACAATGAGACACATAAAAGCTACTAGATATATATATAACTAAGCTTGCATGTAATAAAGCACAATTAAGTAAAAACCAGACATGCATAAGTGATATGTTAAGACATGAATTAGCACTAAGCACAACGCTTACAAAGAAACCAGGAATAAAACATAAAATCCAGAACAGCGTTAGAATTTAAAAAGCACATTTATTTGGAATTGAAATCAATTTGCAGTCTTCACAAAATGCGTGGGTCCGACGGACAAAACCGATATAACAACGCTTGGACCGGTAAAAAATCTTGTTTTGTCAGTCCGAAAGTCCGACATTGTTATTATCGAAGTTCAAGTTGCCCGGATGGTTCATTCACAGAAAATACTTATATATCTGGTAGTACTGATTCACACAGACTTCCAACTTTTGAGTAAATATGTAAAACCAATAAAATTTGCAAAGATCCTGCCTATTTAACTCATTTTTAAAACATTTCAGTTTGGCAAATGGATTACGCGCCATTTGTTTATTTCCGGGATACGTCTAATTACCAACAGCGAAAAATGAGAAAAAAGTAGACTACAACGGCCTTTAATGAAAAATCGTAACTGTTTGATAAACAAACACTTTAAAATGGGGTTGAAACTCAAAAGTTCATTTAAAACATATTTTATTTTAATCATTGGCTTTGATAATACATAGTAAGCTGAAATTGAAGAATAAAGGTAACTAGTTATCAATGACCACATGATAATTTCTGTAGATGGGTGTCCCATTGAGCAGTTGCTTTCAGCTTTGTGAAGTATTGCTGTGTATAATAAATGTTATTTTATTTATATTCTTTAGACACATTTGTCCAGATATACACAGCTTGTTTATAACAGTTATGAATAGTATGATGTTTACAATAACTTTTATGTATTAGATTTACAATAACTTTTATGTATTAGATTTATGTCTGTATCTACATGCATATAAGGTAGCTAGTTAAATGTAAACAATGGCAACATCAGACAAATTTGGTCCGGCAAAAGCTGCTTCGGTCCAGCATTTCTGGGGAAGTTGGTGGACCGAATGTCCACCATTCTTTGGAAAGATTTTTTGAAGACTGAATTTGTAAAGATATGCATAGGCTCTAAGATATAGGACATAACACAAGCCTAAAATATGAAGCACAGGACATAAAAAACTCGGAAGTAAAGCACATAAGCACATACAAAATATATTAAGCATAAAAAAATGAGCTGAATATAAATACATTAATTGATAGCATGAAAATAAACCATAAATATCACTATATCTAACATTTATTTACAAAATATAACAAAAATATACGGTACAAATTGTCTTCTTGTACAGGCAGAGTTGTCTTCTATAATTATGAACATTTTGGTTATTTTTGTAACTAATCAAATTGCCGTATTTTCTGGAATTTCCCTCTATTATCTGTATCCAGTTTATTATAATATAGAGGTCAATGGCCTACAAAAAACATGCCACCAAAGAAAAAATGGATTAAGTAGCTTGAACCAGGACAGAGATTATTATTTTCTTATCATTCATTTGGGGCCAAAAGGATAACAATAATAATGGAGATGTGATGATCAATGATGATGTTGATTTGAATGATCCTATGATTGATTACATTAACAAAACAGATATTATATATAATAGTGCAGTTGGTGATGGAAAATTATTTTCAAAAAAAGATGCATCTGGTCTAATATTTCATACAAGAACAATTAAAAGTCTTGGTAATTGACAGATTTAATGTTTATTTTAGAAATAATTAACTGTTACCAAACAAATTTCTACTGAAATGAAATATTCATTATAATGATGTATTAAACCAGTCTGCGAAATGAGCCACACACCTGACGCCGAAGCCGAGTTAAACCCGACCCCGGCCTCTTAACATCAACAGGAAGAACGCACGAGTGGGGTGTTATTTATAATTACTCACTCTGACCTAATAACTTTAACATGAAGAACGCCCGAGTTGTGTTGTGCAATCAATAAACTGTTTTGATCACTCGACCATTCAATCCATGTTTTCTTTATATAAATTTGTGTATTTTTGTGCATAAAATTGGAAAATCCCTTATTTATTAATTGATTTACAAAGAGTGCCATTTGGTGCAATAGGAAAATCTCTGCTGATTAGATAGCCTCGTTTCAAGCCATCCAAGAAGATCCAAAGGCCACGTGGAAGAAAACGTGCACACTTAGGTAAGGAGATAATCTTTATATTATTTTCTTTGAATTCTAATTTAATATATTAGTAATCCTCATGTAACTTTTCTGTTCATGGTCGGGGAAATCAAGAAAGTTCGGATAATCATATTTTTTTAGTTTTAATTAATAGTTACCCAACATTGCTTTTACACTCGGGAAATGCACGAACAGTATTTGTTATTTTTTATTTTGTTGTAAATACATTATTTGTATGTTTCTTATTTTTCGCATTTGTATTTGTCTTTTCAGAATGACTTAACAGGGTGTTACTCTGACACTTCAGATGATAATAATGAGAGTACTAGTGATGACATGGTCTTCAGCATGATAACAGTTTCAATCAAGACACAACTGGACACTGATATTAATAAAAATAAATGAATAAGAACTTTATGTGCTTTTTATCAAATTTCATAATAAATTTTTTGGGCCTGTAAGTTCCTTCATGTTGTAGGCCCAAATGGCCTTTACTCATTAATTCTTATTGCACAGACTCTAAACAGTAATTGTGAGATGTTCATCATTATCAAAATGGCTGGAGTGAGAGGGAAACATGTCTGTTTTCTTTGTTGCTTTCATGATTACACATACATTGACATTTATATGCAAATAAACATAAACTGCACTTAATTTAGGCCAATCATATTTAGTTTGTATCATGATGGTAAGAATTGAAATTATTTCATAAAAAATTTCACCATTAAAATTGTGGCATGGCCCATTGATTTTACTTTTAAAGGACCATGGGACTTTTCTACAAAAATCTTTCAAGATCACTGGAGACGGCATATTTCATCATGTCCAGATGTTATAAATATTTTCGTTCAGTTAAACTATATATAATTTGCTTCTTTAGATATTTTCTCTATGAATATAATCATCATACCTTTAATTAAGCTGATATAAGTCCATCGATACTCTTACATTCTGACTTTTTACTTTCATTTTGAGAAAAAGTCGGGTGACAACAACACGACTTAAATCCAGTGCTTAAATTGTCATGATTGAGGGTAATAACTAGTATGATGATTATAGTCATAGAGACAGCACATATTTCTGGCCAGTATCTTAAAAGTTGTAATAGCTAAAACAAAATTGTTTCCTCAGATTGAGCAAATCAAGTCCTACCAATTAACGTATTGGTCCAATGTTATGTGAGGATTTCCTGTAAGACTTACTGCTTCGAAATTATGTGTTTTGACAAAATTTGCAGTTTTTGCAATATAAGTTGAAAACTGTATGAGCTAGATTGATATATGGTAAATTTCAAAAATGATCGTAAAGACAACAGCTGCAAATAAGTTCTAAAATTAACTTGTTTCAACCACAACTTACAGGAGTTATTGCCCTTTAATGACATTTTTTAATGAAATTTTCACTTTTTGTCCCGTGACATAAAAGCTATAGCTATTGGAGCTATTGCCTTTTTAGGTTGGTTTTAGAAAATAATCAGTTTGTATAAAGATTTTAAAAGCAAAAAAATTAGGACGTGGCATACAAATAATTTATTTATCTGAATGATCACTTCTTATAAGAGTTGGAATTTTCAATTTTTGTCTTGTAACTAAAAAACAAAACAAATAGATTGTAACTGTATTGCAAAATGATTACTAAACATAAAGCCTACAAACCTCAGTATTAATGCCATTAACTTTTTAGTGGTACCTCTTGGTTGTTATTATGTCGCCCCACACTTTGTGGGGGACACATTGTTTTTGTCCCGTCCGTCTGTCCATCACAAAGTTATGCCGCTTCACTCCTCTGAAACTACTCAACAAAATTTCACAAAATTGGTTTGTAGCAAGTACACCATATGAAGTTGTGCATATTACCAGGAAATTCTGATCCTTAACATTTGTGGGAGTTATGGCCCTTTGAACTTAGAATTTGCCAAAAATTCCTCACAAATCATGGTTTCCGATCAACTACTCTGAAACTACTGCACCAAATTTTACAAAACTTGGTATGTAGCAAGTACACCATATTTAGTTGTGCATAATACAAGGCAATTTGTATCCTCATTATTTTGTGGGAGTTTGTATGGGACATTGAACTTAGATTTTTGCTGAAAATCCACATGGGAACTTGGTAGACATCGTTTTTGTATGCAAAAACAAACTTTAATTTATGATTCTAGACTATGTTCAGTGCCTTAAAATAAAAAAAGAGTAAAAGTGTCAATTGCCAGGATTATTTTTTCAACTTTCAGTGAGTTATTGACCTTAAATCAAATTTAAGAAAAAAAATGTGTGGTGAATTTTTTGACTATTAAACAGTAAAACAATCTTTACATAACTGTATAAATCGGGCAATATTTTATCAGATATCCTCATCTTGTGACGATAGCCTAAAGTCGATTGCCGCCCACATTAGGATTATTCTATTTACAGGCTCCTGGGAGCCTTTTATTTTTATTATTGACTTATCACATTTGCTCCAAATATACCAACTGTACTTATTATTTTATCACTTGAATTTTATTTTTAGGGCACAATGTTGGTTTTAGAAGAGAGACCTTTACATCCCAAAGAACAAAGATAGAACCTCCAGTCATTGCAATACATGTGGCGATCGAGTCAGAAAAATCAGTTGGAAGACAACTCCAGAAGTTTCGTAAAGGTATCAGTAGTGAGCCCCGAGGGCATCACCTATCTATCTTTGTAAATGAACAATGAAAAACTTATGTTGTAACTTAATGAGAAACATTTTGAGGTGGAAAATTTGGAGTTATTTTATTGTTTGTCTACATATATGTCCTAAAACTGTCACATATTAACCTGCATGGACCTCAACCTTATTGTTTAAGTACAAGTTGTACATGACCAATAATGTTTTCTAATATGGTGTCTGAAGACACATTGGTTAAATACTGTATTTAAATTTGCAATAAAATATTGTCCTGCATGCCTATTAAGTCCATTTTTTAAATCTTATTTCAATTTATAAAAAGACACAAAAAACACAATATTTGTTGTCAGTTTCAACCTGCAAACTCCAGACAAGATCATAAGGTTGATTCCAAATGATAGTTGTACATGTACATTGTATGTGTGCAATGGAATATGTTCGAATATTTTCGACCTACATTTTGACTGCAACATCGCCTCAGTTGCCATTATTCCTGCATCCCAGATGTTATGTTTCACTTAGTACAATTTTTGTTGTTCTTGTTTGTTAAATTACACATTGTTTATTGTCATAAATAGGTTATTTTGTTTCTCATATATATATGCAGATTTCTTCTGTTTGCTGCCCCCCCCCCCACTTGTTTGGGGGTATATAGGAATCACCCTGTCTGTCTGTCTGTCTGTCCACATCCCTTGTAAGCGCAGCTACTCCTAAACCACTTGATTAAATTTAATAAAACTTAGCATAAAGGAAGTACATTATATGTAGATGTGCATGAAGGATTTTTATTTATCTTGGATATCATTAAGGGGAGATAATTGGACTTGAAAGCAAAGCTGGGGGTATCCCTTTGTGAGCATGCTCACATTTCACACTTGTTAATATAAGAATCAAAATAAATCTGTATGCCAATAATTCAATTTTCCATTAAATATTAGTAGGTATTTTTAGTATATTCGTAACATTTTACCGCTTATTCATGAATATTTAAACTCACCCATATAGAAATAATTAATAAAATAACAGCCATGAATACTTTCTTCAGTAGTATTTCCACGGTTAAGTCATACTGCTATTCTTTTCTAAAAATTTTATTTGATTAAAAGTTCCAAAGAAAAATTGAAAACTGAGCTATAGCTTCTTACAAAATAGGTGTAAAACATTCTGTTGAGGAAGAAAATTTTCTGCAAAAAAATGTCATGAATGTTATGATCATAATGCTATTTTCTATATATTTTTACCATTCTAGAAAAAAAATATCCTGTTACTGACATGATTGTTTTTCAGTTCTGAGACACCGTGTTGTACAGTGTGTGTGTGATGCTGAAGCACGACTTGATTGTCCGGTACAGTCTGTGAATGTTAACGGTGAAAACAGACACCCAGATTGTCTTAATCATGTGTTACCAGATGCCTTTGGCTTGAATAAACTGACTGTGTTAACAACCACACAATTCCAACCGTTGTTGGAGGATGTTAAACATGAGGAGGTCAGGTGGGGTGCACAGCTACGGAGATTTAACAAAAATGTACGAGAAAAAAGTGTTGATCTAGACTCTATAACAGAATCAGCTCAAACAAATTTGGATGAAAATGTTGAAATGAAAGTTTATAATTCATTATCTCCTGTAAAAAGTTTCGAATTGAACTCGAATATCTCAAGTGTTTCACACAATATTGATGACACAAAATTTCTTGAACATGATTCTAAAGAATCTTGTGATAGTCAGCAATTAATAGAGAAAAGATTGACCAAAGAAACAATTATAACTACAAAACCTTTCTTAGAAAAAATGTCTATGAATAACACACAATTAAAAATTAAGAAGGAAGTGAAGGCTCATAAACAGTCAACTGAGTTGAAAGAAAATCGTGTGTTTTCAAGTGCAGACCCCATGGAGGTGAAGGCTGTTATAGAGAGTGCAGAACCAGAGAAAGTGAAGTCTGCTATAGGGAATACAGATCGAGATGAACTGAAGTCTGTGGTAGGGAGTGTTAGTATAAAAGTAAAAGACAAAAAAGTGGATCTGAAATCAAAAAATGTACAGAAAGATAAAACTGAACAGCAGATTATAGAACTAAAACAACAGACTTTTAATTGTTACTTCAAGTCCTTCGTGGATGTTTGCTTGTATAGTGGGAAGGTAATTATGACCATTCAACAATTTTATCAGTTTGTGCTTATTACAGTAAAAGATGTTGAAACTGTGAGTAAATCAAAATCCTGTTTAAACTATCTGAGTTTTAATCACAATAACTATATTTGTAAACTATGCCAACATGAAACTTTAATTTAGCCTTCAGACACGTTGGTTGTATACTTCTTATCTTACATTCCTTCAGGTTAATAGTTACTTTTGATTGGTCAAATAGGCTTAAACCAGTAGTTCCAAGATTTGTTCATAATTTCATGAACAACTGTTTGGGAACTACTTTTTTGTTGCTAATTAATGTAAACAAATATGGCAGCCATGTGTTGTGTACACCTCATACAATAAACTTTAATAGCCATTACACTGGAATTTTGGCATTACAAATATCTTAAGTGGTGTTGGAAAATGGAAAGTTCTTAAGTTGAAGCAGCTGTACTAGTATATTATTATTAAGAAATCATTTGTTTAGAGAACTAAACTGGTCACGGAGTAGTTCTCACTGGCCAGTAATTCTTGCCACCCAATCTTTTGACAGTTTTTGTGAAAAATTGTTTTAGATTGGAGATAGTGAAATCTATGAAATGAAGGCTTTGCCATCGATTTTAATGGAAAAATAACGGCACAGTCACCGAAATGGCGAGAATTGCTTCTGTCATTTTCATGGCGAGAACTACTCTCTGACCAGTACACATGTACAAGAAGATATTTCAACACTTTGTTTTGGATTCATTGATTACTAAGTACATCGCTGAATGGCGAGAAATGGCCGAAATGCTAGTAGGAAGGTATCATAAACCATGCTTGTAAACTTGTGTTTCTATTAATTTCAATTAATAAATAATTTCATACATGTTTATACACACACTATCTTCTATTTTCTGAGTTCCAACCAATCAACATCTTCTATTTTCTGAGTTCCAACCAATCAACGAGATAAGCCAGATGCATATTGCTTTGCCATCAACTCCATGTTTTAGCAATGCTTATTCCCTTTCACTGAAAAATCCATCAAACAATGACAAGTTGTGTTTTTCCTGTTTGTATTCAAGTAAGAATGTCTAGGCTAGCTTGGTTTACAATGCATTGAAAAGCTATGACATTACACATGACGTAACATATTAACCTTGGTACAATGAGTAACATCAATATACATGTATGCAGTATTCACACAAATATCGTTAATTGTTCTGTCTTCATTTGTTTTTAGTAATAATCTTCTCTGCTAGTAGTAAAATATATCTGTTGTTAATACCTGTTATTCCCTTTAAACCTACCACATCTTTGTCTTCAGTTTGTTGTGTATATTCCTACGCGTCACACACTTACAGTATAATTTTATTTGAAGAAAGTCTTGGAGCAAAAAAGATAGTTAACATTTTTACAATTTTGGAAGAATTGTAAGGATTGAATGCATATTTTCATTCATCAGCACAAGCAACTTAACAGCCATTTATGATAAGTTTGTGAGTTGACCAAAATTGTTTTACCGAAAATAAGTGTTTAATTTTTCCAACATGCTTAAATCAATATTTGTAAATTCTTGTCACAGTGCCAAATGCAGTTGAAACAGGTCTTTGATGCACTTGGTCAAAATAACCAATTTACTTTTTCTTGTCAATGTATTATACCGATCCCGAAATTATTGTAAAGATAAACAACCTGACGAATATACTTATTGAATAAAGTAATCGCTTTTTTCAATTGTTCGTTGTTTTCAGTCTATGTTATAAATGTACAGGTCTGATATTCCAAGTAACTGGTCCAGACCTAAGACCCATGGATGTTTTCTGTAATTCATGCAAATTGTATATATTTAACTCAATTTCTGTGAAAAAATCATTTTTTTGTAAATATTTTGTGGTTGTAGGCAGATGTTCCATACAATATTGTAAAGACTATGAGATTTCACAGCGACGACAAATTTAAGATCACAGATGTGACGATCTATTCAAGCTTGCTTCACGACTATGCCAAAACAGTAAGTATTACTGTGAAATGTCACGTCGAGTCCACGGCCAGAATGGGTTAAGCAAAATTCTCAGTCCATGATGGACACCGATATCGATTGTTGTATGCGGAAATTCCTGATGTTCAGAAGTTCATTATTCGCTGACACTTCAATAATGATGTCTCCACTTGATTTACAAAATCCTCAATGAGTCCATGAACGTAACATGTTCTCATAGTCTGAAATGCAAAGACAGCGTATTGTTCCTGTTGTTAAATCGCTCAATTATGTGTAAATTCTGTCCAAGTCGTAAGTAGAACATGCTTAAAAACTACAATAATTATTTTTAACTTAATTTTAAAAAAGGGGGTAACAAAAAATGAATACTGTAAACTTTCATACAATAAAAGTGTGTTTAAACTCGTATATATAAACAGTATGTTTTAATTAAATGTTAGTGTAAATATATTTCCCTATGGTGCCAATATGCAGACTATACATGATTTTTGACTCTATATTTTGGGTAATTTTTATTTTGAAAAAAATTGTTTTTGTTGAATTTAATGTGGTAGAAATTATTGGCTTCTAGAATATATGGCAGTGATACTTGTAGGATTTTTTTGTGGTGAGTCCCTAAAAATTTTCATGAGTCCCACATATCGCAGATGAGTCCAGCTAAGTGCTTGCATAGAACCGTTTTCTTTGATGACAGACCCATTTAATGTCTTTTCATAAAAAATCCCATGCTATTTTATATCATTAGTAGCTGAGTTTATAAGTCTTTTGGAGTATTATTGAACTGCACTCATTACTTGAAACATGCTGATGTTTGCACATTAAAGAGTGACTTTTGTCTTACCTGGATATAATATTTCTTCCAAACAACTATTACCCACCCACCCCTTTTTTTCAGATCCTAGTCTATAGCAGATCTTATTGATATATACAAAAAATAAAAGTTTATTAGATAACTAATTAATTTTCATGTTGAAGATATCTTTGTACCGGTCAAGAATTCGTCTGACAACAACAAGAACGCTTACTGGGACACGTTAGATGTTGAAAAGGGGCAACCAGAACTGAAAAGACGCGTACAATATGCATCTAGACGCGTTGTGCGGATCCCTGTATGGCCTTAAATTTTCCATACATGGCTAGGAATCTGTAGCATGTCCATTTAAGGGATTTGATTTATGGGAAATCATTTTAAGTAATTATAGCTTTTGTAGATCTTTATAATGTGTCCTTCTGTCCTATGATACTGTTGTTCTGTCTATCCTGTCAGCCTGTCCTGTGATATCTTTCTGTTCTCTGTCAGTCTGTCCTGTTATATCTTTCTGTTCGCTGTCAGTCTGTCCTGTGATATCTTTCTGTCCTGTGATATCTTTCTGTCCTGTGATATCTTTCTGTTCTCTGTCAGTCTGTCTTGTGATATCTTTCTGTTCTCTGTCAGTTTGTCCAGTGATATCTTTCTGTTCTCTTTCAGCCTGTCCTGTGATATCTTTCTGTCCTCTGTCAGTCTGTCCTGTGATATCTTTCTGTCCTCTGTCAGTCTGTCCTGTGATATCTTTCTGTTCTCTGTCAGTCTGTCCTGTAATATCTTTCTGTTCTCTGTCAGTCTGTCCTGTGATATCTTTCTGTCCTCTGTCAGTCTGTCCTGTGATATCTTTCTGTTCTCTGTCAGTCTGTCCTGTAATATTTTTCTGTCCTCTGTCAGTCTGTCTTGTGATATCTTTCTGTTCTCTGTCAGTCTTTCCTGTAATATCTTTCTGTCCTCTGTCAGTCTGTTCTGTGATATCTTTCTGTTATCTTTCAGCCTGTCCTGTGATATCTTTCTGTTCTCTGTCAGCCTGTCCTGTGATATCTTTCTGTCCTCTGTCAGTCTGTCCTGTGATATCTTTCTGTTCTCTGTCAGTCTGTCCTGTGATATCTTTCTGTTCTCTGTCAGTCTGTCCTGTGATATCTTTTTGTCCTCTGTCACTCTGTCCTGTGATATCTTTCTGTTCTCTGTCAGTCTGTCCTGTAATATCTTTCTGTTCTCTGTCAGTCTGTCCTGTGATATCTTTCTCTTCTCTGTCAGTCTGTCCTGTAATATCTTTCTGTCCTCTGTCAGTCTGTCCTGTGATATCTTTCTATACTCTGTCAGTCTGTCCTTTGATATCTTTCTGTTCTCTGTCAGTCTGTCCTGTAATATCTTTCTGTCCTCTGTCAGTCTGTCTTGTGATATCTTTCTGTTCTCTGTCAGTCTGTCTTGTAATATCTTTCTGTCTGTCAGTCTGTCTTGTGATATCTTTCTGTTCTCTGTCAGTCTGTCTTGTAATATCTTTCTGTCCTCTGTCAGTCTGTCCTGTAATATCTTTCTGTCCTCTGTCAGTCTGTCCTGTAATATCTTTCTGTTCTCTGTCAGTCTGTCCTGTGATATCTTTCTGTTCTCTGTCAGTCTGTCCTGTAATATTTTTCTGTCCTCTGTCAGTCTGTCTTGTGATATCTTTCTGTTCTCTGTCAGTCTGTCCTGTAATATCTTTCTGTCCTCTGTCAGTCTGTTCTGTGATATCTTTCTGTTCTCTTTCAGCCTGTCCTGTGATATCTTTCTGTTCTCTGTCAGCCTGTCCTGTGATATCTTTCTGTCCTCTGTCAGTCTGTCCTGTGATATCTTTCTGTTCTCTGTCAGTCTGTCCTGTGATATCTTTCTGTTCTCTGTCAGTCTGTCCTGTGATATCTTTCTGTCCTCTGTCAGTCTGTCCTGTGATATCTTTCTGTTCTCTGTCAGTCTGTCCTGTAATATCTTTCTGTTTTCTGTCAGCCTGTCCTGTGATATCTTTCTGTTCTCTGTCAGTCTGTCCTGTGATATCTTTCTGTCAGTCTGTTCTGTGATATCTTTCTATACTCTGTCAGTCTGTCCTTTGATATCTTTCTGTTCTCTGTCAGTCTGTCCTGTAATATCTTTCTGTTCGTCAGTCTGTCTTGTGATACCTTTCTGTTCTCTGTCAGTCTGTCCTGTGATATCTTTCTGTTCTCTGTCAGTCTGTCCTGTGATATCTTTCTGTTCTCTGTCAGTCTGTCCAGTGATATCTGTCTGTTCTCTGTCAGTCTGTCCAGTGATATCTTTCTGTCCTTTATCAGTCTGTCCTGTGATATCTTTCTGTTCTCTGTAAGCCATTCTGTGATATCTTTCTATTCTCTTTCAGTCTGTCTTTTGATATCTTTCGGTTCTCTGTCCTGTAATATCTTTCTGTTAACTTTCAGCCTGTCCTTTGATATCTTTCTGTTCTCTGTCAGTCTGTCCTGTGATATCTTTCTGTCTGTCAGTCTGTCCTGTGATATCTTTCTATACTCTGTCAGTCTGTCCTTTGATATCTTTCTGTTCTCTGTCAGTCTGTCCTGTAATATCTTTCTGTCCTCTGTCAGTCTGTCCTGTGATATCTTTCTGTCTGTCAGTCTGTCCTGTGATATCTTTCTATACTCTGTCAGTCTGTCCTTTGATATCTTTCTGTTCTCTGTCAGTCTGTCCTGTGATATCTTTCTGTTCTCTGTCAGTCTGTCCTGTGATATCTTTTTGTCCTCTGTCACTCTGTCCTGTGATATCTTTCTGTTCTCTGTCAGTCTGTCCTGTAATATCTTTCTGTTCTCTGTCAGCCTGTCCTGTGATATCTTTCGCTTCTCTGTCAGTCTGTCCTGTGATATCTTTCTGTCTGTCAGTCTGTCCTGTGATATCTTTCTATACTCTGTCAGTCTGTCCTTTGATATCTTTCTGTTCTCTGTCAGTCTGTCCTGTAATATCTTTCTGTCCTCTGTCAGTCTGTCCTGTAATATCTTTCTGTTCTCTGTCAGTCTGTCCTGTGATATCTTTCTGTTCTCTGTCAGTCTGTCCTGTAATATCTTTCTGTTCTCTGTCAGTCTGTTCTGTGATATCTTTCTGTTCTCTTTCAGCCTGTCCTGTGATATCTTTCTGTTCTCTGTCAGCCTGTCCTGTGATATCTTTCTGTCCTCTGTCAGTCTGTCCTGTGATATCTTTCTGTTCTCTGTCAGTCTGTCCTGTGATATCTTTCTGTTCTCTGTCAGTCTGTCCTGTGATATCTTTCTGTCCTCTGTCAGTCTGTCCTGTGATATCTTTCTGTTCTCTGTCAGTCTGTCCTGTAATATCTTTCTGTTTTCTGTCAGCCTGTCCTGTGATATCTTTCTGTTCTCTGTCAGTCTGTCCTGTGATATCTTTCTGTCAGTCTGTTCTGTGATATCTTTCTATACTCTGTCAGTCTGTCCTTTGATATCTTTCTGTTCTCTGTCAGTCTGTCCTGTAATATCTTTCTGTCCTCTGTCAGTCTGTCTTGTGATATCTTTCTGTTCTCTGTCAGTCTGTCTTGTAATATCTTTCTGTTTGTCAGTCTGTCTTGTGATATCTTTCTGTTCTCTGTCAGTCTGTCCAGTGATATCTTTCTGTTCTCTGTCAGTCTGTCCTGTGATATCTTTCTGTTCTCTGTCAGTCTGTCCTGTGATATCTTTCTGTTCTCTGTCAGTCTGTCCTGTGATATCTTTCTGTTCTCTGTCAGTCTGTCCAGTGATATCTGTCTGTTCTCTGTCAGTCTGTCCAGTGATATCTTTCTGTCCTTTATCAGTCTGTCCTGTGATATCTTTCTGTTCTCTGTAAGCCATTCTGTGATATCTTTCTATTCTCTGTCAGTCTGTCTTTTGATATCTTTCGGTTCTCTGTCCTGTAATATCTTTCTGTTAACTTTCAGCCTGTCCTTTGATATCTTTCTGTTCTCTGTCAGTCTGTCCTGTGATATCTTTCTGTCTGTCAGTCTGTCCTGTGATATCTTTCTATACTCTGTCAGTCTGTCCTTTGATATCTTTCTGTTCTCTGTCAGTCTGTCCTGTAATATCTTTCTGTCCTCTGTCAGTCTGTCTTGTGATATCTTTCTGTTCTCTGTCAGTCTGTCTTGTAATATCTTTCTGTCTGTCAGTCCTGTGATATCTTTCTGTTCTCTGTCAGTCTGTCTTGTGATATCTTTCTGTTCTCTGTAAGTCTGTCTTGTGATATCTTTCTGTTCTCTGTCAGCCTGTCCTGTGATATCTTTCTGTTCTCTGTCAGTCTGTCCTGTAATATCTTTCTGTTCTCTTTCAGTCTGTCTTGTGATATCTTTCTGTTCTCTGTCAGCCTGTCCTGTGCTATCTTTCTGTTCTCTTTCAGTCTGTCTTGTGATATCTTTCTGTTCTCTGTCAGTCTGTCCTGTAATATCTTTCTGTCCTCTGTCAGTCTGTCCTGTGATATCTTTCTGTTCTCTGTCAGTCTGTCTTGTAATATCTTTCTGTCTGTCAGTCTGTCCAGTGATATCTTTCTGTTCTCTGTCAGTCTGTCCTGTGATATCTTTCTGTTCTCTGTCAGTCTGTCCTGTGATATCTTTCTGTTCTCTGTCAGTCTGTCCAGTGATATCTTTCTGTTCTCTGTCAGTCTGTCCAGTGATATCTTTCTGTCCTTTATCAGTCTGTCCTGTGATATCTTTCTGTTCTCTGTCAGTCTGTCCTGTGATATCTTTCTGTCCTCTGTCAGTCTGTCCTGTGATATCTTTCTGTTCTCTGTCAGTCTGTCCTGTGATATCTTTCTGTTCTCTGTCAGTCTGTCCTGTGATATCTTTCTGTCCTCTGTCAGTCTGTCCTGTGATATCTTTCTGTTCTCTGTCAGTCTGTCCTGTGATATCTTTCTGTCCTCCATCAGTCTGTCCTATGATATCTTTCTGTTATCTGTCAGTCTGTCCTGTGATTACTTTCTGTCCTCTGTCAGTCCGTCCTGTAATATCTTTCTGTCCTCTGTCAGTCTGTCCTGTAATATCTTTATGTCCTCTGTCAGTCTGTCCTGTAATATCTTTCTGTCCTCTGTCAGTCTGTCCTGTGATATCTTTCTATCCTCTGTCAGTCTGTCCTGTGATATCTTTCTGTTCTCTGTCAGTCTGTCCTGTGACATCTCTCTGTTCTCAAGGCAAGACCTTAAATTAATTATCTTTTCTCTTCAGAGTCATTATAGTAAAATGGAAGAAATATTTGATCGTATGAAGCAGACCAATATAAAGCCCACGTTACAGTGCTATGCAGCGTTTCTTGAGTTTATTGGTAGACAGAAAGTCATTGATGAACAAAAGGGGCATAACTTGCTGAAAGATATTGAAACAGAGGTGACGTATAATCTGGAAAACACTATTACCATGTGGCATTTATTACCTTTTATGACATCATAAATTTGTATAAGACAATTGTTTCTTTTTGCCATTTCTTTTCATGGATACTAAAACATTAACATTTAACAATTTATCTTTAAGGTTTCGCATATTGTACTGGTTTAAAAGCTATCAGCTGATATAAAGAAATACAAAGTATAATTGCTGGTGGCTGATTTTCTGATGTGGACTGGTAGCTTTAAGTTCATTTTAGAAAACTGGCTGGTCATTGGCAGGAAGGACAAATTATTCTGTTCCGCACTGTAAATAACAAAATAGAAAATATTCTTCATCTTTATCATGACCCTATTAAAGTCTGAATTAAGTGGTATTGCCATCAGTTTAATTCACTATTGTATCAATAGAGCATTTTCTAACTTAAAGAAATGTACTCTGCTAACTATGGACATGTGAAGAAATTTAATGGTGCTTGCTTGTCACATGTAAAGAAATTTACTGTGCTAGATAGCAACATGTAAAGAAATGTTCTGTGCTATCTTGTGACATGTAAAGAAATTTACTTTGCTAGCTAGCAACATGTAAAGAAATGTTCTGTGCTAGCTAGCGACATGTAAAGAAATGTTCTGTGCTAGCTAGCGACATGTAAAGAAATGTTCTGTGCTAGCTAGCGACATGTAAAGAAATGTTCTGTGCTAGCTAGCGACATGTAAGGAAATGTTCTGTGGTAGCTAGCAACATGTAAAGAAATTTATTTTGCTAGCTAGCGACATGTAAAGAAATTTACTTTGCTAGCTAGTGACATGTAAAGAAATGAAATTTGCTGTGCTAGCTAGCAACATGTAAAGGAAATACTGTGCTAGCTAGCTACATGTAAAGAAATTGACTGTGCTAGCTAGTGACATGTAAAGAAATTTACTTTGCTAGCTAGCAACAAGTAAAGAAATGTTCTGTGCTAGCTAGCGACATGTAAAGAAATGTTCCGTG
Source organism: Limnoperna fortunei (assembly GCA_944474755.1). Classification (NCBI taxonomy): domain Eukaryota; kingdom Metazoa; phylum Mollusca; class Bivalvia; order Mytilida; family Modiolidae; genus Limnoperna; species Limnoperna fortunei. The sequence goes on from OX104122.1 coordinate 53,149,140, forward strand.
CTAGCTAGTGACATGTAAAGAAATTTACTGTGCTAGCTAGTGACATGTAAAGAAATGTACTGCGCTAGCTAGCGACATGTAAATAAATGTACTGTGCTAGCTAGCGACATGTTAAGACATTTACTTTGCTAACTAGCAACATTTGAAGAAATTTACTGTGCTAGCTAGTGACATGTAAATTAATTTTCTGTGCTTGCTAGTGACATGTAAAGAAATGTACTGTGCTAGCTAGAGACATTTTAAGAATTTACAGTGCTAGCTAGCGACATGTGAAGAAATTTACTGTGTAAGCTAGCGACATGTAAAAGATGTACTGTGCTAGCTAGCGACATGTAAAAGATGTACTGTGCTAGCTAGCGACATGTAAAGAAATTTACTTTGCTAGCTAGCCACATGTAAAAATATTTACAGTGCTATCTAGCAACATTTAAAGAAATTTACTGTGCTAGCTAGCGACATGTAAAGAAATGTACTGTGCTAGCTAGCGACCTGTAAAGAAATGTACTGTGCTAGCTAGCGACATGTAAAGAAATTTACAGTGCTAGCTAGCGACATGTAAAGAAATTTACAGTGCTAGCTAGCGACATGTAAAGAAATTTACAGTGCTATCTAGCGACATGAAAAGAAATTTACAGTGCTAGCTAGCGACATGTAAAGAAATGTACTGTGCTAGCTAGCGACATGTTAATTTGTACTATTTTTAGAGATGAAAATTCCAAATTAATAACAAATGGGCTGTAACAGAAGTACATGTCTGTCTTAAATGAATTCCTCATCAGTGAATTAACATTACTAGTCCAATATTGTGTCATTAATCTTTATTGTTTCAGGGTTATGATGTAAGAAATATTTTTAATGAATGTGTAATGTTAAAGGATGAAAGGAAATATATTTATCAGGTTTGTATTTTTAACCATTAAGGATCTTGAAGTCAAATGACAAAAAATAGAATGAAACCAATCTGATATTAGCTTATCATTGTAGACAATTTTAGCAGTTATTTTAGTAACATTTATATTAAAACTAAAGGTATTAATATTTGATGTTATATCTACCTTAAGCTACCCCACACTAACTTGTGTTTATAAACTGAAATGCTGTGATAACCACTGGCAACCCCACAGTTACTTCTGTGTCTATTGATTGAAATGCTCATCTAACAAACCTGTGGGACTAGTGAATTCAAGGTTCATACGAGTCAAGAAATCCCGGAAAAGTAATGTATAAAAAGTCTGGGAAAGACGTAATTTGATTCCCTTTCATCATCAGAAAAATTACAAGAACATTGCAGGCGAAAAATTTATATTGCGCCATTATAATATTCTCTGTAAAATTCCCAGTGGCAATGACACTGTCATGCTAGAATCAGTCATAGAAAATGAACGCTGCAGGCATGATGTGCTAGAAACCAATCTGTGAAGGTCAGGTTTTCTCCTAGTACTCCGGCTTCCTCCCACAAAAACAACTGAACACAAAATCAGCTGAAAAATAGCTGAAATTGGCATTCAACACTATTCAAACTAACAAAGAAAAGACCAGCGAAACCTGTAGTTCAGAAAAAAGACAATATTAATTTCTGGTATGTTGTGATTTTTGTCCTCATGGTCCATTTATTATGGGGTTACTAATAATCAATAAATTTCTTTCCTTTAGGCCTTGAATCAGTTGATAGACAACTTTGAGCCACATCCTACACAAGGTAGTGTTCCTTACTCTGGTCCACTAGTGAAACACATGAATAGTCCCAAAGATCCTTCTCAGGTAAATTTTTATGCTGCTTAAGGTAAGACAACATGGATTTTTGTGTTATGTAGGAGTGGGGGTTATATATATGCAAAATATTCCCAAGCTCATTAACAATGGAGTTCAAACTAAATTTCAGGCAAGAGGTACTCAATTGAGACAAACTAGTCAAATAATCCTTTTGTAATATCATGTATTTGTACTTGTTATCGTTTTAAACTAGTAAGAAGGATTTATTATGTTACTATATTATGTACGACAGGGTGTTCACCAAACTAGTGGTCACAACTTCAGGACATGAAATGAAGGTAATAACAAAATACCGAACACAGAGGAAACTGTAAAAAAAAGTCAAAGAAACTGGCAAACTGTATAAACCAAAAATAGATGGCATTTATATATAGCCCAACCCTAATCCTTATCCATAACCCCAACCTTAACAAAATAAAATCCTGCAAATTGTGCTTATTTACACAACCTACGATGCTAGATGGCATAATGACATAGCCTAAGGGAATAGCTAGCATATTGACAGGCAGGGTGGCACATAAGCATATTCTGTAGCTCACATTCCCATAATGCTTTGTATTTTGCTCACACTTGCATAATGATTTGAAAATGCCTGAGTATTTTGTATATGTAACATATTTGTCACTCTTGCATGATATTTGGGAGATACCAGGATGTGTCATATATAAGGGAGATAAACCATACATAAATCAAGAAATTAATCACCAGAAGACAGAACAACATAAATAAAAAGCAAACAGCAGAAGTGACATAATTACACATATAAACACAGCAGAAGTGACATAATTACAAATATAAACACAGCAGAAGTGACATAATTACAAATATAAACACAGCAGAATTGACATAATTACACATATAAACACAGCAGAAGTGACATAATTACAAATATAAACACAGCAGAAGTGACATAATTACAAATATAAACACAGCAGAAGTGACATAATTACAAATATAAACACAGCAGAAGTGACATAATTACAAATATAAACACAGCAGAAGTGACATAATTACACATATAAACACAGCAGAAGTGACATAATTACACATATAAACACAGCAGAAGTGACATAATTACACATATAAACACAGCAGAAGTGACATAATTACAAATATAAACACAGCAGAAGTGACATAATTACAAATATAAACACAGCAGAAGTGACATAATTACACATATAAACACAGCAGAAGTGACATAATTACACATATAAACACAGCAGAAGTGACATAATTACAAATATAAACACAGCAGAAGTGACATAATTACACATATAAACCTTTTTTCCTGTTTAGGTTCAAGAGATGAATCCTTTCAGTGGTATTATATCGGAGAAGCAGCTCCACGAGCAGTTAAATAAACAGATGGAATTGGAAATGAAAAATATTGTCAATGTGATGACAATAGAGAAGAAAATGCCACATTCGAACAAAGAAATGGAAAAGGTTATAATTTTGTTCTTTACCTCTATTGCCGTCTATCTGCAAGAAAACTTCTTATGTACATTGAAAAATGATTGATGGTGCTAGGTACTTCTACAGGTTTTATGTCAATTTATGGAAGGAATTTTGAAAATGTTATAAGCATAAAGTCATAAGCTGTTGTCTTTCTGGAATTTTTGCTAAGGATGTCACTAAAACATTTTATGATTGTATTGTAATTACCCAGAAATTAGACAGTCACCATTGCTTTACTGGGGTTTGGTTGTTGAGAAAATACTTTATTTTTGTATATGACTTGAACACAAAAAATAGCTATCTACAAAACCTTTGAATGATTACAGAATTATAAATTGAACTTGGAATCAGTTGTTTGTATTGACTGATGTAAAGCAGTTAAAATTTCAGCTAATCTTATCTTGATCTCACAGTTAGCAACATTCATTTGATTTTCTAATGTTTAATGCATCTTAATTGATCGTTTGCTAATATATTTTATATCACTCTTTTAAAATAGAAAGTAGAAGAATTGAAGTCTGAATGGAGATCTTCTATGTTAGCTGCCTTCAAACAAAAATTAAAAGTAATGCACAGCAATGAAAAGCGTAAGTTTCCTGTCATTTAAGGCTGGTGTTGTATTGTAGCTATATAGCTTACATGTAGCTTATCATTTTCTTTGTCATTATTAATTTTTCACCTTCAGAACCACAAGGCACATTTCAATCAAACTTTGCACAAAGTACAAGGGGATTAAAGTTTGTTCAAATGAAGGGCCACAACTGTGTGTTTGGGTAGATAATTAGGAATTATTAAGACATGGTGTCAAAATTTAAAAACCTTTTTTCAGTAACTATTGCACTAATTTCAATTAAACTTGGAAAAGTTACCTTTAGGGTTGGGAATTAAAAATCTTTTAAATTACTTTTATGCCAATTTCAGTCAACCTTGGCATAAATTATCCAATGTGGTACAAATTTCAATTTTGTGCATGCCCTTCTCAAAATGGAAATAATTAAGAAATTCTTAAACTATGATTTCATTTGTTGTGCATTTCAACCAGTAGTAAAAGGAATTCCTATCTGTTCAATTAAACGTATGTTTCTTCTTACAGAACAGATATTAAACATCTATGATACCTTTAAATGGCTTCAGTGGTCCCTAAAAATATTTGTGGATAGGTCATCTTGCATTATGTAATTGTTGTTGAACTTCTTGAGATCAAGTGTCAGTGTACCAGTGTGATACATTTGAGCGTTGGGGATCATTGGTCTCTTGTTTTGCTTTCTCACCACTTGTAGAATGTTCTACCTTACCTGCAGGTATGAGTCTCATTGCTGGCATTTGATGCCCAGTTATTATTTACAAGGATTGCCAGTTTTGCTTCTGAAGTCAGGGTTTTGGATCTTCCCTCAACCTGGATGTCACTAAATAGCTAAAAAATTGCTGAAAGTTCCCTAAACACCATGCAAACAAACAAACAATAATTTCTGAGTACAATGTGCTCTAAATGCTCAACCACATAAAAATGATTGTCATATGATCTATTGCAGATAAGTACTTAAAGATGTCAGTTTACTTCAAGTTATTTGATCCAGATGTATATGTGGACTTGATGATGTTGGTAAGCCCCCACATTTAAGAGAATTAAATATTTTAAATGAGTTACATCTGACTATTAGCTATTTCTATATTGAACACAGGAAGTATACATGTCTGATGACTTTTTTCTCTAGACGAGTGAACGAATGACTAAACGTCACAACATTCCTATATATATAACATTGGACAGGTGTTTACTACTGCAATTTCACTGTAGTTGATGTGGATTTCAGTGTCAAAATAGGGTCTATGGGTTATTCATAAGAACAACGACTGAGGTAGATGTGTTGAAAAAATAAAATCATAAAATATAATCTCAATCAGTCAGTGCTTGAATAAAAAATAAATTCAATTGAAATCAAGCTTCTCACTGATAGTGATCCTGCTAAGTAGAAGACTGGAATATGACAATGGCAAAGCAGATAGGAACACAAATGAGACTTCTGACTAAAGACAACACATTTTAGACTAAAACATATAAAACTACTAACAAACATGCAAAACTAGGTTAAGAATACATATAGTATGGAGACATGTACAGGCAGCTTTATATTGAACTATGTTATATCAGTGAAGTCAGCCATTATCACACAATGTATCAAGTTTATTTATATTTATATAATGATTTAATAATTTTGTTCCAAATAATATCATTCCCAGCCCTCAATTTAGTCTAGTTAAATGGTCGCCTGGGCGACTAAATTGACGTTTTGGCGACTAAAAATCACTAAAAAGTCGCCAGTTGGTGACTTATAATATTTGTTAGTTGAGACCGGAAAATCTGGAAAAAAATCATTTCCAAACGGACTTTCTTCTAGAATTTAGTTATTTTCACTTAAGCGTTTGAAAGTAGCAAGATTTTAATGTAAATTCAAACATCTATCAGATTTTTGTTTTCTTGTTCGTCCAAACTGTCATTTCACTCCCCTTTTAAAAAGATACCCCAAAAATTCTGTGAGCGTGGCAAGTAAACAACCCTTGTTAACAGGGTTTTTAAAATGGCCAAGTCAGACTTCTAAATCTACCGAAAGTGATTTAATTACAATTGATGAAGGGCAGACATCTTCCGAACCGTCTACGTCGGATAAACGTGAAATTTCAACAGGTGATAAACCTGTCAAGTAAGTGAAAACAGATGAACATGTTAGCATTACAAGTATATACAGAAAACATAAAAAAGATTAAATGGTTATTACATGCTTATAACATTTTCCTTTTGGCTACCAAAATTTTGACCTTGCTAATAAATTTTTGAGGTTGGTAGCTAGAAGGCTACCTGACATAAAAAGGTACTTTGACGGCTGACTCCAATTCAGATAGAATTAATATGTAAATTAGATTACGAGTCACACACACGTAGTGTACCATTTTGACCACACACTTAAAGAAGTTCATAGAAATATTGCATGTAAACAACTTATAATCTCTCACCTTTAATGATGTAAAATGTATTTATGCCCCCGCGACAAAAGTCAGAAGGCATATTAATTTATCTCTGTCCTTCCTTCTTTTTGTCCATACAGAATAGATTGTCCAGCAAACTACGTATATGCTTAACACTTTTACAGCGACAGCATTTATATTTTGCAGAATGTTTGTTTACATAATGAAGATATGCAGGGCAAGAGGATTATTATTTTCATATTTTCATTAAATTTTCGTAAAATTTCTGCCTGTTGCAACACACCCCTTATGTCATTTGTCTGATTGTGGCATCACTTGTGTCTTACAGACAACTATCAACCTTTAATTCCCAGCTGTGGGGGGGGGGGGGGGAAGGGCATACTTTTCATCTAGTTTCCTTAATATGTTAAATGAAAATAGATGAAACATTAATCTATACTCATTTAGATCCTCACCTGTTGAGCTTCTAACATTATTTCATGCTTACCAAACGCAAGTAACTCAATAAGCACAACTGTCAAATACAACTTTTTTGGATGTTTTTGCAGAATCTTAGTTGGACATTTTTGTATAAATTTCTGTCTTGTCTTTAAAGAGGGACAGTTTCTGAACCCTTTCATAAGCCCATTATTACAAAAGTTAAAATAAATATTTGATAAAACAAAAATGTGATTAACGGTATCCAGGTCCTGCCCTTTAATGCCTTTTAATACAATAATCTAGACCACACTAAACCTCTGAAGTCTTTTTTGTAGGAAATTGAGAACCTAGCCATGAGTTCGTCTTATTATAGTCCCCCAGCCTACGTGCTGTGGAGGGGGTTAGGTGAAAGAATTTGTGATAAATACCTGACAACACAGAAACAGCAGCTTGGAATCACAGACAAGGTCAGTATATTAGCAACTAGCACAGCAAGGACTTATAGATGTGTTATGCTGTTGTGATTTTGTAAGGTATCTAGCTTACAATTTTACCAGTTCATGACCAGTTCAACAACTTAGATCAAATTTCAAAGCATGTAAAGGAAAGGTTTTCGTGCTAAAATAAAAAATAAAGAGGAAAGCTAGTGGGATATTGTAGATCAGTTTGATTGTGACATGACAAAATTCAGGTTTATTATTAAAAAAATAAGACTAATATTCAACAAGGAGATAATAGTACCAACATAATCATAAATCCAAAAGTTGTTAAAGATAGCCAATATCTGTAACTTGGAAAATGGAAACGGGGAAAAACATGGATTTTTGAAATCAAACTGTGGAACCTTGGCAGACAATAAAAGTGAGAAAAGAATGATAATGCAAATGAAACAGGAACAAACATTCACCACCAATGAGACTTGGAGTTATTATATTATTATTACATATTTAATTTTGACAGATAAAAACAACATAATTTTTAAAATTTATTCTGAATAATGAATATAAATATTTAATTTGTGTAATCTTTGATCACTTCACATTTCTTGCTGTCAATCAGCCGACAAATCTGTATAAACTGTATCCCCTCAAGAAAGTCCCCCATCATTACAAGACCAATTTCATGACTCATATCGTCTTATAAGAAGGGGACTAATGTACCCCCAGTAAACACAAAAATACACCCCCTGAAACGTAAAACGTTCCCATTTATGCGTTCGTATTTCGTTTTCCGTTCGTTCGTATATCGTTTTCCGTTCGTATATCGTTTTCCGTTCGTTCGTTCGTTCGTTCGTCCGCATGCGCAAAACAAGTAAATAAAAACCCGTTCGTTCGTTCGTCCGCATGCGCAGTACAGGTAAAAATAAAGGTTCATTCGTTCGTCAGCATTCGCAAAAGAAAATATTTTACACTTTGTTAGTCTAATAGAAAATACTACATTCTGTTATCAAATTAAAATAACCTGAACATTAAAATGTCAAATAAATTGTATTGATTTTAAAACTATAAATTCATTAAAACCATGAACATGTTTTAAATTAAATATAAACATAAACAATTTGAGAAATACTTTCTTGGTTTATTTTGTTATATGTAAATCTACAATATTCAGGTTGTACAAATAAATATGATTTATTTGAACACTCTCCAAATTCTATAAACACATATGAAATTTTTCCATTTTAGTACCTAAAACCTTTTAAAAATGTATATTTTATCCAAAAGTCTTTGAACATCCCTACATTGTCTTCATTTGTTACAAAAACTGAATAGCTGTTTACACAGAAAACTTAATAAAACTGAATAATCTTGCATAAAATCTTAAAATTGCATATATATAATGTCTCGTGATTGATTTAGCATCTCTTAGTTAGGTCAAAGAAGTTAATTATAGTATGCTATGGTTTGATATTGCATGTTGTAAGGTCTCAGGAGTGATTTTATATGTGTAATATAGTTAATTGTATAGCTAGGGTCTCAGGAGTGATTTTGTATGTGAAACATTGGTTTTAATTGTATCACAAAGGTCTCAGGAGTGATTTTGCATGTAAAATATGGTTTTTAGTTGTATTGCTAGGGTCTCAAGAGTGATTTTATATGTGTAATATGGTTTTTAATTGTATCGCAAAGGTCTAAGGAGTGATTTTATATGTGTAATATGGTTTTGAATTGTGGCGCAAAGGTCTCAGGAGTGATTTTATATGTGAAATATGGCTTTTAATTGTATCGCAAAGTTCTCAGGAGTGATTTTGTATGTGTAATAAGTTTGTAATTGTATCGCAAAGGTCTCAGGAGTGATTTTATATGTGAAATATGGTTTTTAATTGTATTGCAAAAGTCTCAGGAGTGATTTTGCATGTGAAATAAGGTTTTTAATTGTAATGCTAGGGTCTCAGGAGTGATTTTATATATGTAATATGGTTTTTAATTGTATCACAAAGGTCTGAGGAGTGATTTTATATGTGTAATATTGTTTTTAATTGTATCACAAAGGACTCAGGGGTGATTTTGCATGTGCAATATGGTTTTTAATTGTATTGCTAGGGTCTTAGGAGTGATTTTATATATGTAATATGGTTTTTAATTGTATCGCAAAGGTCTCAGGAGTGATTTTATATGTGTAATATGGTTTTTTATTGTATCGCAAAGGTCTCAGGGGTGATTTTATATGAGAAATATAGTTTTTAATTGTATTGCTAAGGTCTCAGGAGTGATTTTGTATGTGAAATATGGTTTTTAATTGTATTGCTAGGGTCTAAGGACTGATTTTATATGTGTAATACGGTTTTTAATTGTATTACTAAGGTCTCCGGAGTGATTTTGTATGTGAAATATGGTTTTTAATTGTATTGCTAAGGTCTCAGTAGTGAAATTGTATGATTTATATGGTTTTTAACTGCATAGCTAAGGTCTCAGGATGGATTTTATTTTTGTATTATGGTTTTTTATTGCATTTCTTATGTATTAGGAGTCATTTTATATGTTTAATTTAGTTTTTAATTGTATATCGAAGGTCTCAGTAGTTTTTGTCTCGCCTGCGACGAAAGTCGCTGGAGGCGAGACATATGTATGGGAATCCGGCGGCGGCGGCGGCGGCGTAAACACTTGACATCTTGCTTCATATCTTTGTAAGCTCAAGCCCTAGGTGCATCAAATTTGGTCCAGAGGTAGCTTATGATGAGTACTTGCCAGTCAGTCACCTGTCACCTGACCTTGACCTCAATTTCACGGTCCAGCGACTACGTTAAAGTTTTTGGGTTACGACAGTTCCTCTGTAACTACACATGGTAGGATGACAATATTTGGTGTATAGGTTGCTGATGACTAGTACATGACTGTCTGGTAGGTGTCACCTGACCTTGACCTCAATTTCACGGTCCAGCGACTACGTTAAAGTTTTTGGGTTACGACAGTTCCTCTGTAACTACGCATGGTAGGATGACAATATTTGGTGTATAGGTTGCTGATGACTTGTACATGACTGTCTGGTAGGTGTCACCTGACCTTGACCTCAATTTCACGGTCCAGCGACTATGTTAAAGTTTTTGGGTTACGACAGTTCCTCTGTAACTATGCATGGTAGGATGACAATATTTGGTGTATAGGTTGCTGATGACTTGTACATGACTGTCTGGTAGGTGTCACCTGACCTTGACCTCAATTTCACGGTCCATCGTCTACGTTAAAGTTTTTGGGTTAGGTCCATTATTAAAACATTTCCATGTTTAGCCCAAATCACGAACATGAATATTTAATAAAAATACTCAACCCCACAAATTTTCTCGTAGGCTTTTTCGTGGGCTTGTTATGTTAATTGTCACGTTTTTTTATGTTTGTATTACCTGTTTGAGCTGTCACAAATCATTTAAATGATGATTTAATGAAAATAAAGTATAATTATTATATTTTTTATTTGTTTACTATAAACCGGCTTGATTCTCAAGATTTTATTTAAAATGATCGAACGTTTCTTGATTTTTACAAAACACGATATAGGCGTCTCCATTCGTTTTCCCACATACGAACGATTGAAGCGTATAGCTTGTCTCTGATTGGTTAATTTTTAAATGGTTCGTCTGGACGATAAGAGCGTTCGTTCGTTCTTCGTCCGTTCGTATGTCGTTTTTGGTTCGTCCGTTTAACGTTCGTACGGGAACGTTTTACGTTTCAGGGGGTGTAATAGCACCAAATCTGCTAAAAATAGTACTCCATTAAATAGCTATACTGGTCACACCAAATCTGCTAAAAATAGTACTCCATTAAATAGCTATTATACTGGTCACACCAAATCTGCTAAAAATAGTACTCCATTAAATAGCTATTATACTGGTCACACCAAATCTGCTAAAAATAGTACTTGTACTCCATTAAATAGCTATACTGGTCACACCAAATCTGCTAAAAATAGTACTCCATTAAATAGCTATACTGGTCACACCAAATCTGCTAAAAATAGTACTCCATTAAATAGCTATTATACTGGTCACACCAAATCTGCTAAAAATAGTACTTGTACTCCATTAAATAGCTATACTGGTCACACCAAATCTGCTAAAAATAGTACTCCATTAAATAGCTATACTGGTCACACCAAATCTGCTAAAAATAGTACTCCATTAAATAGCTATTATACTGGTCACACCAAATCTGCTAAAAATAGTACTTGTACTCCATTAAATAGCTATACTGGTCACACCAAATCTGCTAAAAATAGTACTGTGATCTACCGTAAAGCGGCCCAGCCGATAAATCGCCATGGGTGGTTATTATGGGTCAAAAACAAATTTTCATATTGAGTTTAAAATCATTGTTTTAGTAGTTTTTGTGGTCGTGAATGGCAGAATTGTGCGAAAATTTTAGATGAAAGACGCTTGCACACACATGTTAGAAGCCGTGGAGTCAAACATACAAAAGATTCAGACACCAGATTTACATATTGCTAGGTACCAGATGGGACATGTAATTACTCATAATAATGTCGTAAAAGGATCATTTATAATAAGTTAAACTTGATTAACTTTCATCTTAACTTAATTGAACTATAATTTATGTGATCTGTAAACAGTTATCAAAACAATTGAATAATTTATTACCAAAATAAAAAGAAATTTACCAGTTTGTTAAAATAGATAGAAGCCAAGGGAACATTGAGTAATTGACAGCTTTTTGTGTAAATAGAAAGACAATTTATCACTATCAGTCTCAAATATGGAGGGTAAAGAGAATAAGCCAAAACAATCTCAAAAGTCGTTCATGATAAATGATAAATTAGAATCTATAAAACATGTAATGGAACTTTTTGGTAACTTTTCTGCTGCATCCCGTGAGCTTGGCATCGACCGAAAATGTTTGAGAATGGTGTAGCCGTGAGTCGGAATTGACTAACACTCTAGACAAAAAATGTAGATTCGTAGGAGCTGGTAGAGGTCCGAAACATAGAGACTTAGAAACCGAACTTTATCAATGGGTTGTACGAGGACGAAGACGATTCCGAGAGTGTAGTAGCAAATGACGACGAAATCATGGCCATCTTCAATAGTGACGATGAATTAGAATTCGTTGGTTTTTGACTTTGATATTGTATCTGGTTGTTACTTTGATGTTTATATTTACTTGTCAGTTTATATCACAAATAATAATATAATTTGTTAGCGTTAATTTATGTGTGTAATAAATATTACAATAGTATTAATTATTTTTTAATCAAGTTCGTAATCGTATATTTCATTTCCGTTTCACATTGCATAATTTCCCTTTATGGAACCCCAAGTCGCAATCAATTTAGACATACAGTTTCAATGTCCTTGACATACAATTGAATGATAACAGATTTTTGTGTGCATGGATGACAAATGAAAACTGAGATGATATATCATAACTTATTTATACAAATAAACGAAAAACACAACAGATATGATTGTTTATTTAATTAAGGTACAAAAATCAATACTGTGTCCATTACTGACTTAAATAAAATTTACTTGATCGTGCTCATCAAATCTCTTCCAGGCAATGGCAAGTGTGAAAAAACGCTGCTAACAGCATTCAACATGTCACTATTAATGACATCCTTTTAGCGCCCTGGGCTATTATTTGGTCCATATTTTTTCTCAAATTTGTCATTTTTCCGTTTTACCTCCCTAGGCGGCTTAACCATAGATCCCGGTACTCCATTAAATAGCTGTTCTGGTCACACCAAATCTGCTAAAAATAGTACTCCATTAAATAGCTATACTAGCCAAACAGGTAATACTTATACTATATTCATGTCTAGAATTAAGTTATTTTTTATTCAAAACTAGGCCTAGGGGTGATAAGTGTTCTCATACTGGTGGTATTTGCAAATGAAGGTGATGAGTATCCCCTAATGAGTTTGAAAATGAGGGTGATGAGTATCCCCTAATGAGTTTGAAAATGAGGGTGATGAGTATCCCCTAATGAGTTTGAAAATGAGGGTGATGAGTATCCCTTAATGAGTTTGAAAATGAGGGTGATGTTTATCTCCTAATGAGAGTTCCATCATTGAGACATTTTTTATGACTACTGTTTACATGAAAGATATTAATGTGCAGCATTAGAAAATTATACACAGAGCATTGCATTCTGATAACTGGAGATCTGGCTCAAATCAGTTCACTCATTTTGCTGTATGAGGTATTATGAATTTTCATTATAATTGCAGTTCTATTGTATGCCATATGCATGTAGGCATTTTTTTTATTATTACATCATTGCTCCAGCATCTAATTTTGTATTAATGTAACACTTCTAGGGGTTTTGTACATTGTGTGGAGTTTTTGTTTACAGGTATTGCAGATATATAAAGACTTTATAAAAGAATATTCGGATCCAGATTTTGCATACAATAACCACAGGGAATGCTGGGATAGTTTATGTAATAAACACATAGATGGACCTACAATAGTAAGTTTATACACTTCAAACCCACACCTGACCAATATTCTTGTAAGAGGTTTTACTTTAATTGTAAGAGTGCATGGAGTCCAGTGTATGTTTTAAGGCAGTGGGTGGGTTGGGGTTGGGTATGAGGTTGTTTGATTATCCAGTGAGTATCCTCGACCTTTGTCACAAAGGCACATATTTTGGCATTTAAGTACAGGTATTCTTAAGAATACCACAGGTCAAAGCAAAGTTACAAAAACCACAAGTCAAAGAAATGAACCAAATACCACAGGGCAAGAAAGGAACCAAATGACTTGAGAGGGGTATCGCAGAGCAGAGCGTATCACGATATATTTCGATACGGACCTGCCGTATCACGATACATATCGTGATATATTGTAAGGATCTTATACATTCATTTGAAGTAGGTGTCCCCCGTTTGGAATTACTATGGTACTTTTGGAAGTGATATTACTAGTATTACCCTACTATTATGGGATTGGGTACATTCCCTGTGCAATTTTCATGCATTAAAGTTATAATAGCTCAGTGTTTTTTTAACTGTTTCTAATCATTATGACCCTCTGCATCTGGGCTGACGGAGTCAAATACAATTTTCAAGGGTCATTTGTATGATTCAGTTTTGATAACAAAAAACTTGTATAAAACAATATTGTAAATGAGAGTAAACAAAAAATACTTCTACCTTAAATTACATTTAATATTGTAATATAATTTTTGCATAAATGTATTCCTCTGAAATAATGCATGCATATCTTGTGTATGAAAAAAGTATTGTTTTGTTTTAAAATGTCTTAATAAAAATGATTCAATTATTTTTAATTCAAAAAGAGTTTGACAGTATCATAATGTGTATATTATTCTTTTAATTTAATAATAACCAGAATTAAAAAAAAAGAATGCACGTTTTGGTGTGAATACTCTGGAAACACAGCTGACTTTTTTTTATGTTTTGTTTTCTTTAACAAATCTACGTAAGGTCTGTAGAGCTATTGAACAGCTGAAAATAGCAGCAACTGTTGAAACTTTAATAAATATTGAAATCCAAATAGGAAAATATATTTTTGGCAAGTATAGGATCATCAGTACAATTAAGTAATTCCAAAGCCGATCTCTGAATGTTTTTGGAACAGAAAATTGAAAAAGTTTGCACTGTGTAGTATTTTGTCATGATGGTGCGCTGAAATTACTTTTAACTTCGATTCTGCATCAAAGTCCATTGTTCTAGTCATGCTCATTTGGAACAAACTTATCCATTTTATCACCACCAGTTGACTGTTAAGTTAAAAGTGTTGCCGTAGTCAAGTTAGTTAAACAGCGTTCGTATACAAAATTTTGTCATCAGTGTTGAACATCAAGTCTGAGGATTTTCGGAAGTAACGAACTGGTTACGGTTGCAAATAATCTTTTTCTTTAGACAAATTATACCAGATGTTTATTTTTATCTATACTCTGATGGATTGTACGCCTATTAAAAAATTGATATATGATGACGCTCTGGGTAATATTTTGGGGGGTCAAAAATGTTTTTTATGCGTAAAATATCTGCACGAACGTGGTTAGCGAAGCGCTGATAATTGGTAATGAAACGTATTAAAAAGCAAGAAAAAAACTAAAAACGTGTAATTTACTTTAATAAAGTAACGATCAACGTTTTTTTTTAAGAATTTGATGACAATTTAGGGAGTCTTAGGAATTTTCCAGAACATATTGGTATTCTAAGACCGTACTGATACGGCGTATCGCCAATGACCTGAATCGCGGTATACCGGTAATACCGCCCGCCACTACAAATGACATAGGACAAAGCAAACAACCAAAGAGCATAGCAAAGACCCCTGTAAGAAATGTATACAAACAACTTATTTTAGTTCACCTGGACAGAAGTTCCATGTGAGCTTTTCTCATTACTTGGCATTTGTTGTCTGTTGTAAACTTTCAAAAATCTTCTCCTTTGAAACCACTTGACCAATTTTTTTTCAAACTTGACCACAATCATCCTTAGTGTACCTAGTTTTAAATTTGTAACGTGATCATTAAACAAAAAAGTGGCAGCTGTTACTAAAAATATAAAAAGGTGTCAACACATGTTTGGGTCAATGTCTCAAAAAATATATCAAACCATATGAAAAAACAACATAACCTCAAGTTGATCAGCACAAATGCTTCTATTAGTCCAATGTTGAGTAATGACTTTCTGTAGGAGTTATTGCCCTTAGATTACGATAAAAAAAGACAAAAAAAAAACAACAGTTTTTACAAAATAACTTGTAAACTATAAGAGAGCTAGATTGACATTGTAAATTGCTAAAATTATAAGCAAGACAATATATACAAAACTCTTTGTTGGTCCAGAATTGTTGGACTACTTATAGGAGTTATTGCCCTTTATTGCCTTTTTAGCTCACCTGACCCAAAGGGTCATGTGAGCTATTGTTATCACTTTGCGTCCGTCGTCGTCGGCGTCTTCGTCGTCGTTGTCGGCGTCTGTAAACTTTTTACATTTTAATCTTCTTCTCTGAAACCACTTGGCCAATTGAAACCAAACTTGGCCATAATGTTCATTGGATGGAGCTTTACAAAGTTTGTGTTTTTTATTTTGATTGGTAAACCAATATGGCCGCCACCTCAAGACTTAGTTTAACATAGGACCCTATGGGAAAAAAGTTAAAAAGGGCTTCTTCTCTGAAACCGTTTAACCATTCAAAACAAAACTTACTAGCAATATTGTTTGGATGGTCCTCTATAAAGTTTGTGTTTTTGATGGGAATTGGAAATTCAAAATGGCCGCCACCGCAGGACTTAGTTTAACATAGAACCCTATGGGAAAAAGTTTTAAAAGGCTTCTTCTCTGAAACCGGTTAATCAATGGAAACAAAAACTTACTAGCAATATTGTTTGGATGGTCCTCTATAAAGTTTGTGTTTTTTATGGCAATTGGAAATTCAAAATGGCTGCCACCGCAGGACTTAATTTAACATAGGACCCTATGGGAAAAAGTTTGAAAGGCTTCTTTTCTGAAACCAGTCAACCAATGGAAACAAAACTTACTAGCAATATTGTTTGGATGGTCCTCTATAAAGTTAATGTTTTTTATCCCAATCGGAAATTCAAAATGGCCGCCACCGCAGGACTTGGTTTGACATTCGACCCTATGAGAAAAAAGTTTAAAAGGGCTTCTTCTCTGAAACCGTTTAACCAATCAAAACAAAACTTTCTAGCAATATTGTTTGGATGGTCCTCTATAAAGTTTATGTTTTTTATGGCAATTGGAAATTCAAAATGGCTGCTACCGCAGGACTTAGTTTAACATAGGACCCTATGGGAAAAAGTTTTTAAAGGCTGCTTCTCTGAAACCGGTTAATCAATGGAAACAAAAACTTACTAGCAATATTGTTTGGATGGTCCTCTATAAAGTTTATGTTTTTTATGGCAATTGGAAATTCAAAATGGCCGCTACCGCAGGAATTAGTTTAACATAGGACCCTATGGGAAAAAGTTTTTAAAGGCTTCTTCTCTGAAACAGGTTAATCAATGGAAACAAAAACTTACTAGCAATATTGTTTGGATGGTCCTTTATAAAGTTTATGTCTTTTATGGCAATTGGAAATTCAAAATGGCCACCACGGCGCAGGACTTAGTTTAACATAGGACCCTATGGGCAAATAAAAAAAATCTTCTCTATACAACCGGTTAACCAATGAAACAAAGCTTTCTAGTAATATTGTTTGGATGGTCCTATTTAAAGTTTATTGAAAATTACAGGACTTAGTTTAACATCAGGGAAATGCCATCTTCATTGCCTATAAAATCAGGTGAGCGATACAGGCTCTTAAGAGCCTCTGGTTAGCTCACCTGACCCGAAGGGTCATGTGAGCTATTGCCGTCACTTGGCATTCGTCCGTCGTCTGTCCGTTCAACTTTTCAAAAATCTTCTTCTCTGAAACCACTCCACAGAATGCAACCAAACTTGGTATGGTTGTTGCTTAGCATGTCCTTTACCAAACTATCGTTTGGATTTTTGATTCATAAAGAAACATGGTCGCCATGGCTAAAAATAGAACAGGGGTATCAAAATAAAGTTTTTGGCTTATAGTTCAAAAAGTATTACAGATACAGGAAAACTGAAGAGACCTTCCTTCTTCAGCATCAAAAGCTCTACAAAACACTCTATTGGGTCAAAGTCGTATGACGACTCCTTGTAGGAGTTATTGCACTTTAATTGTCAAAATTGATGATTTTTGCCATTTTTGCCTCAAAATCTTGAAAATTATTAGAACTAGAGAAAAAGTTAGCATTGTTTAATTGTTCTGCTCTATGAGAGCTACAAAAATGTCTTAAAGGTCAAGATTGTCTGATAAACCGTTTAAGAATTATTCCACTTGAACTGTTTTTTTTTTAATCGGTTTTAATTGATTTTTAAAAATATTCTCCTCTGAAACCACTGAAAGTACTGCTTTGAAACTTTGTACACATTATCCGTCAAATGTCTTCAACCAAGTTTGCACAAACCATGGCCGCAGATTAACCAACATGGCTGCCATGGCTAAAAATAGAACTGTGAGGGGGGGGGGGAGGGGGCAAAATACAGTTTTTGGCTTATAGTTCGAAAAGTATGACAGATACAGGAAAACTGAAGAGACCAGCCTTCATCAGCATCGAAAGCTCTACAAAACACTCCATTGTGTGGAAGTTGTATGATGACTTCTTGTAGGAGTTATTGCCCTTTAATTGTCGAAATTGATTATTTTTTATACCCCGCCACACGAAGTGGCGAGGTATTATGTTATACCCTCAGTTTAGTTCGGTGTCTGTCCGTCCGTCCGTCCCCGAAGGTTTCCAGATGATAACTTGAAAACTCCTCAAGGGATTTGAAAAATATTTTGCACAGCTGTTCAGTACAATAAAATACAGGTCAAGTTCAATTTTCAGGATAATCCGAAAAATATTATTGAAGTTTTGCCACTTTATAAATTTTCAAATACCCCCGAAAGTTTCCAGATGATAACTTGAAAACGCCTCAAGGGATTTGAATAATATTTTGCACAGCTGTTCAGTACAATAAAATACAGGTCAAGTTCAATTTTCAGGATGATCGGAAAAATATTATTGAAGTTTTGCCACTTTATAAATTTTCTAAATTTGACAATAATGAAATTTTCTGGTCTAAGAAAGATAACTCATTTCTTTCTGTCTATATACTAGTGGATGTATAGTATATACAGTATAGTATACTAGTATATACAAATATATTTAACTATTGATGAATATCGTGGCGGGGTATCATTTAATGTCCCATTAGATGCCCTATTTTTCAATTTTTGCCAAAAAATCTTGAAAATTTTTAGAACTGGAGAAAAAGCTAGCATTGCTTAATTGTTCTGCTCTATGAGGGCTACAAAAATGACTTTAGGGTCAAGATTGTCTGATTAACCGTTTAGGAATTATTCTCTTAGAACATTTTTTTAATGAATTTTAATTGATTTTAAACAATCTTCTCCTCTAACCAATAAAAGGACTGCTTTGAAACATTGCTCACATCATCTTTAGGATGTCCTCTACCAAAATTTTGCAAATCATTACAGCTGACTACCTACATAGCTACGTTGGCTTAAAATAGAAGGGGGGGGGTCAAGGAAATTTTTGGCTGATAGTTTAAAAAATTATAACAGGTACAGAAATACTCGAAGTGAACCTCCCTCCTCAGCATCAAAAGCTCCTCCTTATAGGAGTTATTTCCCTTAAAAGGTCAAAATTAATGACTTTTGCAGAAGTGTTTGTCAATTCCTTATAGGAACGAAATTCTATATAAAAAAGGGTTGTTTGATTTCAGGTTCAGGTGAGCGATACAGGCTCTTGGGAGCCTCTAGTTATTATAACATATTTCATGTTGTCCTGTAACCTAAATGCTATAACAACTGTAGTAAGTGTTGACGTATTCTGAAGAGGGTTTTTTGCATGAAAAATGAAAACTGCTTACCACGTATGGTTCAGCTTATGCTCCTTTTGTAGGGTACTTTTTTAAATCAACAATTATTTCCTCGAGATATTCAGTGTTTTGAAATATGGCAGTTTTTAAATTTTGAAAGGGCGATTTTCCATACTAAAATTTGACCTCAATTAGAACTTTAGTGTAATTTAGGAACAATCAATTGTTTTCTACTTGAAATCCTTTGGGTGGTGTCGTCTGCAGTTAAGGTGGGAAAAGTCTCATGGTTTGTCCGAATACCATTGAACGTCATGAAAGCAGACGAACATTTGTAAACATCGTAAGGTCCCTTTATAAACAAAAATGGCTAACTTATAAAGTAAAATTCCCTTAGCAAAAGTCAAGGACGATTTGTAACAACTAAACAATTAGGCATATTATAAAACATGGACAGGTTATCATATCTACATTTTTTCTACTGAATTTTCCTAATAAAAAGGTAAAATATAGAATAAGACAAAAATGCAATCAAAAAAATTTTTCCAAGGGGGTTTGGCATTTAGTATAGATGGTCAGCAATACAGGTTCTACTATGCACTTACTACTTAGTCTGAAATTGTCAGATCATGTCTTATGGTAGTAGTTGCCCTTATAATGATTTAAGAAAAAGTTGACGCCAATTTTTGCCATAGAAATTAAAAACTGTAATACCTAGAGTAAAACTTAAATAGCAAAAATAATCAGAAGGACGAGGCCTACAATTCATTATATTATCTGCAAATTTTCAGATGACTCCTTATAAGAGTTATGGCTCTTTAATAACAATTTTTGGTGAAAATTGTAGCCCTGTAATTAAATGCCAGAACATCTAGTGTGAAACTGTAAATAGCAGAAATGATAAACAAGGAAGGCCTACAAATCATTAATTAGTCCAAAATTGTCAGACTTTCTATAAGTTATTGCCTTTTAATGATGAATTCAGGCAAATTAACAAAGTTCTTATGTTATAAATTAAAGTCTACAACACTTGGATTAAAACTGTAAATTACTAAATTAACCTAAATAACAAGAAATTATCTGGTGGCACCTTATAGGAGTTATCGTACTTAATCATATTTTTTTATGAAATGTTAATTTTTGCCTAGTAACTTAAAACCTATGACAACTAGACTGAAACTGTAAATTGAAAAAATTTTAAGATAGCTTGAAGTCATTTCTGTTCCAGGTGAGCGATCACAGGCTCCTGGTAGCCTCTAGCTCAGAAATAGTTTAGCAGGTTGACTTCATTACAGAATGACCAGTTGATGATCTTTTACACAGTTTAATAATTAATTGAATATTTTGTAGGGAGCCAACATTTTTAAAAACTGGCAACTTGCAATTTCTGAGGGAGTAAGTATTTATAGTTTTAATTAGATTTGATTAACAGTGAATTATGTGCAACCAATGTTTCATATCTGGAATCTTATAATCCCTGGGTCATAGGTTTAGCTTCACGGTCCATGTAACTGAATACAAAATTGAAAACTAACAATTAACATATGATCTAAAGCTACGGGTTCATTTGAAGCCAGACTTCATCATAATGATTATGGAATGTTCCTTTATAAAGTTGTTTTACTCTGATCCTGAATCCATATGACATAGTTTAAGGAAAATTTTTAAAAAGGATTTGGGAAAACCAAAAACCATTTAAAAAAACTTATTTAAGTTGATGTTTTTATGCCAATTATTATTAGAAATTCTAAAATAGCTGCCAACGCACAACTTCAAAGTTCAAATACCTTTTAAGCAGAAACTGCAAAGCTGGTTGAAGCCATATTATTTTAGAATTTTTATTGGATATTTGTGTTTGTTTTTTGTTTTTTTCATTCTAAACTCTTTGTTTCATGCTTAAAAAATAATATACCTTTTATAATATACCTTTTATAAAAGACCATGTATGTATATTTTATAACACAAAGCTTCAGACTATTCATCCTTGGTTTTAACCAATGGAAATCTTTTGTTGGTTTGAATGACTCCTTCAGCCATTGGTCAGTTAAGCTTGGAGTTTAGCACCCCTTCTATAGTATTCTAAGTGCTCTGTAGTAGATGAATATCAACCTTACTGCTCAGTTAGCAAGGTCCCTTAGACTTGGACATAACACCATATAGAACATAATAAGAATCTGTTGATTGATTGGATGTTTGCTTTATGTCCAGTGAGCATTATTTCAGCTATATTCAGGACAGGAACAAGTTAACAAGTAATAAATCAATTTAGGAAAGATGAAAATTAAGCCTTTTATACCAACAACAACTAGCTGAATCTTATCAACAACTAAAGGTGTCTTTATCGTGTCGTCCTGGTTTCATATTTAGTCCTGACAACCCCCAGAAAGTGGGCATCCCCTATCCACCACCTGGGGTTGTGCTGGGCAGCTCTGTGGTTCAAACACTTTGAACCGTCACAGTATGGTCCATGTATATATGTAATCTATCAATCAATCGATCAACAAACCATTAATGTTTTAGTGAAATAGCTTTAATACTCGCTTTTTATTTTGATTGATGTATAATATTAATCAGACATGGATTTTGAATTGATTTTAGATTGGAAGGATTTTGTATGAATTAATCATTAAAGAGTGCAAGATACAGCCAAGTCTTTCAGCATTATATGATGACCAAGGGTAGGTACTAGTTTATGATATTAACAGGTACATAATGACTCTAACCTACCCGACAGATTGTCTCTTTGCTATCACTTGCATCTGTCATTTGCCTGTTGTCCACAAAATTTTCACATTATAACTTTCTTCTCTGAACCCACTTAGCAAATAGAATCTAAAGTTTGAAGGAATAATGTTTTTTTAAGGTCCTCTACAAATATTCTTCATTATGTCTTGATTGTGCAAGAATCGTGGCCACCTAGACCCTGTTATTGGCCACCTAGACCCTGTTATTGGCCACGTTGGCTAAAATCTAAAAATCCCTGCTTTGCAACTAGAGGTTCAAATGTTTTGTAACTGTTTTGTACAAATAATGTATGTCAGGACTCCTATAAAATCCTCATTTAGTCTCAATCTCACTTGAAACATGGCTGCTGTGGACAATCTTTTTTTCAGATTGGCTGGCATTTAATATCTTCTGCTCTAAACGTTTTGCAGCCTATTTTAATGGAAAAATCTAAAAATATTCTTCATATAATTTTGATTAGATACATAAATGGCCAACATGTGCAATCGTTGGTTCTGATTGGTTTAAATATTTTAATTTCTCCTACTCATAAAGTACAAATGTTTTGTACAAACCATGTATGTGGGGTCTTCTACAAATGTTTCTCATTTTGTCTTGAGACAAATAATATTGCCGCAATCCTGCTTTCGGTTTGGCTACAATGTCTTTTTTAAAAGTACAAGCACTAATAGTTTGTGACTTTGCAGGATTGCGGTATAGTAGATCCTTTTAAACAGTTCCTAATTTTTTGCTGGTGAAACTTCAAAAGTTACTGACATGATGAGTGTCTATTGCTGGAAACTACAAAACTATATGGACAGTTACTTTGCAGTATTGAGATATAGTATGCTGTATACAAAATTTATTTACTTTATAATATTTTGGCACTAAACATGGCCACTATAAGGAATCAAATTTCATTTTAGCCGAAGTTTGAAACTCGCTTCTGAAAATGCATAAGAAGGGTAATTCATGGAAGAAGGTGACTTGAAATTTTCTCATTTTTTGCAAGATTAAATTTTCAGTTTGCCAGGGTAAATAATTTTTGTTTTATAAACATCTACTATTCATGTGAGCAATACAGGCTCTCTGACATCAAGTTTTCTGTAGAATATTGTCTGTGATTTATTTGTACATATATTCCATACAGACTATTGTAGGACCACCCTTGGCCCACATTGCCTTATCAGCTATTGCCAAAGTTAATTTTAGGGGGCCTCGGTGGCCGAGTGGTCAAGGTTGTTCGTCTACTATTGATCATGTAGTCTATCAACACTGAGATTGCGGGTTCGATTCTCACTGCAGGCAGGGTGTACTCGACTCCAATCTTAATTGACAAGGATTGCCAGTTTTCCTACCACAGGTCAGGGGTTTTCTCCATGTACTCCGGCTTCCTACCCCAATAAAAACTGGACGCCATGATATAGCTGAAAAATTGCTGAAAGTGGCGTTAAACACCATCAAACAAACAAACAAACACAGTTAATTTAGCATTGTTTAATTTTTTCTAATCATGGCATAAAATTTATTTGGTGTTCTGCTGTGAAGCTTCTTATTTCTTTTCAACCAGACAAAAATTGCAAACAGGACACAAATTTGAATTACTCAAATAAATTGTAGGATTGGAATGTTACTATGTCATATATAAATTGTATTATTATATAGATAGAGATGAAATATCGATTTTTCCGAGTGACTGAAATCACGGTAAATCACATGTGAAAATTATTGTTTATTTTCACTCTCGGGTTTTTTCCCGCCAAAATGTTGAAGTTGGTTTTGTACTATACAGATATTCATCAGCCGTTCATAAAATTTTGGATTAAGCATTAAAATTTTACGAAAACAATTTTGATCTATATAATAAATAGGATAATCAATTGTGCCGCATAAAGCATCAGATTAAACTCATGCGCGGAACAAGTTCTGTGCACTCATTTAATCAGATGCGTTATGCGGCACTCGTGATCATATTTTGGATATTCACTCTGCCCTATTAATTATCCTATAAAGATTGGAATGTTACTATGTGATAATTACCATTTTTTAGTTCTGTACAAAGGTTTATAAGAAGAAAATATTGTACTAAAGTTTTCTACAACATGGCTCCATTTATCTATGCTTCATATGTATCATTATCTTGTCACACAGTAATTATATATCTATATAATTGTAGAGGAAAGGTTCCTGTTTTTTACTATGTCTATCGTACTAACAGTTCTGAGGCGGAAGTTAAGGTTGGTATCTACTGGGAAATAATTTAAAATTTATTTATATACATTTTTTTGAGATCTGTTCCAAAAAATACTATGTCCCTCTTCAAATGGCTTCCTCTTATAAACTGTTCTATGCATTTAAACAAGATTAAGCAGAAATGAAGCCAGGATAGTTGTTATCTTGAAGTTTTCTTGCCGTTTCAAAATTTGACATGGCTGGCAAGGCTGCTTATGCATTTTGATTGGCTTAAATGTTAATTTGTCAAAATTTGACTTGGCTGTCAGGTCTGCTTATGCATTATGATTGACTTAGATGTTGATTTGTTTTGATAGAAATAGAACAGGGCCATCTTTTAAAATAGCCACTTGTATGAATAGGTTTAAGGATGATCGCAGGTCAATTTTTGAGAGATTTCTTTCAGATTTTCAGAATCCTCTAGATTTTACAATTAAAATAGGGAGAATTTTTTTGCCCAGCAACCCCCTATTTTCTTTTTATAATAGGGTTTATTGGGTCATTTAAAGCTAATTTAGAAAGTTTTATAAATTTCATGTTATGTTTTCATAGGTTTTTACACTAGAACATGTCCAATGCTAAACCTATGAAAAAATCAGAGAAAGCTTTTTCCTGCCAAATTTTGTATGCTTATTATCTCGAAAAAGAGTTCAGCAACCTATGAATTTTTTAAGCTTATTTTGTACCTTTAACTATGGTCTATTTATCAAATATATAAATTTAGATACCTTGTTATTTTCAACATGACCAGCGAACATCCTTAAAGCGACTAAAGTCACTATCAGATTTATTAATTGATTGATTGATGTTTGACGTCCAGGAAGCTATAGTTCAGCTGTTTTCATGACATGATCAATTTTAATGTAACTTATTAAGATAAACAAAAAAACTTCACAATTAGAACAATTAATGCTAAGATTATAGTTTAGTATATAAATTAATCTGTTTTGAAAATTGTAAAATTGTATTGCCAGCGACAGATGTAAACAACTCAGAATAGGAGTTTAAACTCACTATCAGGGTCCATTCGCTTCCATCACTTACCTTTAGCCGTGCAATTAATGGCAGTTTTCGCAACTTTTTACAGGTTTTTTTTTGTTGAGAAAATTTTGTACATCTCAAATTGATCAAAGTAGATTGTATTTGGCAAAAAAACTGAAAACATCACTAAAACATCCATGAATGTCTTTATTTCCAAATAAAAACATATCTAGCCCATGAAGGTAGACATGTTTTACTTGATGTTGGATATTAAGAGACAAAAGCTTTTGAAAAAAATATAAATTTTTTTTCGTTATATCTATTAATTAAATGCCTTTAAACCCAAGTAAACTTTCCACCATGTCAGATTGTGTGCTGGTGTGCAGGTTCTTAAAGGTGTAAGGTTGCACTCCGCTCAAGGAATTCATGTCTGCGATTGTCATATTGTTTCACAATTCACACCCATACAGAGCAGAAGGTAAAACTATTTTTGTACAAATTAAAATCTTGCTTAAAGTAACTGATTTCAAATGTTCCATAAAATGGCTTCCTACCCTTACATCAAGCTAGGGTTCTTCAGGTTAGGAGTTAAATAAATTCCGAGGTAGTTTTTACATGTTGTGATTTCAATACAGTCATTTATCAAGCATACAAAATGCTGTGAAATAAAAATTTTAAAGTTTAAATTGTGTTTCATTTTTTGGTCTCCTATGGAAATTTTTTATTATTTTCCATTTTCAATAGAGGTAAAGGTTTGCAAAACATAGTTGTCTACTTCTGTCACAGATTTAGAAGAAATTAAATGTATTGATATTCAATTCTTTAGGTATGTGTCTCCACAGCAAATACAGTGACAACCATTGTTACCATTATTTTAATTTTATTTTCAGCCCCATCCAGTATTTGTCAAATTATTTTCTGAAAACAATATTCAGCATGTACCGTTTAATGTAAGAGACCTACCGATGCTGGTACCACCAGTTCCTTGGTTTTCTCGCACAAGTGGAGGCTATTTGCTACATGAAAGTAAGTATTATTCTTCATTTTTAGTTCACGTGACTCGAAGGTCATGTGAGCTTTTCCATCATTTGGCGTCCATCATCGTCCATCATCATCCCTAATTGTTAACTTTTTTTTAAAAATCTTCTCCAAAACCACTTAAGGGATTGCTTTGAAATTTGGTACACATCATCAGTAAAATATCTTCTTCCAAGATTGATCATTAGAGTTCCCCTTAAGATGTTAATGATTTATGCCGATGTTTAGATAATTCCTTGTAGTGAAGAAAAGCTAGATAAAAAAGAAGAGTTGTTAAGTTTGTTTCAGGTTAAGATGAGCAATCCAGACACATGCGAGCCTCTAGTTTAAGGACTGTCATATTATTTTGTTTTTCTCGAGTTTTGGTACTTAAATTTGGAAATTTTATTTTTGAATATTTTGTGGTTCAAGAATAGAGGACTAAAATGTTAGGCAATATTAACCATGTCGCACATTACTGCTATTGAAAAATGCTTGATATTATAATGAAGTATTTCAGAACCATTTTTAACTTAATTTTCTTATTTAATAGTATTATTGGCTTAATTTTAACCCTTGTTTTTTTTAAATTTCTTCAGCAAACCTTGTGCGGTTTAGTTTAGTTGAAGAAAAAATTAAAGCTGTAGAAATGTTACATCCAAGTCTGGATGCTTTAAATGTTATTGGTATGTGTGCCTGGAGGATCAATAAACCAGTAAGTATAATTCTGATCACGTTGTTTGTGTATATATTATAGAACAGCAGTATTTCCATATTGTAGCGGGGCCTCGGTAGTGGTTAAGGTAGTCATCTACTACCTAAAGGATTGCCTGTTTCCATGGTGATTTCTTCAGATAAGTTGTCATTGGGTACTTTGGGTCTGAAAGGGATTGCCTGTTTCCATGTATTCCGAATTTCACTGCCGTTATAATCAGATGTTAATTTTGTGATGTCGGATTAATGGCAGAATTCAGTCCTATTGCTCATAATGTAGCCAATAAAATATTCTAACTTCGGTATAATTATACGAAATTCAAACATAATATTCATCTTCTTTACGTTATTAAAGCTTTAGACATTGCAAAACTAGAGGGAAACGATCTTTATTGAAGAAATTTCTTTTTTTGTCTTTTAAGATGCACATGGAAAATGCTATGTTTATCAGTTTTCCGTATATGGATAATGTGACCTAATTTTGTTATAAATGTGCTAATTCGCATACTATAGCAGCCATTCCGTATTAAGAATCCAGTAATTTACATATGTATTACCCAAGATGCAACACACCATTCATTTTCCGGTTTGTCAAAGTTTTTCATGTAGTAAATGTAATTAAAAAGAATCGCGAATGTCAATAAATACACAACGCACAGCAGGTTATTAAAAACGGCGATAACTATCATCACATATCAATAATGATTGATTTGAAACACGAAATGTGATAAAAAAATTGTGACACTGTAGAAAGATATCAAGACCATGTCTGATTGTATATGCAACTTCTTTTGGACATCAAAGTGCCGGGAGTGATTCACTCCAGCTCTGCTACATTACGAGGGGACTAAATTCATACCCTCGCCAAAAAAAAAAGCCGAGGGTGCGATTATTCGTTCTAGTTTCCAGTTTGATTGCATTAGATAAGTCATCATTGGGTACTCTGGCTTTGACAATACCTACTAATTTAGAAATAAGGAGGGAAAAACTAAAAAGGGTTTCCTAATTGTAAGCAAGATCATTTGTCAGATCTGGCATTTGTAGTACATGAGTAATGACCATGGAATATTAACGGATACACAAACATAATACATTCATTGCATATTAATTTCTAAATAACTTTTGTAAAACTAGGGGTAGTAGTATTCCATTATCTTACTACAATTTGTGTTTTTTTTGTAGATGTTAGAGCTAATTATAGATGTGTTCAACAATAAAGGAAACAAGGATTTAGACATCGCCCCTCCAGTGTCAGAATGTCCCCCGTTACCACATATTACACAGTAAGTGACAGACATCCCCCTCTAGTGTCAGAATGTTCCCCGTTACCACATATTACACAGTGATAGACATAGCCCCTCCTGTGTCAGAATGTCTCCCTTTATCACATATTACACAGTAAGTGACAGACATAGCCCCTCCAGTGTCAGAATGTCTCCCTTTATCACATATTACACAGTGACAGACATCACCCCTCCATTGTCAGAATGTCTCCCTTTATCACATATTACACAGTAAGTGACAGACATCACCCCTCCAGTGTCAGAATGTCTCCCTTTATCACATATTACACAGTAAGTGACAGACATAGCCCCTCCAGTGTCAGAATGTCTCCCTTTATCACATATTACACAGTAAGTGACAGACATCACCCCTCCATTGTCAGAATGTCTCCCTTTATCACATATTACACAGTAAGTGACAGACATCGCCCCTCCATTGTCAGAATGTCTCCCATTACACATATTACACAGTAAGTGACAGACATCGCCCCTCCTGTGTCAGAATGTCTCCCTTTATCACATATTACACAGTAAGTGACAGACATCGCCCCTCCATTGTCAGAATGTCTCCCTTTATCACATATTACACAGTAAGTGACAGACATCACCCCTCCATTGTCAGAATGTCTCCCTTTATCACATATTACACAGTAAGTGACAGACATCACCCCTCCAGTGTCAGAATGTCTCCCTTTATCACATATTACACAGTAAGTGACAGACATCACCCCTCCAGTGTCAGAATGTCTCCCATTACACATATTACACAGTAAGTGACAGACATCACCCCTCCAGTGTCAGAATGTCTCCCATTACACATATTACACAGTAAGTGACAGACATCTCCCCTCCAGTGTCAGAATGTCTCCCTTTATCACATATTACACAGTAAGTGACAGACATCGCCCCTCCTGTGTCAGAATGTCTCCCTTTATCACATATTACACAGTAAGTGACAGACATCACCCCTCCAGTGTCAGAATGTCTCCCTTTATCACATATTACACAGTAAGTGACAGACATCGCCCCTCCAGTGTCAGAATGTCTCCCTTTATCACATATTACACAGTAAGTGACAGACATAGCCCCTCCAGTGTCAGAATGTCTCCCATTACACATATTACACAGTAAGTGACAGACATCACCCCTCCTGTGTCAGAATGTCTCCCATTACACATATTACACAGTAAGTGACAGACATCACCCCTCCAGTGTCAGAATGTCTCCCTTTATCACATATTACACAGTAAGTGACAGACATAGCCCCTCCAGTGTCAGAATGTCTCCCTTTATCACATATTACACAGTAAGTGACAGACATCACCCCTCCAGTGTCAGAATGTCTCCCTTTATCACATATTACACAGTAAGTGACAGACATAGCCCCTCCAGTGTCAGAATGTCTCCCATTACACATATTACACAGTAAGTGACAGACATCACCCCTCCTGTGTCAGAATGTCTCCCATTACACATATTACACAGTAAGTGACAGACATCTCCCCTCCAGTGTCAGAATGTCTCCCTTTATCACATATTACACAGTAAGTGACAGACATCTCCCCTCCATTGTCAGAATGTCTCCCTTTATCACATATTACACAGTAAGTGACAGACATCGCCCCTCCATTGTCAGAATGTCTCCCTTTATCACATATTACACAGTAAGTGACAGACATCACCCCTCCAGTGTCAGAATGTCTCCCTTTATCACATATTACACAGTAAGTGACAGACATCGCCCCTCCAGTGTCAGAATGTCTCCCTTTATCACATATTACACAGTAAGTGACAGACATAGCCCCTCCAGTGTCAGAATGTCTCCCATTACACATATTACACAGTAAGTGACAGACATCACCCCTCCTGTGTCAGAATGTCTCCCATTACACATATTACACAGTAAGTGACAGACATCACCCCTCCAGTGTCAGAATGTCTCCCTTTATCACATATTACACAGTAAGTGACAGACATAGCCCCTCCAGTGTCAGAATGTCTCCCTTTATCACATATTACACAGTAAGTGACAGACATCACCCCTCCAGTGTCAAAATGTCTCCCTTTATCACATATTACACAGTAAGTGACAGACATAGCCCCTCCAGTGTCAGAATGTCTCCCTTAATCACATATTACACAGTAAGTGACAGACATCACCCCTCCTGTGTCAGAATGTCTCCCATTACACATATTACACAGTAAGTGACAGACATCGCCCCTCCATTGTCAGAATGTCTCCCTTTATCACATATTACACAGTAAGTGACAGACATCACCCCTCCTGTGTCAGAATGTCTCCCATTACACATATTACACAGTAAGTGACAGACATCGCCCCTCCATTGTCAGAATGTCTCCCTTTATCACATATTACACAGTAAGTGACAGACATCGCCCCTCCATTGTCAGAATGTCTCCCTTTATCACATATAACACAGTAAGTGACAGACATCGCCCCTCCTGTGTCAGAATGTCTCCCATTACACATATTACACAGTAAGTGACAGACATCTCCCCTCCAGTGTCAGAATGTCTCCCTTTATCACATATTACACAGTAAGTGACAGACATCTCCCCTCCATTGTCAGAATGTCTCCCTTTATCACATATTACACAGTAAGTGACAGACATCGCCCCTCCATTGTCAGAATGTCTCCCTTTATCACATATTACACAGTAAGTGACAGACATCGCCCCTCCAGTGTCAGAATGTCTCCCTTTATCACATATTACACAGTAAGTGACAGACATAGCCCCTACATTGTCAGAATGTCTCCCTTTATCACATATTACACAGTAAGTGACAGACATAGCCCCTCCATTGTCAGAATGTCTCCCTTTATCACATATTACACAGTAAGTGACAGACATCGACCCTCCATTGTCAGAATGTCTCCCTTTACCACATAATACACAGTGACAGACATCGCCCCTCCATTGTCAGAATGTCTCCCTTTATCACATATTACACAGTAAGTGACAGACATCACCCCTCCAGTGTCAGAATGTCTCCCTTTATCACATATTACACAGTAAGGGACAGACATCTCCCCTCCATTGTCAGAATGTCTCCCTTTATCACATATTACACAGTAAGTGACAGACATAGCCCCTCCAGTGTCAGAATGTCTCCCTTTATCACATATTACACAGTAAGTGACAGACATCACCCCTCCAGTGTCAGAATGTCTCCCTTTATCACATATTACACAGTAAGTGACAGACATAGCCCCTCCTGTGTCAGAATGTCTCCCTTTATCACATATTACACAGTGACAGACATCGCCCCTCCAGTGTCAGAATGTCTCCCTTTATCACATATTACACAGTAAGGGACAGACATCTCCCCTCCATTGTCAGAATGTCTCCCTTTATCACATATTACACAGTAAGTGACAGACATAGCCCCTCCTGTGTCAGAATGTCTCCCTTTATCACATATTACACAGTAAGTGACAGACATCACCCCTCCAGTGTCAGAATGTCTCCCTTTATCACATATTACACAGTAAGTGACAGACATAGCCCCTCCTGTGTCAGAATGTCTCCCTTTATCACATATTACACAGTAAGTGACAGACATCGCCCCTCCAGTGTCAGAATGTCTCCCTTTATCACATATTACACAGTAAGTGACAGACATCACCCCTCCAGTGTCAGAATGTCTCCCATTATCACATATTACACAGTAAGTGACAGACATAGCCCCTCCAGTGTCAGAATGTCTCCCTTTATCACATATTACACAGTAAGTGACAGACATCACCCCTCCATTGTCAGAATGTCTCCCTTTATCACATATTACACAGTAAGTGACAGACATAGCCCCTCCTGTGTCAGAATGTCTCCCTTTACCACATATTACACAGTAAGTGACAGACATCACCCCTCCAGTGTCAGAATGTCTCCCTTTATCACATATTACACAGTAAGTGACAGACATCACCCCTCCATTGTCAGAATGTCTCCCTTTATCACATATTACACAGTAAGTGACAGACATAGCCCATCCTGTGTCAGAATGTCTCCCTTTATCACATATTACACAGTAAGTGACAGACATCACCCCTCCATTGTCAGAATGTCTCCCTTTATCACATATTACACAGTAAGTGACAGACATCACCCCTCCTGTGTCAGAATGTCTCCCTTTATCACATATTACACAGTAAGTGACAGACATCGCCCCTCCTGTGTCAGAATGTCTCCCTTTATCACATATTACACAGTAAGTGACAGACATAGCCCCTCCTGTGTCAGAATGTCTCCCTTTATCACATATTACACAGTAAGTGACAGACATAGCCCCTACATTGTCAGAATGTCTCCCTTTATCCATATTACACAGTAAGTGACAGACATCACCCCTCCAGTGTCAGAATGTCTCCCTTTATCACATATTACACAGTAAGTGACAGACATCTCCCCTCCATTGTCAGAATGTCTCCCTTTATCACATATTACACAGTAAGTGACAGACATCTCCCCTCCATTGTCAGAATGTCTCCCTTTATCACATATTACACAGATAGTGACAGACATCTCCCCTCCATTGTCAGAATGTCTCCCTTTATCACATATTACACAGTAAGTGACAGACATCGCCCCTCCAGTGTCAGAATGTCTCCCTTTATCACATATTACACAGTAAGTGACAGACATAGCCCCTCCAGTGTCAGAATGTCTCCCTTTATCACATATTACACAGTAAGTGACAGACATCGCCCCTCCATTGTCAGAATGTCTCCCTTTATCACATATTACACAGTAAGTGACAGACATCACCCCTCCAGTGTCAGAATGTCTCCCTTTATCACATATTACACAGTAAGTGACAGACATCACCCCTCCTGTGTCAGAATGTCTCCCATTATCACATATAACACAGTAAGAGACAGACATCACCCCTCCAGTGTCAGAATGTCTCCCTTTATCACATATTACACAGTAAGTGACAGACATCGCCCCTCCAGTGTCAGAATGTCTCCCTTTATCACATATTACACAGTAAGTGACAGACATCGCCCCTCCAGTGTCAGAATGTCTCCCTTTATCACATATTACACAGTAAGTGACAGACATCGCCCCTCCAGTGTCAGAATGTCTCCCTTTATCACATATTACACAGTAAGTGACAGACATCGCCCCTTCTGTGTCAGAATGTCTCCCTTTATCACATATTACACAGTAAGTGACAGACATCACCCCTCCAGTGTCAGAATGTCTCCCTTTATCACATATTACACAGTAAGTGACAGACATCACCCCTCCAGTGTCAGAATGTTTCCCATTATCACATATTACACAGTAAGTGACAGACATCACCCCTCCAGTGTCAGAATGTCTCCCATTATCACATATTACACAGTGACAGACATCGCCCCTCCAGTGTCAGAATGTCTCCCATTATCACATATTACACAGTAAGTGACAGACATCACCCCTCCAGTGTCAGAATGTCTCCCATTACACATATTACACAGTAAGTGACAGACATCACCCCTCCAGTGTCAGAATGTCTCCCTTTATCACATATTACACAGTAAGTGACAGACATCGCCCCTCCTGTGTCAGAATGTCTCCCTTTATCACATATTACACAGTGACAGACATCACCCCTCCAGTGTCAGAATGTCTCCCTTTATCACATATTACACAGTAAGTGACAGACATCGCCCCTCCTGTGTCAGAATGTCTCCCTTTACCACATTTTACACAGTAAGTGACAGACATCGCCCCTCCTGTGTCAGAATGTCTCCCTTTATCACATATTACACAGTAAGTGACAGACATAGCCCCTCCATTGTCAGAATGTCTCCCTTTACCACATATTACACAGTAAGTGACAGACATCGCCCCTCCTGTGTCAGAATGTCTCCCTTTATCACATATTACACAGTAAGTGACAGACATCACCCCTCCAGTGTCAGAATGTCTCCCTTTATCACATATTACACAGTAAGTGACAGACATAGCCCCTCCATTGTCAGAATGTCTCCCTTTACCACATATTACACAGTAAGTGACAGACATCACCCCTCCAGTGTCAGAATGTCTCCCTTTATCACATATTACACAGTAAGTGACAGACATCACCCCTCCATTGTCAGAATGTCTCCCATTACACATATTACACAGTAAGTGACAGACATCGACCCTCCATTGTCAGAATGTCTCCCTTTATCACATATTACACAGTAAGTGACAGACATAGCCCCTCCTGTGTCAGAATGTCTCCCTTTATCACATATTACACAGTAAGTGACAGACATCTCCCCTCCATTGTCAGAATGTCTCCCTTTATCACATATTACACAGTAAGTGACAGACATCACCCCTCCAGTGTCAGAATGTCTCCCTTTATCACATATTACACAGTAAGTGACAGACATCGCCCCTCCAGTGTCAGAATGTCTCCCTTTATCACATATTACACAGTAAGTGACAGACATAGCCCCTCCTGTGTCAGAATGTCTCCCTTTATCACATATTACACAGTAAGTGACAGACATCTCCCCTCCAGTGTCAGAATGTCTCCCTTTATCACATATTACACAGTGACAGACATCACCCCTCCAGTGTCAGAATGTCTCCCTTTATCACATATTACACAGTAAGTGACAGACATCGCCCCTCCAGTGTCAGAATGTCTCCCTTTATCACATATTACACAGTAAGTGACAGACATAGCCCCTCCTGTGTCAGAATGTCTCCCATTACACATATTACACAGTAAGTGACAGACATCACCCCTCCTGTGTCAGAATGTCTCCCATTACACATATTACACAGTAAGTGACAGACATCGCCCCTCCATTGTCAGAATGTCTCCCTTTATCACATATTACACAGTAAGTGACAGACATCACCCCTCCAGTGTCAGAATGTCTCCCTTTATCACATATTACACAGTAAGTGACAGACATCGCCCCTCCTGTGTCAGAATGTCTCCCTTTATCACATATTACACAGTAAGTGACAGACATCTCCCCTCCATTGTCAGAATGTCTCCCTTTATCACATATTACACAGTAAGTGACAGACATCGCCCCTCCATTGTCAGAATGTCTCCCTTTATCACATATTACACAGTAAGTGACAGACATCGCCCCTCCAGTGTCAGAATGTCTCCCTTTATCACATATTACACAGTAAGTGACAGACATAGCCCCTACATTGTCAGAATGTCTCCCTTTATCACATATTACACAGTAAGTGACAGACATAGCCCCTCCATTGTCAGAATGTCTCCCTTTATCACATATTACACAGTAAGTGACAGACATCGACCCTCCATTGTCAGAATGTCTCCCTTTACCACATAATACACAGTGACAGACATCGTCCCTCCATTGTCAGAATGTCTCCCTTTATCACATATTACACAGTAAGTGACAGACATCACCCCTCCAGTGTCAGAATGTCTCCCTTTATCACATATTACACAGTAAGGGACAGACATCTCCCCTCCATTGTCAGAATGTCTCCCTTTATCACATATTACACAGTAAGTGACAGACATAGCCCCTCCTGTGTCAGAATGTCTCCCTTTATCACATATTACACAGTAAGTGACTGACATCACCCCTCCAGTGTCAGAATGTCTCCCTTTATCACATATTACACAGTAAGTGACAGACATAGCCCCTCCTGTGTCAGAATGTCTCCCTTTATCACATATTACACAGTAAGTGACAGACATCGCCCCTCCAGTGTCAGAATGTCTCCCTTTATCACATATTACACAGTAAGTGACAGACATCACCCCTCCAGTGTCAGAATGTCTCCCATTATCACATATTACACAGTAAGTGACAGACATAGCCCCTCCAGTGTCAGAATGTCTCCCTTTATCACATATTACACAGTAAGTGACAGACATCACCCCTCCATTGTCAGAATGTCTCCCTTTATCACATATTACACAGTAAGTGACAGACATAGCCCCTCTTGTGTCAGAATGTCTCCCTTTACCACATATTACACAGTAAGTGACAGACATCACCCCTCCAGTGTCAGAATGTCTCCCTTTATCACATATTACACAGTAAGTGACAGACATCACCCCTCCATTGTCAGAATGTCTCCCTTTATCACATATTACACAGTAAGTGACAGACATAGCCCATCCTGTGTCAGAATGTCTCCCTTTATCACATATTACACAGTAAGTGACAGACATCACCCCTCCATTGTCAGAATGTCTCCCTTTATCACATATTACACAGTAAGTGACAGACATCACCCCTCCTGTGTCAGAATGTCTCCCTTTATCACATATTACACAGTAAGTGACAGACATCGCCCCTCCTGTGTCAGAATGTCTCCCTTTATCACATATTACACAGTAAGTGACAGACATAGCCCCTCCTGTGTCAGAATGTCTCCCTTTATCACATATTACACAGTAAGTGACAGACATAGCCCCTACATTGTCAGAATGTCTCCCTTTATCCATATTACACAGTAAGTGACAGACATCACCCCTCCAGTGTCAGAATGTCTCCCTTTATCACATATTACACAGTAAGTGACAGACATCTCGCCTCCATTGTCAGAATGTCTCCCTTTATCACATATTACACAGTAAGTGACAGACATCTCCCCTCCATTGTCAGAATGTCTCCCTTTATCACATATTACACAGATAGTGACAGACATCTCCCCTCCATTGTCAGAATGTCTCCCTTTATCACATATTACACAGTAAGTGACAGACATCGCCCCTCCAGTGTCAGAATGTCTCCCTTTATCACATATTACACAGTAAGTGACAGACATAGCCCCTCCAGTGTCAGAATGTCTCCCTTTATCACATATTACACAGTAAGTGACAGACATCGCCCCTCCATTGTCAGAATGTCTCCCTTTATCACATATTACACAGTAAGTGACGGACATCACCCCTCCAGTGTCAGAATGTCTCCCTTTATCACATATTACACAGTAAGTGACAGACATCACCCCTCCTGTGTCAGAATGTCTCCCATTATCACATATAACACAGTAAGAGACAGACATCACCCCTCCAGTGTCAGAATGTCTCCCTTTATCACATATTACACAGTAAGTGACAGACATCGCCCCTCCAGTGTCAGAATGTCTCCCTTTATCACATATTACACAGTAAGTGACAGACATCGCCCCTCCAGTGTCAGAATGTCTCCCTTTATCACATATTACACAGTAAGTGACAGACATCGCCCCTCCAGTGTCAGAATGTCTCCCTTTATCACATATTACACAGTAAGTGACAGACATCGCCCCTCCTGTGTCAGAATGTCTCCCTTTATCACATATTACACAGTAAGTGACAGACATCACCCCTCCAGTGTCAGAATGTCTCCCTTTATCACATATTACACAGTAAGTGACAGACATCACCCCTCCAGTGTCAGAATGTTTCCCATTATCACATATTACACAGTAAGTGACAGACATCACCCCTCCAGTGTCAGAATGTCTCCCATTATCACATATTACACAGTGACAGACATCGCCCCTCCAGTGTCAGAATGTCTCCCATTATCACATATTACACAGTAAGTGACAGACATCACCCCTCCAGTGTCAGAATGTCTCCCATTACACATATTACACAGTAAGTGACAGACATCACCCCTCCAGTGTCAGAATGTCTCCCTTTATCACATATTACACAGTAAGTGACAGACATCGCCCCTCCTGTGTCAGAATGTCTCCCTTTATCACATATTACACAGTGACAGACATCACCCCTCCAGTGTCAGAATGTCTCCCTTTATCACATATTACACAGTAAGTGACAGACATCGCCCCTCCTGTGTCAGAATGTCTCCCTTTACCACATATTACACAGTAAGTGACAGACATCGCCCCTCCTGTGTCAGAATGTCTCCCTTTATCACATATTACACAGTAAGTGACAGACATAGCCCCTCCATTGTCAGAATGTCTCCCTTTACCACATATTACACAGTAAGTGACAGACATCGCCCCTCCTGTGTCAGAATGTCTCCCTTTATCACATATTACACAGTAAGTGACAGACATCACCCCTCCAGTGTCAGAATGTCTCCCTTTATCACATATTACACAGTAAGTGACAGACATAGCCCCTCCATTGTCAGAATGTCTCCCTTTACCACATATTACACAGTAAGTGACAGACATCACCCCTCCAGTGTCAGAATGTCTCCCTTTATCACATATTACACAGTAAGTGACAGACATCACCCCTCCATTGTCGGAATGTCTCCCATTACACATATTACACAGTAAGTGACAGACATCGACCCTCCATTGTCAGAATGTCTCCCTTTATCACATATTACACAGTAAGTGACAGACATAGCCCCTCCTGTGTCAGAATGTCTCCCTTTATCACATATTACACAGTAAGTGACAGACATCTCCCCTCCATTGTCAGAATGTCTCCCTTTATCACATATTACACAGTAAGTGACAGACATCACCCCTCCAGTGTCAGAATGACCGACTCTCCCTTTATCACATATTACACAGTAAGTGACAGACATCGCCCCTCCAGTGTCAGAATGTCTCCCTTTATCACATATTACACAGTAAGTGACAGACATAGCCCCTCCTGTGTCAGAATGTCTCCCTTTATCACATATTACACAGTAAGTGACAGACATCTCCCCTCCAGTGTCAGAATGTCTCCCTTTATCACATATTACACAGTGACAGACATCACCCCTCCAGTGTCAGAATGTCTCCCTTTATCACATATTACACAGTAAGTGACAGACATCGCCCCTCCAGTGTCAGAATGTCTCCCTTTATCACATATTACACAGTAAGTGACAGACATAGCCCCTACATTGTCAGAATGTCTCCCATTACACATATTACACAGTAAGTGACAGACATCACCCCTCCTGTGTCAGAATGTCTCCCATTACACATATTACACAGTAAGTGACAGACATCGCCCCTCCATTGTCAGAATGTCTCCCTTTATCACATATTACACAGTAAGTGACAGACATCACCCCTCCAGTGTCAGAATGTCTCCCTTTATCACATATTACACAGTAAGTGACAGACATCGCCCCTCCTGTGTCAGAATGTCTCCCTTTATCACATATTACACAGTAAATGACAGACATCACCCCTCCAGTGTCAGAATGTCTCCCTTTATCACATATTACACAGTAAGTGACAGACATCACCCCTCCAGTGTCAGAATGTCTCCCTTTATCACATATTACACAGTAAGTGACAGACATCACCCCTCCAGTGTCAGAATGTCTCCCTTTATCACACATTACACAGTAAGTGACAGACATAGCCCCTACATTGTCAGAATGTCTCCCATTACACATATTACACAGTAAGTGACAGACATCACCCCTCCAGTGTCAGAATGTCTCCCTTTATCACATATTACACAGTAAGTGACAGACATAGCCCCTCCATTGTCAGAATGTCTCCCTTTATCACATATTACACAGTAAGTGACAGTCATAGCCCCTCCTGTGTCAGAATGTCTCCCTTTATCACATATTACACAGTAAGTGACAGACATAGCCCCTCCTGTGTCAGAATGTGTCCCTTTATCACATATTACAGAGTAAGTGACAGACATAGCCCCTCCAGTGTCAGAATGTCTCCCTTTATCACATATTACACAGTAAGTGACAGACATCGCCCCTCCAGTGTCAGAATGTCTCCCTTTATCACATATTACACAGTAAGTGAAACACATAGCCCCTCCAGTGTCAGAATGTCTCCCTTTATCACATATTACACAGTAAGTGACAGACATCTCCCCTCCATTGTCAGAATGTCTCCCTTTATCACATATTACACAGTAAGTGACAGACATCACCCCTCCAGTGTCAGAATGTCTCCCTTTATCACATATTACACAGTAAGTGACAGACATAGCCCCTCCTGTGTCAGAATGTCTCCCTTTATCACATATTACACAGTAAGTGACAGACATCTCCCCTCCAGTGTCAGAATGTCTCCCTTTATCACATATTACACAGTAAGTGACAGACATAGCCCCTACATTGTCAGAATGTCTCCCATTACACATATTACACAGTAAGTGACAGACATAGCCCCTCCTGTGTCAGAATGTCTCCCTTTATCACATATTACACAGTAAGTGACAGACATCACCCCTCCAGTGTCATAATGTCTCCCTTTATCACATATTACACAGTAAGTGACAGACATCACCCCTCCAGTGTCAGAATGTCTCCCTTTATCACATATTACACAGTAAGTGACAGACATAGCCCCTCCAGTGTCAGAATGTCTCCCTTTATCACATATTACACAGTAAGTGACAGACATCACCCCTCCTGTGTCAGAATGTCTCCCTTTATCACATATTACACAGTAAGTGACAGACATAGCCCCTCCTGTGTCAGAATGTCTCCCTTTATCACATATTACACAGTAAGTGACAGACAAAGCCCCTCCTGTGTCAGAATGTCTCCCTTTATCACATATTACACAGTAAGTGACAGACATCTCCCCTCCAGTGTCAGAATGTCTCCCTTTATCACATATTACACAGTAAGTGACAGACATAGCCCCTCCAGTGTCAGAATGTCTCCCTTTATCACATATTACACAGATAGTGACAGACATCACCCCTCCATTGTCAGAATGTCTCCCTTTATCACATATTACACAGTAAGTGACAGACATCTCCCCTCCAGTGTCAGAATGTCTCCCTTTATCACATATTACACAGTGACAGACATCACCCCTCCAGTGTCAGAATGTCTCCCTTTATCACATATTACACAGTAAGTGACAGACATCGCCCCTCCAGTGTCAGAATGTCTCCCTTTATCACATATTACACAGTAAGTGACAGACATAGCCCCTACATTGTCAGAATGTCTCCCATTACACATATTACACAGTAAGTGACAGACATCACCCCTCCTGTGTCAGAATGTCTCCCTTTATCACATATTACACAGTAAGTGACAGACATCACCCCTCCAGTGTCAGAATGTCTCCCGTTATCACATATTACACAGTAGGTGACAGACATAGCCCCTCCAGTGTCAGAATGTCTCCCTTTATCACATATTACACAGTAAGTGACAGACATCTCCCCTCCAGTGTCAGAATGTCTCCCTTTATCACATATTACACAGTAAGTGACAGACATCGCCCCTCCTGTGTCAGAATGTCTCCCTTTATCACATATTACACAGTAAGTGACAGACATCGCCCCTCCATTGTCAGAATGTCTCCCTTTATCACATATTACACAGTAAGTGACAGACATCACCCCTCCAGTGTCAGAATGTCTCCCTTTATCACATATTACACAGTAAGTGACAGACATCGCCCCTCCTGTGTCAGAATGTCTCCCTTTATCACATATTACACAGTAAATGACAGACATCACCCCTCCAGTGTCAGAATGTCTCCCTTTATCACATATTACACAGTAAGTGACAGACATCACCCCTCCAGTGTCAGAATGTCTCCCTTTATCACATATTACACAGTAAGTGACAGACATCACCCCTCCAGTGTCAGAATGTCTCCCTTTATCACACATTACACAGTAAGTGACAGACATAGCCCCTACATTGTCAGAATGTCTCCCATTACACATATTACACAGTAAGTGACAGACATCACCCCTCCAGTGTCAGAATGTCTCCCTTTATCACATATTACACAGTAAGTGACAGACATCTCCCCTCCAGTGTCAGAATGTCTCCCTTTATCACATATTACACAGTAAGTGACAGACATAGCCCCTCCAGTGTCAGAATGTCTCCCTTTATCACATATTACACAGATAGTGACAGACATCACCCCTCCATTGTCAGAATGTCTCCCTTTATCACATATTACACAGTAAGTGACAGACATAGCCCCTCCAGTGTCAGAATGTCTCCCTTTATCACATATTACACAGATAGTGACAGACATCTCCCCTCCAGTGTCAGAATGTCTCCCTTTATCACATATTACACAGTAAGTGACAGACATCGCCCCTCCTGTGTCAGAATGTCTCCCTTTATCACATATTACACAGTAAGTGACAGACATAGCCCCTACATTGTCCGAATGTCTCCCATTACACATATTACACAGTAAGTGACAGACATAGCCCCTCCTGTGTCAGAATGTCTCCCTTTATCACATATTACACAGTAAGTGACAGACATAGCCCCTCCAGTGTCAGAATGTCTCCCTTTATCACATATTACACAGTAAGTGACAGACATAGCCCCTCCATTGTCAGAATGTCTCCCTTTATCACATATTACACAGTAAGTGACAGACATAGCCCCTCCAGTGTCAGAATGTCTCCCTTTATCACATATTACACAGTAAGTGACAGACATAGCCCCTCCATTGTCAGAATGTCTCCCTTTACCACATATTACACAGTAAGTGACAGACATCACCCCTCCAGTGTCAGAATGTCTCCCTTTATCACATATTACACAGTAAGCGACAGACATCGCCCCTCCAGTGTCAGAATGTCTCCCGTTATCACATATTACACAGTAAGTGACAGACATCACCCCTCTAGTGTCAGAATGTCTCCCTTTATCACATATTACACAGTAAGTGACAGACATCACCCCTCCTGTGTCAGAATGTCTCCCTTTATCACATATTACACAGTAAGTGACAGACATAGCCCCTCCTGTGTCAGAATGTCTCCCTTTATCACATATTACACAGTAAGTGACAGACAAAGCCCCTCCTGTGTCAGAATGTCTCCCTTTATCACATATTACACAGTAAGTGACAGACATCTCCCCTCCAGTGTCAGAATGTCTCCCTTTATCACATATTACACAGTAAGTGACAGACATAGCCCCTCCAGTGTCAGAATGTCTCCCTTTATCACATATTACACAGATAGTGACAGACATCACCCCTCCATTGTCAGAATGTCTCCCTTTATCACATATTACACAGTAAGTGACAGACATCTCCCCTCCAGTGTCAGAATGTCTCCCTTTATCACATATTACACAGTGACAGACATCACCCCTCCAGTGTCAGAATGTCTCCCTTTATCACATATTACACAGTAAGTGACAGACATCGCCCCTCCAGTGTCAGAATGTCTCCCTTTATCACATATTACACAGTAAGTGACAGACATAGCCCCTACATTGTCAGAATGTCTCCCATTACACATATTACACAGTAAGTGACAGACATCACCCCTCCTGTGTCAGAATGTCTCCCTTTATCACATATTACACAGTAAGTGACAGACATCACCCCTCCAGTGTCAGAATGTCTCCCGTTATCACATATTACACAGTAAGTGACAGACATAGCCCCTCCAGTGTCAGAATGTCTCCCTTTATCACATATTACACAGTAAGTGACAGACATCTCCCCTCCAGTGTCAGAATGTCTCCCTTTATCACATATTACACAGTAAGTGACAGACATCGCCCCTCCTGTGTCAGAATGTCTCCCTTTATCACATATTACACAGTAAGTGACAGACATCGCCCCTCCATTGTCAGAATGTCTCCCTTTATCACATATTACACAGTAAGTGACAGACATCACCCCTCCAGTGTCAGAATGTCTCCCTTTATCACATATTACACAGTAAGTGACAGACATCGCCCCTCCTGTGTCAGAATGTCTCCCTTTATCACATATTACACAGTAAATGACAGACATCACCCCTC
This sequence comes from Limnoperna fortunei, assembly GCA_944474755.1. Lineage (NCBI taxonomy): Eukaryota > Metazoa > Mollusca > Bivalvia > Mytilida > Modiolidae > Limnoperna > Limnoperna fortunei. Next base: position 53,193,244 of record OX104122.1, read on the forward strand.
CAGTGTCAGAATGTCTCCCTTTATCACATATTACACAGTAAGTGACAGACATCACCCCTCCAGTGTCAGAATGTCTCCCTTTATCACATATTACACAGTAAGTGACAGACATCACCCCTCCAGTGTCAGAATGTCTCCCTTTATCACACATTACACAGTAAGTGACAGACATAGCCCCTACATTGTCAGAATGTCTCCCATTACACATATTACACAGTAAGTGACAGACATCACCCCTCCAGTGTCAGAATGTCTCCCTTTATCACATATTACACAGTAAGTGACAGACATCTCCCCTCCAGTGTCAGAATGTCTCCCTTTATCACATATTACACAGTAAGTGACAGACATAGCCCCTCCAGTGTCAGAATGTCTCCCTTTATCACATATTACACAGATAGTGACAGACATCACCCCTCCATTGTCAGAATGTCTCCCTTTATCACATATTACACAGTAAGTGACAGACATAGCCCCTCCAGTGTCAGAATGTCTCCCTTTATCACATATTACACAGATAGTGACAGACATCTCCCCTCCAGTGTCAGAATGTCTCCCTTTATCACATATTACACAGTAAGTGACAGACATCGCCCCTCCTGTGTCAGAATGTCTCCCTTTATCACATATTACACAGTAAGTGACAGACATAGCCCCTACATTGTCCGAATGTCTCCCATTACACATATTACACAGTAAGTGACAGACATAGCCCCTCCTGTGTCAGAATGTCTCCCTTTATCACATATTACACAGTAAGTGACAGACATAGCCCCTCCAGTGTCAGAATGTCTCCCTTTATCACATATTACACAGTAAGTGACAGACATAGCCCCTCCATTGTCAGAATGTCTCCCTTTATCACATATTACACAGTAAGTGACAGACATAGCCCCTCCAGTGTCAGAATGTCTCCCTTTATCACATATTACACAGTAAGTGACAGACATAGCCCCTCCATTGTCAGAATGTCTCCCTTTACCACATATTACACAGTAAGTGACAGACATCACCCCTCCAGTGTCAGAATGTCTCCCTTTATCACATATTACACAGTAAGCGACAGACATCGCCCCTCCAGTGTCAGAATGTCTCCCGTTATCACATATTACACAGTAAGTGACAGACATCACCCCTCTAGTGTCAGAATGTCTCCCTTTATCACATATTACACAGTAAGTGACAGACATAGCCCCTCCAGTGTCAGAATGTCTCCCTTTATCACATATTACACAGTAAGTGACAGACATAGCCCCTGCATTGTCAGAATGTCTCCCTTTATCACATATTACACAGTAAGTGACAGACATCGCCCCTCAATTGTCAGAATGTCTCCCGTTATCACATATTACACAGTAAGTGACAGACATATCCCCTCCGGTGTCATAATGTCTCCCTTTATCACATATTACACAGTAAGTGACAGACATCTCCCCTCCATTGTCAGAATGTCTCCCTTTATCACATATTACACAGTAAGTGACAGACATCGCCCCTCCAGTGTCAGAATGTCTCCCTTTATCACATATTACACAGTAAGTGACAGACATCTCCCCTCCATTGTCAGAATGTCTCCCTTTATCACATATTACACAGTAAGTGACAGACATCGCCCCTCCTGTGTCAGAATGTCTCCCTTTATCACATATTACACAGTAAGTGACAGACATAGCCCCTCCAGTGTCAGAATGTCTCCCTTTATCACATATTACACAGTAAGTGACAGACATCACCCCTCCAGTGTCAGAATGTCTCCCTTTATCACATATTACACAGTAAGTGACAGACATAGCCCCTCCAGTGTCAGAATGTCTCCCTTTATCACATATTACACAGTAAGTGACAGACATAGCCCCTCCAGTGTCAGAATGTCTCCCTTTACCTTATATTACACAGTAAGTGACAAGACATCTCCCCTCCATTGTCAGAATGTCTCCCATTACACATATTACACAGTAAGTGACAGACATCACCCCTCCAGTGTCAGAATGTCTCCCTTTATCACATATTACACAGTAAGCGACAGACATCGCCCCTCCAGTGTCAGAATGTCTCCCGTTATCACATATTACACAGTAGGTGACAGACATCACCCCTCCAGTGTCAGAATGTCTCCCTTTATCACATATTACACAGTAAGTGACAGACATAGCCCCTCCAGTGTCAAAATGTCTCCCTTTATCACATATTACACAGTAAGTGACAGACATCTCCCCTCCAGTGTCAGAATGTCTCCCTTTACCACATATTACACAGTAAGTGACAGACATCACCCCTCCAGTGTCAGAATGTCTCCCTTTATCACATATTACACAGTAAGTGACAGACATCACCCCTCCAGTGTCAGAATGTCTCCCTTTATCACATATTACACAGTAAGTGACAGACATCACCCCTCCAGTGTCAGAATGTCTCCCTTTATCACATATTACACAGTAAGTGACAGACATAGCCCCTCCAGTGTCAGAATGTCTCCCTTTATCACATATAACACAGTAAGTGACAGACATAGCCCCTCCAGTGTCAGAATGTCTCCCTTTATCACATATTACACAGTAAGTGACAGACATCTTCCCTCCATTGTCAGAATGTCTCCCTTTACCACATATTACACAGTAAGTGACAGACATCTCCCCTCCAGTGTCAGAATGTCTCCCTTTATCACATATTACACAGTAAGTGACAGACATCTCCCCTCCAGTGTCAGAATGTCTCCCTTTATCACATATTACACAGTAAGTGACAGACATAGCCCCTCCAGTGTCAGAATGTCTCCCTTTATCACATATTACACAGTAAGTGACAGACATCTCCCCTCCATTGTCAGAATGTCTCCCATTACACATATTACACAGTAAGTGACAGGCATCGCCCCTCCAGTGTCAGAATGTCTCCCTTTATCACATATTACACAGTAAGTGACAGACATCTCCCCTCCATTGTCAGAATGTCTCCCTTTATCACATATTACACAGTAAGTGACAGACATCACCCCTCCATTGTCAGAATGCCTCCCTTTATCACATATTACACAGTAAGTGACAGACATCGCCCCTCCAGTGTCAGAATGTCTCCCTTTATCACATATTACACAGTAAGTGACAGACATCACCCCTCCAGTGTCAGAATGTCTCCCTTTATCACATATTACACAGTAAGTGACAGACATCTCCCCTCCATTGTCAGAATGTCTCCCTTTATCACATATTACACAGTAAGTGACAGACATAGCCCCTCCAGTGTCAGAATGTCTCCCTTTATCACATATTACACAGTAAGTGAAAGACATAGCCCCTCCAGTGTCAGAATGTCTCCCTTTATCACATATTACACAGTAAGTGACAGACATCACCCCTCCAGTGTCAGAATGTCTCCCTTTATCACATATTACACAGTAAGTGACAGACATCTCCCCTCCAGTGTCAGAATGTCTCCCTTTATCACATATTACACAGTAAGTGACAGACATAGCCCCTCCAGTGTCAGAATGTCTCCCTTTATCACATATTACACAGTAAGTGACAGACATCACCCCTCCAGTGTTAGAATGTCTCCCTTTATCACATATTACACAGTAAGTGACAGACATCACCCCTCCATTGTCAGAATGTCTCCCTTTATCACATATTTCACAGTAAGTGACAGACATCGCCCCTCCTGTGTCAGAATGTCTCCCTTTATCACATATTACACAGTAAGTGACAGACATCGCCCCTACTGTGTCAGAATGTCTCCCTTTATCACATATTACACAGTAAGTGACAGACATCTCCCCTCCAGTGTCAGAATGTCTCCCTTTATCACATATTACACAGTAAGTGACAGACATAGCCCCTCCTGTGTCAGAATGTCTCCCTTTATCACATATTACACAGTAAGTGACAGGCATGGCCCCTCCAGTGTCAGAATGTCTCCCTTTATCACATATTACACAGTAAGTGACAGACATAGCCCCTCCTGTGTCAGAATGTCTCCCTTTATCACATATTACAGAGTAAGTGACAGACATAGCCCCTCCAGTGTCAGAATGTCTCCCTTTATCACATATTACACAGTAAGTGACAGACATCGCCCCTCCAGTGTCAGAATGTCTCCCTTTATCACATATTACACAGTAAGTGAAAGACATAGCCCCTCCAGTGTCAGAATGTCTCCCTTTATCACATATTACACAGTAAGTGACAGACATCTCCCCTCCATTGTCAGAATGTCTCCCTTTATCACATATTACACAGTAAGTGACAGACATCACCCCTCCAGTGTCAGAATGTCTCCCTTTATCACATATTACACAGTAAGTGACAGACATAGCCCCTCCTGTGTCAGAATGTCTCCCTTTATCACATATTACACAGTAAGTGACAGACATCTCCCCTCCAGTGTCAGAATGTCTCCCTTTATCACATATTACACAGTAAGTGACAGACATAGCCCCTACATTGTCAGAATGTCTCCCATTACACATATTACACAGTAAGTGACAGACATAGCCCCTCCTGTGTCAGAATGTCTCCCTTTATCACATATTACACAGTAAGTGACAGACATCACCCCTCCAGTGTCATAATGTCTCCCTTTATCACATATTACACAGTAAGTGACAGACATCACCCCTCCAGTGTCAGAATGTCTCCCTTTATCACATATTACACAGTAAGTGACAGACATAGCCCCTCCAGTGTCAGAATGTCTCCCTTTATCACATATTACACAGTAAGTGACAGACATCACCCCTCCTGTGTCAGAATGTCTCCCTTTATCACATATTACACAGTAAGTGACAGACATAGCCCCTCCTGTGTCAGAATGTCTCCCTTTATCACATATTACACAGTAAGTGACAGACAAAGCCCCTCCTGTGTCAGAATGTCTCCCTTTATCACATATTACACAGTAAGTGACAGACATCTCCCCTCCAGTGTCAGAATGTCTCCCTTTATCACATATTACACAGTAAGTGACAGACATAGCCCCTCCAGTGTCAGAATGTCTCCCTTTATCACATATTACACAGATAGTGACAGACATCACCCCTCCATTGTCAGAATGTCTCCCTTTATCACATATTACACAGTAAGTGACAGACATAGCCCCTCCAGTGTCAGAATGTCTCCCTTTATCACATATTACACAGATAGTGACAGACATCTCCCCTCCAGTGTCAGAATGTCTCCCTTTATCACATATTACACAGTAAGTGACAGACATCGCCCCTCCTGTGTCAGAATGTCTCCCTTTATCACATATTACACAGTAAGTGACAGACATAGCCCCTACATTGTCCGAATGTCTCCCATTACACATATTACACAGTAAGTGACAGACATAGCCCCTCCTGTGTCAGAATGTCTCCCTTTATCACATATTACACAGTAAGTGACAGACATAGCCCCTCCAGTGTCAGAATGTCTCCCTTTATCACATATTACACAGTAAGTGACAGACATAGCCCCTCCATTGTCAGAATGTCTCCCTTTATCACATATTACACAGTAAGTGACAGACATAGCCCCTCCAGTGTCAGAATGTCTCCCTTTATCACATATTACACAGTAAGTGACAGACATAGCCCCTCCATTGTCAGAATGTCTCCCTTTACCACATATTACACAGTAAGTGACAGACATCACCCCTCCAGTGTCAGAATGTCTCCCTTTATCACATATTACACAGTAAGCGACAGACATCGCCCCTCCAGTGTCAGAATGTCTCCCGTTATCACATATTACACAGTAAGTGACAGACATCACCCCTCCAGTGTCATAATGTCTCCCTTTATCACATATTACACAGTAAGTGACAGACATAGCCCCTCCAGTGTCAGAATGTCTCCCTTTATCACATATTACACAGTAAGTGACAGACATAGCCCCTGCATTGTCAGAATGTCTCCCTTTATCACATATTACACAGTAAGTGACAGACATCGCCCCTCAATTGTCAGAATGTCTCCCGTTATCACATATTACACAGTAAGTGACAGACATATCCCCTCCGGTGTCATAATGTCTCCCTTTATCACATATTACACAGTAAGTGACAGACATCTCCCCTCCATTGTCAGAATGTCTCCCTTTATCACATATTACACAGTAAGTGACAGACATCGCCCCTCCATTGTCAGAATGTCTCCCTTTATCACATATTACACAGTAAGTGACAGACATCTCCCCTCCATTGTCAGAATGTCTCCCTTTATCACATATTACACAGTAAGTGACAGACATCGCCCCTCCTGTGTCAGAATGTCTCCCTTTATCACATATTACACAGTAAGTGACAGACATAGCCCCTCCAGTGTCAGAATGTCTCCCTTTATCACATATTACACAGTAAGTGACAGACATCACCCCTCCAGTGTCAGAATGTCTCCCTTTATCACATATTACACAGTAAGTGACAGACATAGCCCCTCCAGTGTCAGAATGTCTCCCTTTATCACATATTACACAGTAAGTGACAGACATAGCCCCTCCAGTGTCAGAATGTCTCCCTTTACCTTATATTACACAGTAAGTGACAAGACATCTCCCCTCCATTGTCAGAATGTCTCCCATTACACATATTACACAGTAAGTGACAGACATCACCCCTCCAGTGTCAGAATGTCTCCCTTTATCACATATTACACAGTAAGCGACAGACATCGCCCCTCCAGTGTCAGAATGTCTCCCGTTATCACATATTACACAGTAGGTGACAGACATCACCCCTCCAGTGTCAGAATGTCTCCCTTTATCACATATTACACAGTAAGTGACAGACATAGCCCCTCCAGTGTCAGAATGTCTCCCTTTATCACATATTACACAGTAAGTGACAGACATCTCCCCTCCAGTGTCAGAATGTCTCCCTTTACCACATATTACACAGTAAGTGACAGACATCACCCCTCCAGTGTCAGAATGTCTCCCTTTATCACATATTACACAGTAAGTGACAGACATCACCCCTCCAGTGTCAGAATGTCTCCCTTTATCACATATTACACAGTAAGTGACAGACATCACCCCTCCAGTGTCAGAATGTCTCCCTTTATCACATATTACACAGTAAGTGACAGACATAGCCCCTCCAGTGTCAGAATGTCTCCCTTTATCACATATAACACAGTAAGTGACAGACATAGCCCCTCCAGTGTCAGAATGTCTCCCTTTATCACATATTACACAGTAAGTGACAGACATCTTCCCTCCATTGTCAGAATGTCTCCCTTTACCACATATTACACAGTAAGTGACAGACATCTCCCCTCCAGTGTCAGAATGTCTCCCTTTATCACATATTACACAGTAAGTGACAGACATCTCCCCTCCAGTGTCAGAATGTCTCCCTTTATCACATATTACACAGTAAGTGACAGACATAGCCCCTCCAGTGTCAGAATGTCTCCCTTTATCACATATTACACAGTAAGTGACAGACATCTCCCCTCCATTGTCAGAATGTCTCCCATTACACATATTACACAGTAAGTGACAGGCATCGCCCCTCCAGTGTCAGAATGTCTCCCTTTATCACATATTACACAGTAAGTGACAGACATCTCCCCTCCATTGTCAGAATGTCTCCCTTTATCACATATTACACAGTAAGTGACAGACATCACCCCTCCATTGTCAGAATGTCTCCCTTTATCACATATTACACAGTAAGTGACAGACATCGCCCCTCCAGTGTCAGAATGTCTCCCTTTATCACATATTACACAGTAAGTGACAGACATCACCCCTCCAGTGTCAGAATGTCTCCCTTTATCACATATTACACAGTAAGTGACAGACATCTCCCCTCCATTGTCAGAATGTCTCCCTTTATCACATATTACACAGTAAGTGACAGACATAGCCCCTCCAGTGTCAGAATGTCTCCCTTTATCACATATTACACAGTAAGTGAAAGACATAGCCCCTCCAGTGTCAGAATGTCTCCCTTTATCACATATTACACAGTAAGTGACAGACATCACCCCTCCAGTGTCAGAATGTCTCCCTTTATCACATATTACACAGTAAGTGACAGACATCTCCCCTCCAGTGTCAGAATGTCTCCCTTTATCACATATTACACAGTAAGTGACAGACATAGCCCCTCCAGTGTCAGAATGTCTCCCTTTATCACATATTACACAGTAAGTGACAGACATCACCCCTCCAGTGTTAGAATGTCTCCCTTTATCACATATTACACAGTAAGTGACAGACATCACCCCTCCATTGTCAGAATGTCTCCCTTTATCACATATTTCACAGTAAGTGACAGACATCGCCCCTCCTGTGTCAGAATGTCTCCCTTTATCACATATTACACAGTAAGTGACAGACATCGCCCCTACTGTGTCAGAATGTCTCCCTTTATCACATATTACACAGTAAGTGACAGACATCTCCCCTCCAGTGTCAGAATGTCTCCCTTTATCACATATTACACAGTAAGTGACAGACATAGCCCCTCCTGTGTCAGAATGTCTCCCTTTATCACATATTACACAGTAAGTGACAGGCATGGCCCCTCCAGTGTCAGAATGTCTCCCTTTATCACATATTACACAGTAAGTGACAGACATAGCCCCTCCTGTGTCAGAATGTCTCCCTTTACACATATTACACAGTAAGTGACAGACATCACCCCTCCATTGTCAGAATGTCTCCCTTTATCACATATTACACAGTAAGTGACAGACATCACCCCTCCAGTGTCAGAATGTCTCCCTTTATCACATATTACACAGTGACAGACATCGCCCCTCCAGTGTCAGAATGTCTCCCATTATCACATATTACACAGTAAGTGACAGACATCACCCCTCCAGTGTCAGAATGTCTCCCTTTATCACATATTACACAGTAAGTGACAGACATCGCCCCTCCAGTGTCAGAATGTCTCCCATTACACATATTACACAGTAAGTGACAGACATCGCCCCTCCAGTGTCAGAATGTCTCCCATTATCACATATTACACAGTAAGTGACAGACATCACCCCTCCAGTGTCAGAATGTCTCCCTTTATCACATATTACACAGTGACAGACATCGCCCCTCCAGTGTCAGAATGTCTCCCATTATCACATATTACACAGTAAGTGACAGACATCGCCCCTCCAGTGTCAGAATGTCTCCCTTTATCACATATTACACAGTGACAGACATCGCCCCTCCAGTGTCAGAATGTCTCCCATTATCACATATTACACAGTAAGTGACAGACATCACCCCTCCAGTGTCAGAATGTCTCCCTTTATCACATATTACACAGTGACAGACATCACCCCTCCAGTGTCAGAATGTCTCCCATTATCACATATTACACAGTAAGTGACAGACATCACCCCTCCTGTGTCAGAATGTCTCCCTTTATCACATATTACACAGTGACAGACATCGCCCCTCCAGTGTCAGAATGTCTCCCATTATCACATATTACACAGTAAGTGACAGACATCGCCCCTCCAGTGTCAGAATGTCTCCCTTTATCACATATTACGCAGTGACAGACATGGCCCCTCCAGTGTCAGAATGTCTCCCATTATCACATATTACACAGTAAGTGACAGACATCACCCCTCCAGTGTCAGAATGTCTCCCTTTATCACATATTACACAGTAAGTGACAGACATCGCCCCTCCAGTGTCAGAATGTCTCCCTTTATCACATATTACACAGTAAGTGACAGACATCGCCCCTCCTGTGTCAGAATGTCTCCCTTTACCACATATTACACAGTAAGTGACAGACATCACCCCTCCAGTGTCAGAATGTCTCCCTTAATCACATATTACACAGTAAGTGACAGACATCTCCCCTCCAGTGTCAGAATGTCTCCCTTTATCACATATTACACAGTAAGTGACAGACATCGCCCCTCCTGTGTCAGAATGTCTCCCTTTATCACATATTACACAGTAAGTGACAGACATCACCCCTCCAGTGTCAGAATGTCTCCCTTTACCACATATTACACAGTAAGTGACAGACATCTCCCCTCCAGTGTCAGAATGTCTCCCTTTATCACATATTACACAGTAAGTGACAGACATTGCCCCTCCTGTGTCAGAATGTCTCCCATTACACATATTACACAGTAAGTGACAGACATAGCCCGTCCTGTGTCAGAATGTCTCCCTTTATCACATATTACACAATGACAGACATCGCCCCTCCAGTGTCAGAATGTCTCCCATTATCACATATTACACAGTAAGTGACAGACATCGCCCCTCCAGTGTCAGAATGTCTCCCTTTACCACATATTACACAGTAAGTGACAGACATCACCCCTCCAGTGTCAGAATGTCTCCCTTTATCACATATTACACAGTAAGTGACAGGCATAGCCCCTCCATTGTCAGAATGTCTCCCTTTATCACACATTACACAGTAAGTGACAGACATTGCCCCTCCAGTGTCAGAATGTCTCCCTTTATCACATATTACACAGTAAGTGACAGACATCGCCCCTCCTGTGTCAGAATGTCTCCCTTTATCACATATTACACAGTAAGTGACAGACATCACCCCTCCAGTGTCAGAATGTCTCCCTTTATCACATATTACACAGTAAGTGACAGACATCACCCCTCCAGTGTCAGAATGTCTCCCTTTATCACATATTACACAGTAAGCGACAGACATCGCCCCTCCAGTGTCAGAATGTCTGCCTTTATCACATATAACACAGTAAGTGACAGACATCTCCCCTCCATTGTCAGAATGTCTCCCTTTATCACATATTACACAGTAAGTGACAGACATCTCTCCTCCATTGTCAGAATGTCTCCCTTTATCACATATTACACAGTAAGTGACAGACATCACCCCTCCATTGTCAGAATGTCTCCCTTTATCACATATTACACAGTAAGTGACAGACATCACCCCTCCAGTGTCAGAATGTCTCCCTTTATCACATATAACACAGTAAGTGACATACATCTCTCCTCCAGTGTCAGAATGTCTCCCATTACCATATATTACACAGTGACAGACATCTCCCCTCCAGTGTCAGAATGTCTCATGTTACCACCTATTACACAGTAAGTGACAGACATCGCCCCTCCAGTGTCAGGATGTTCCCTGTTACCCAATATTACACAGTAAGTGACAGACATGGCCCCTCCTGTGTTAGAATGTCTCCCGTTAGCACATATTACACAGTAAGTGACAAAGTGGCACAAGTTTTTAAGGTTTGCGGTATTTGCCACACTGTGTCATTCTTTTTATTTGTGTGGTACTAATTTCCTGCTTTTGATAAATTAAGAATCTAAATGGATGCCCAGACCACGCTGGATTATTTCTCTCATGTTTTTAAACCATAACACACTTTTTTCTTTCTTTTTCATTATTATTCATGGTATGCAATATCAAACAGCACATAACCTTTATCATTAATCAATGCAAAACCATCAGATATAGGGACTTCTTTTCTATCTACTTCAGTACTTGTAGCCATACAAGGTATTCACAAATAAAAATATATTAACAAAACTATTTGTACAAAAAATGTATATGTGTAGACATAAACTTCATTCATGAGTTCTTGTATATCATAATATTCCTAACATTTTGTTATGAACATGCCATGTTTATCTGAGCAAAATTTCCAAAGAAGATATATATAATAACATTACATTAAACCCAGAAATAATTCTTCTGTTCAGCACACTTCCACTTGGACAAAGTTGTGCTGATCCAAATTGCTTCATGGGACACCCATCTACAGAACTTATCATGATGTCAATAATTACTATACATCTTTATTCTTTCAAGTGCAGCTCATATACTTATCAAATAAAATTGTTTAAGTACAATACACTTTGATAGAACTGAAGTTTGAAACCAAGGGATTTTATTTAATGGTCAAAATTATATACATTTAATTTAATAATATTTTACTAGAGACATGAAATCAGAAGAAAAAGAAGAAATCTGGAAGATGAGAAAGGAATTAAAGAAACAGAAACAGGAAATGTATAGTCTTTGGTGTAGTGAGTTATACAGACTGTCTATAGCTAATATGGTATGGCTTATCATCAAATATTTCTCATTTTGTTCACAACAGAATTAAAACATGGCCTCCATGTTCCAGAACAATTGAAAATTGAAACTTTTTTCTGAACTACATTGCTGAATAAATTATGACAATGCAGGATGGGAGATACAAGTATTACTAACTCTTTGCCAAATAAAATGAACACCTGGCCATCATGTTTCTGATTCGTTACTATGAAAGCAATTCTGAAAAATACTGTCAAAAGCAGCCTATAGTCTGCATTTTCATCTTGTCCTCACCCCTTTCCTGGACCAGAAAATTACAGAAAAGTTCTTATATGCATGTACAGTCCTAACATCCAAGTTTTCACATCTGAGATAAAAACGTCAGAGTCCAACTTGGCCATGCTTTTTTAGCTCACCTGACCCAAATGTGAGCTATTGTCTACTTTGCGTCTGTCTGCGTCATCAGTGGCAGTGTCTGTAAATTTTTTATATTTTAATCTTCTTCTCTGAACCCACTTGGCCAATTGAAACCAAACTTAGCCACAAGTTTCATTTGATGGACCATAACTGAGTTTATTTTTTTATTACAATTGAAAAACTAATATGGCCACCACCACAGTACTTTAACCTTGGACCCTTTCGAAAAAAAAATTCAAAAGGCTTCATCTATGAAACCAGTTAACCAATCAAAACAAAACTAACTAGCAATATTTAGATGGTTCTCTATAAAGTTTATGTTTTCTATGCCAATAGGAAATTTAAAACGGCCACCACCACAGGGCTTAGTTTAACTTAACACCCTATCAGAAAACGTTTTAAAAGGCTTCTTCTCTGAAATTGGTTAACCAATGGAAACCAAACTTACTACCAATATTTTTTGGATGGTCATCTATAAAGTTATGTTTTTTATGCCAATTAGAAATTCAAAATGGCCACCACGGCAGGACTTAGTTGAACATATTTTTTATATGGCTAAAAGGTTTCAAAGGCTTCTTCTCTGAAACTGGTTAACCAATGGAACATGAAAAATTGTAATTTCATGGCCAACACTGCAGGACTTATTTTAACATAGTACCCTATGTGAAAGAGTTTAAAAAGGCTCTTCTCTGAAACTGGTTAAACAATGAAAATAAAACTTACTACCAATATTGTTTGGATGGTCATCAATAAAGTTTATGTTTTTGATACAACAGAAAAATCAAAATGGCCACCACAGCAGGACATTGATTACAATTGGACCCTATTTGAAAAAGTTTTAAAAGTCATCATTTCTGAAACCGTTTAACCAATGGAAACTAAACTTACTGGCAATATTGTTTGGATGGTCCTCTATAAAGTTTATATTTTTTATTGCCAATTGTAATTTCAAAGGTGCCCCTGGTTTAAAAGGTGTTTAACTTTAAATATGTAATTTATTTTTTCTTGAAATACAATTGATGTTTATAGATTTATTTACTTCTTGTACAGTCAACCCTCTTTACAACGACCATGTTAGTTTCCCGCCAGCATTGACGTTAAACTGAATTTGCTGTTATAATGAATTTGTATTTTCGTACTTTGATTATCTCCCTTTTTATTTACGTTTGTTGAAAATCGTTCAGTCTGCTGAATACCCAAGCTTAATAACAAAAAAATAACCAAATGCTTGTTTCTTGCCAATATTAAATTAGAAACCTTTTTTCTTTTATTTTTTTTTAAATTGTAAATTATGATTATATACATAAGACCGATTTTCGGTAATTATACTATTTCAGATGTGCAGCTTCAGTCTTAACACTCGTAATTTAACCAATAATTTTATGAAATATTTGAAGATTTAAATATTAAATAGCATTTGAAACCTTTTCAATGAAGCCATATCCCTGTCATCGATTAGTTTTGTAACTGAAATGTCACGCAAGGTTAATTACGCAATATCAACAGGTGTTCACACGTGCAATCAACCCTTAGAAAAATCAATTCTCTGGACAAAGATAATCTTTCACAGGTAAATCTTGATAATTTGTCGCTATAACGAATTATTTTATGCTTGTTTCGGTATATTTGTTACCGACATACACATTCAAAGTCGGAAACCGAATATGTCGTATCGAGCATAAACAACACATGGACACATTTGTTGCAACTGAAATCTGGTCGGATGTCGAAAATTCCGTTAAATCGAATGTCGTTGTAGCCAGGGTTCACTGTACTTGTAATAAATAAAAATATAAAATAGTAAATTGTCGTTCCGTCTATTTTGATTGTTAAAAATGAGTACTCACACATATTGAAACCAACCAATTTATCAACTTTAATTAACAAAGGGAAAGAAAACAAAAAGATGACATGATTTACTTTAAAAAATTGCAATCAAAACATCCATCTTCGACAACTTTCCATTACTGGCACTGGCTAGTAATGATTCCATATGCATTTTAAGCAAACAGGTTAAACAACCATGTGTTTTTATTTGTCCTATGTAATTAATATCCATATAAGTATACATTTGGAAGTTTAAAAAGAATCCTGTTATCATAGTACAAGAATTATTGGTTATTTACGTTTTTTGAAACGAGATGCATTTTCTCGTTCATATCTCATCGAAGGGCGACAGTCCTGAGATGAGATGACGAGAAAATGCATCCAGTTTCATAAAACGTAAATAATCTGTTTATGGCTGTTTTGTAACATTGTGACGTCACAGTGTTACTTAACCACGTCTTGACAGCGAGATGAGATGGGCCCATCTCAAGCTAGTAGAGTGAGATGGAATAATATCGCACACAAAGATCAAAGGAAAATACTGCAAAATAGCATTAAAATGTTATCATATCAATCAACGGATCAACAACAATCTACTAATTCCCTATTTACATTTAATCAGCACTCATCCTTTCCAATAACGATAAAACAAAAAAGTCTGCAGACAATACATGCCTTTTTACAGTAATAGCCTAATAAGATACAACATTGCAGGATTGACATGAATGGTTTGTACTGATTGACAACAAGGAATCCTTGTTTCTCCTGAAATGTCCCTTCAATGCTCATTTGTTGCCAATCATTATGCCAATGTAGATAATTCTTGCTTTATGACAATCTGTTAACTTAATGAGTGACATACAACATCTATAGAGCCTCTGAGTAAAAAAATTAAAACTGAAAATGATAAGGACACTTCATGATGACCCTGCTACTTAGTGGCGGACGCCCTATAGTGATCGGTCTGTCCATTGGTCCAAAACTAATTGTGTCGGGGCTATAACTTTTTTGTCATTTGAGCTAAGTTTTTGATATTTGACATGTGGTTAGATAATACCAAGCCGATGTGTTGCATATCATGGTTTATGACCTTTGATCTTGAATTTTGACCTCAAGGTCAGTGGGCCCCCCCCCCAGATATCAAGTTATTCTAAGATTCATTCATGTTTATCTAAAATGTTTCTTGAAAAACCCAGGTCATTTTAAATAAAATTATTTTGCTAAGGGATACAAAAATTCTAGGATTGTTTTTTTTATTTTTGCAGTACAAAGATGACATCTTTTGGTTTCCACATAACTTTGATTTTAGAGGTCGTACTTACCCATGCCCTCCTCACTTCAACCATGTAGGTAAGTACAAAAAGGTTAAGTAAGAAAAATAAAAAAATTACAGCTTACCAAGCCAAGGGTTATAACAGCTAATGCCATCATTTTGCATTGACCATCATTGTTAACTGAAAAAAAGCTTCTCTGAAACCACAATGCTAATCAGGACTAAGCTTGGTCTCAGTCATTTATAGGGTGTGAAATTAATGGTAATTATGTCCACCATACAAAAAACAATGCATGGAAAAAAGGAACAAAAATAGCAAATTATATCCTGAAAATCTGGCAGGGACATAAATGCTCACAATTATGATCAAGATTTTCCTCCAGCTATTTTACTAAAATTATTTGTCTTAATTTACTTGACTGTATACGAGTTACTGTCCATGAAATATGATTTTTTTTAAATCAATTTCAGTATTTTTGCATATCTCACAACCTGTACACTGCATGGCTACAATAATGTAGCTCCTTTTTTTTTATGGACAGAGCTACAAAGAGGGCCCATTACTCGCAATGGACAAAGCCAGGAGTGATTCTCACCTGGGGGTTTTATGCATATAATAAGATATTAAACTGTTTCCCTAAATTGCTACATACCTTTTAATGTATTTGAAGTTTAACTGATATTTCTACACTACCTAATTTGTTGTTTGTAATTATGGCATAGTTGTCAAAATTTGAATTCCGGAAGTGCATAATTTCTGAATCGATTTGGTAAAAATGATCATCCGGATCAAGTTTTTTCAGGATTTTTTACATTAGCTGGGATCAAATTTTACCGATACGATTCTACAGTTCTACACTCCACAAGTTCAATATGTCAACAATGCCATGATTATGAAAAAGTGTTAAAATTATTTAATTAGACATTGTAGAAATGTCAGCTAAACAGCGGAGAAAGAAAAAATATAAATTAAACAAAAATAGCAGTTTCATCATGTTCATAGTGGAAAATATGTATAAATGCCAGGTGTGTTTTTGCTCCATTATGAGGAATGGGACTTCTGTAGCTCCATCCATAAAAAAAGGAGCTACATTATTGTAGCTATACACTGCACAATATTGCCCTGTAATGACTGTGTTATCTTTTATCTACACTACATGTATAATAATAGGTGGAAAAGCAGTAAAAGGATCAGTATATATCCCTGTAATAAGTAAATCTTTGGACTTATAATTGTTAAACAGAGTTCCATTCAGGAGTCCTCACAGTTTTTTTCACCCTTTAGTATCAGAGCTGAATTATAGGGGAGACATCCACTACCTGAGGGAAAGAGGAGACAAATCTGATTTGACATAGCTGAAGGGAAGGGGAGACAATTGATTTGTTTATAATGTTTCAAACTTGTTTTCCTGTCCATAGAAAACTTGATAAACATTACACCACAGCTCTGGTGGATTTAGGGAGAGATGGCACAGGAGGGGGAAGGAAGACACAAGATGCAAACTTTGAACTTGTCAACCTGCCCACAGTGAGAAAGGGCATTTAATGAGAGGGGCTGGCAGGCAATCTGTGAACTTGTTTACCTGCCCAAATTGAGAGTAGGGATAAGGGGGTGGGGGCAGGAGCCAAAATTTGGACTTGTCAACATGCCCACAGTGAGAGAGTGCACAGTAGGGTAATGGGGTATGTGAGGACAATTTTAAACTTTTAAACCCTGTCCACAAGGTACAGTGTAAATACTTTTCTTTTGCTGTCATAATACTTGTTAATTATTGTGTACAGTTCATTTAAAAACAACAAAAGAGCATTTACAATAGAAAAGAAGGGGATTAGTGGTCTTTCCATTGTTGACAGGTAGAAAAAGAAGTGTGGGGATTGGTGGTCTTCCCATTGTTGACAGGTAGAAAAAGAAGTGTGGGGATTGGTGGTCTTCCCATTGTTGACAGGTAGAAAAAGAAGTGTGGGGATTGGTGGTCTTCCAATTGTTGACAAGTAGAAAAAGAAGTGTGGGGATTGGTGGTCTTCCCATTGTTGACAGGTAGAAAAAGAAGTGTGGGGATTGGTGGTCTTCCCATTGATGATGGGTAGAAAAGACGTGTGGGGATAGGTGGTCTTCCCATTGTTGACAGGTAGAAAAAGAAGTGTGGGGATTGGTGGTCTTCCCATTGTTGACAGGTAGAAAAAGAAGTGTGGGGATGGTCTTCCCATTGTTGACAGGTAGAAAAAGAAGTGTGGGGATTGGTGGTCTTCCCATTGTTGACAGGTAGAAAAAGAAGTGTGGGGATTGGTGGTCTTCCCATTGTTGACAGGTAGAAAAAAAAGTGTGGGGATTAGTGGTCTTCCAATTGTTGACAGGTAGAAAAAGAAGTGTGGGGATTGGTGGTCTTCCCATTGATGACGGGTAGAAAAGATGTGTGGGGATTGGTGGTCTTCCCATTGTTGACAGGTAGAAAAAGAAGTGTGGGGATTGGTGGTCTTCCCATTGTTGACAGGAAGAAAAAGAAGTGTGGGGATTGGTGGTCTTCCCATTGTTGACAGGTAGAAAAAGAAGTGTGGGGATTGGTGGTCTTCACATTGTTGACAGGTAGAAAAAGAAGTGTGGGGATTGGTGGTCTTCCCATTGTTGACAGGTAGAAAAAGAAGTGTGGGGATTGGTGGTCTTCCCATTGTTGACAGGAAGAAAAAGAAGTGTGGGGATTGATGGTCTTCCCATTGTTGACAGGTAGAAAAAGAAGTGTGGGGATTGGTGGTCTTCCAATTGTTGACAGGTAGAAAAAGAAGTGTGGGAATTGGTGGTCTTTCCATTGTTGACAGGTAGAAAAAGAAGTGTGGAAATTGGTGGTCTTCCCATTGTTGACAGATAGAAAAAGAAGTGTGGGGATTGGTGGTCTTCCCATTGTTGACAGGTAGAAAAAGAAGTGTGGGGATTGGTGGTCTTCCAATTGTTGACAGGTAGAAAAAGAAGTGTGGGGATTGGTGGTCTTCCCATTGTTGACAGGTAGAAAAAGAAGTGTGGGAATTGGTGGTCTTCCCATTGTTGACAGGTAGAAAAAGAAGTGTGGGGATTGGTGGTCTTCCCATTGTTGACAGGTAGAAAAAGAAGTGTGGGAATTTGTGGTCTTTCCATTGTTGACAGGTAGAAAAAGAAGTGTGGAAATTGGTGGTCTTTCCATTGTTGACAGGTAGAAAAAGAAGTGTGGAAATTGGTTGTCTTCCCATTGTTGACAGGTAGAAAAATAAGTGTGTGGATTGGTGGTCTTCCCATTGTTGACAGGTAGAAAAAGAAGTGTGTGAATTGGTGGTCTTCCTATTGATGACAGGTAGAAAAAGAAGTGGTGGGGAGTGGTCTTCCCATTGTTGACATGTAGAAAAAGCTGTTTTGACATTTTGTTACCAATTTTCATGTATTCATGTGGAATAATGATCTGTATGTTACTGTAGGAGGAGATGTTGCCAGAAGCCTTCTATATTTTGCTAAAGGGAAGCCATTGGGAGATAAAGGCCTGGATTGGCTTAAAATACACCTTATCAACATGACAGGTTTTAAAAAGAGGTAAATTTCTGTGTGCTTACTCTGCTGGAGATTTAAAAGTTAAATCCTCCTGTCAGTCAAATTACAACTGCTGTGCCAACACTTAAAAAATTCCCCCATTTGTCTGCATAATATTTGTTTTGTTTTGTATGGTCTTTAATCCCACTTTCAGGAACTTTTCAGCTATATCATGGCATCCAGTTTTTATTGGGAGAGGAAGCTGAAGAAAACCCCCGACCTTTGGTAGGAAAATTGACATCCTTGTCGGCCTAATACAAAGAAGACAGGAAATTTTGCTGACATTGTAGCAATTGCCATGACAACAGAAAAAGTAGCACATTTTCAATACAAAACTTTTCTAAAACTTTTTTTAAGAAACTACTCATCAAAACTAATATAACTTAAAAGTAATATGTTTACCGGTAGAAATGTTACAAAGTTTAAAACTTTTATCTGGAGCATAACTGAAACCTTTGCACTTGTTCTGAGTAAACATAAGTTTTCTGTATCTGTTATTTCATATTACTGTATTGTATGATAAATTAATTTTCACTTAGATCATCCAATGCAGAAAGATTAGCCTTTGCTAATGAAATGTTAGGAGAAATAATGGACTCTGCTGACAATCCAATGACAGTAAGTGTTAATTAAAGTTAAGTATAATCAGCTCACTTATTGGTAATATTGAAAGGTAATAAACAATTTTGTTGTGAAATAATATGTTTAATTTTTTTATTTATTTATAATTTCTTTTGGGGGGGGGGGGGGTTGGAATATTGCAGCGTGAAAGAATTATGATGTGAATATAATTCGTGCCTTCCCATTGTTATGAGTAAGTAATATATATTCATGAATATTTGCTACAAGCGTTAGCAATTTATATATAGTTTAACTGCATGAAGATTTGTTTAACATTGGGAGATGGTGAAATACGATGACTCGGACCTGTATCGCAATATCTGCTGTTTTGATTTAAGAGAAATCTCTGAAGTCCCATCAGGGTCTAAAAAGGCTTTGGACGGCAATGGGTTCTTTACCTGTCATATGTTGAAAGCAACAAATATTTCCATTTTTTTGACATGTCTGGTTATCAAAAATAAACTAAAATGAATTTGGCACTCTGTATCATGTTATTTAATGGCACATTTAAATATGGTTTTCAAAGCTCAGCAGCATGTCAGAATATTAAAGAATAATCTTTAGGTGTCAAAATTTGGCGCATTAATCCTATCTTTTTCAGGAAAAAAATCATCAAACCTTGTTTCTTTGTCAGCAATCAGACCTTTATGAAATAACTTATAAGTTCAAAGACATAAACTCGATTTATTTATCACATTACATTCAGATTTTTTTTTTTTATTATAAGGGAAAGCGATGGTGGCAGACATCTGACGAACCATGGCAAACTTTAGCTGCTTGCAGAGAAGTTGCTCAAGCTGTTCGTAGTCCTGATCCCACAAAATATATCTGTCATTACCCAGTTCATCAGGTAATTTTCTTTGTTGGTTTCTCCCTTCCAGAGTATTTAAAGCACTTGATTATCATAATACATTGATCCCTCGTTATAATGCCACCTTTTAGACTTGGCATTTTTTTGGCATTATAAGAGGGTGGCAGTATAAAGAGGGAGAACTATTTCAGACTTTTGTATTAGTAAAGTTTAATATGTATAAACCCCAGTTTGGTCTACATTAAATATGTCACATATATAATCAGCCATGGTCAATCTTGATATCATTGTCACCATTTTTTTTATCCGTTTCGTGTTTAAGATCAATCATTATTGAAACGTTATGATAATTATTGCCGTTTTTAATAACCAGCTGTTCGTTATGGGTTTATTGACATTCTTGTCTCTGTTTAATTACGTTTACTACATGAAAAGCACTGAGAACACGGAATATGGTGTGTTGCAACTTGGGAAAGTCGTATAATATGTAAATCACTGGAATCACTACGGAATGGTTGTTACCGTATTCAATTAGCACGATTTTCATCAAATTAGTTCATCGAATGACCACTAATCCGCTGTTTACACAACAATTATGTTAATTGATTTATTGATTTTCTAATCGGGGATTAAGCTTAGAAAGCGTGACTATGTTTACACAACAATAATATTAAAATAATTATGAGTAATGTTTGTGTTTGGCAGTAGAAACGGGGGAAAGTAAAGGACTTCTGCAAATAAAAACTTCTGGCGGATGATGATATGCTAGGGTGGCATTACAGCAGGGGAATTTTAATACATAAATCCTGTTTTTATCCTGTATGTGGCCCCTGGAAAAACTAATCATCGGGGCCCCTTTGTTTCACTTATATTGCAAAATCTACGCAAGTGTAATAATGTGTAACCTGAACGACATTAATGAAATTATATTAACATAAAACTAAAACAACTGCACAACATAAAACGGAAACAGCTTCACAACATAAAACATCTTGACAACATAAAACAAAAACAGCTTGACAACATAAAACAAAAATGGCTTGACAACATAAAACCAAGACAACTTGACAATATAAAACCAAAATACTTCAGTTATGGACACATAAATATAGGTATTTCTGACCAAAGCAGGAGGTGGTTACAAAAAACTAAAAGTTTACATGAACTTGGAAAAAATTTACGCAAGTGTAATAATGTCTAACCCATACGACATAAATAAAATTATATTAACATAAAACTGAAACAACTGCACAGCATAAAACCGAAACAGCTTCACAACATAAAACAAAAACGGCTTCACAACATAAAACAAAAATGGCTTCACAACATAAAACATTAACGGCTTCACAACATAAAACCAAGACAGCTTGACAATATAAAACCAAAACATCTTGACAACATAAAACAAAAACGGCTTGACATCATAAAACCAAGACAGCATGGCAATATAAAACCATAACACATTTGATTGAAATCTATTACTGTTATAATTACACCAACACATACCAAAATACTTCAGTTATGGACACATAGGTAATTCTGACCAAAGCAGGAGGTGGTTACAAAAAACTAACAGTTTACATGAACTTGGAAAAAATTTAATTAAATTGTGTTAAAATTTAAAGTTGTAACAAAAACTCACTACCATTTTTGTCTCGCCTCCTGTGACTTTCATCGCAGGCGAGACAAAAATGGTAGTGAATTTATGTATGGGAATCCGGCGGCGGCAGCGGCGTAAACACTTGGATATCTTGCTTCATATATTTGTAAGCCTAAGCCCTAAGTCCATCAAATTTGGTCCAGAGGTAGCTTATGATGAGTAATTGCCTGTCAGTCACCTGTCACCTGACCTTGACCTCAATTTCACGGTCCAGCGACTATGTTAAAGTTTTTGGGTTACAGCAGTTCCTCTGTTACCACGCATGATAGGATGACAGTATTTCGTATATAGGTTGCTGATGACTAGTACATGACTGTCTGGTAGTTGTCACCTGACCTTGACCTCAATTTCACGATCTAGTGACTACGTTAAAGTTTTTGGGTTACGGCAGTTTCTCTGTAACTATGCATGGTAGGATGACAATATTTGGTATATAGGTTGCTGATGAATAGAACATGACTGTCTGGTAGGTGCCACCTGACCTTGACCTCAGTTTCACAGTCCAGCGACTACGTTTAAGTTTTTGGGTCAGGCTGTTCCTCTGTAACCATGCATGGTAGGATGACAATATTTGGTATATAGGTTGCTGATGAATAGTACATGACTGTCTGGTAGGTGTCACTTGACCTCAATTTCACGGTCCAGCAACTACGTTAAAGTTTTTTTATTAGGACAGTTCCTCTGTAACTATGCATGGTATGGTGACAATATTTGGTATACAGGCCACTGCTGATAACTAATGCTATTTACATAATGCTTATGACGAAATTTATTTTTGTTACTGATGCTGAATGCAGGCGAGAAGTTTTTCTGTGTCCACACTTGTTGTATTTCAAGTAGGGTCAGGAAAGAAAAAGCATAAACACTTCTGTCTTTTATAATTTCCCTGCAGTCTCAAAATTTTATTAAAAATCTTTTAGTTTCTAAACTGAATCACTATTATAGTAAGTCTGATTCCTTAAAATACGTGTTCTTGCGTCTTCATGTTATGATAAAAATCCCTGTGGAGTTATCTATTAATCCGAACCTGTCCTCTGTTTTCTAAGCATTGAGCTTTATTATCTATATTTGGTAGGATGGTTCTTGTAATGGTTTGCAGCATTATGCAGCCTTAGGACGAGACCAGGCGGGAGCTTTGTCTGTCAATCTAATTCCATGTGATAGACCTAATGATGTGTACAGTGATATTGCTGAAATGGTATGTGTTAACTAGTTGGACTGTGTAGAGTTTTAATGTTGTCACCAAATAGTGATTTACCTCGAACATACATGATCAAAACCAAGTCTTAAATTGACCACATTGAAGGGCCAACACTATAGGTGCATTAGATGAAAATGTCCCCCATCCTGGTCCAAAGTCACACTAAAGAAACCTCAGAAGCGAGGTTCAAGTCAACCTGTTATTTTTTACATGCTCCCTCAGCTCACCCCAAAGTTGAGAAATTGTCTCGCTTCAGTTTCATGTGATAACTCTTACTATTATTGTTCCTATAAGTCATTAAGTAATATTTTGGTTAAGTTGTTTTTTGTCAGACTTATAAATCCATGATTATCTCTATAACACAGCTGAGTAGTTGAACATATAACTGCCATAAAATTATTATAAAATACAAGGATTACCTCAAGTTTTAACTTTAAATAATTCAAAATGATATTTTCTCAATTCCCTGCTTTTACATAACAAATTTTACAATTTGTGTAGGGAACCATAAGAAAAAGTTTAAATCACCCCTGCACCCATGAAGAGGTCTCTGCATATCTTTTGCAATTAGAAGTGTGCTAAACAGAGAAATATCTGAGGTTTTATGTTATGTTATATATATTCATCATGAATGTCTGAGGCTTTATATCATGTTATATATACTCATCATGAATGTCTGAGGCTTTATATCATGTTATATATATTCATCTTGAATGTCTGAGGCTTTATATCATGTTATATATACTCATCTTGAATGTCTGGGGTTTTCTCTTGGTACTCTTGCTTCCTCCCCAATAAATAGCTGAAAAATTGCTGAAAGTGATGTTAAATACCAATCAAACAAACAAACAAACAATTATACGTTGTTGTCCAGATAAACATTGGATTTTAATGGCAAACTGTTCACATTATGATGTTTATATGTACTATTATTATACTTTCTGTCAGAATGTCCTTTAATAGAAATATTTTACTATTTTGACATATATTTCTAAACGAATTTTGCTCCGTGCACTATGCCCTCATAGTTTCTCCACCTGCTTAAGAAAACTATTGATTTGGACGTCAATCAATTGTAATTCACGCGAATGGGCGGGTTTAACTTGTAATCATTGATTGATCACTGCTGCGCTTTAAATAAGGTATTTTTATCCTAGTCAACGGAAGAAGCTGATCAACGTATAACGTCTGCAAAAAAAAAACAAAACAAAGCGGCAATGAAAGCCTGAAAATGTCCAGGGTGCCGTTTCATAAAGCGATCGCTAATTACCATGCTCGTTATCCCATGCAATTTAAATGGGATAACGTGCACGTTAAGCTAACGATCAATTTATGAAACGGCACCCTGGTTTGGAAAGGAATACTTTACTTCACAACGTGGCGGGGAATCATTTAATGTTCCATTAATGCCCTTTTTTCTTCTTGTTATAATTTTCCTAGTCAAGACAGTCAGTATAATAATTATGATAATGTTGTGTTTAGCATTCACTATGCCAAAATAGTGGCCAGGGTTGCAGACATAGTGCACGATAGTGGCCAGGGTTGCAGACATAGTGCACTTCCCTTCGGGTCGTGCACTATGTCTTCAACCCTGGCCACTATTTTGGCATAGTGAATGCTAAACACAACATTATTATATAAATATATTTTTAAGTTGATGTGTTCCCATTGGTTAATACTTTGTAGTGCTAGATAGAAAAATGTCCTTTTTTAATGATGATTAACGGTGACAGTGTGTGCTGCTTGATGTTATTGCCTATCATGAATAATAATGGAAAAAACTTAATCATTGAGCATTATGGCTTAAAACACACAAGAACACAAGAGAAACCATCCTGAAAAGTTATGACAGCAAAATTAATGGTGTTAATCTCCCTGGTGTTCTTCTCTCTGGTGTCTAACTGAAGCCGTGCTTCTCCCTGGTGTCTCCCTGAAGCCTTCCTTCTCCCTGGTGTCTAACTGAAGCCTTCCTTCTCCCTGGTGTCTCCCTGAAGCCTTCCTTCTCCCTGGTGTCTTCCTGAAGCCTTCCTTCTCCCTGGTGTCTCCCTGAAGCTTCCTTCTCCCTGGTGTCTAACTGAAGACTTCCTTCTCCCTGGTGTCTCCCTGAAGCCTTCCTTCTCCCTGGTGTCTACTTGAAGCCTTCCTTACCCCTGGTATCCCCCCATAAGCCTTTCTTTCTCCCTGGTGTCTCTCTGAAGCCTACCTTCTCCCTGGTGTCTCCCTGAAGCCTCCTTCTCCCTGGTGTCTTCCTGAAGCCTTCCTTCTCCCTGGTGTCTCCCTGAAGCTTTCCTTCTCCTGATGTCTCCCTGAAGCCTTGCTTCTCCCTGGTGTCTCCCTGAAGCCTTCCTTCTCCCTGGTGTCTCCCTGAAGCCTTCCTTCTCCCTGGTGTCTCCCTGAAGCCTTCCTTCTCCCTGGTGTCTTCCTGAAGCCTTTCTTCTCCCTGGTGTCTCCCTGAAGCTTTCCTTCTCCTGATGTCTCCCTGAAGCCTTGCTTCTCCCTGGTGTCTCCCTGAAGCCTTCCTTCTCCCTGAAGCCTTGCTTCTCCCTGGTGTCTCCCTGAAGCCTTGCTTCTCCCTGGTGTCTCCCTGAAGCCTTCCTTCTCCCTGGTGTCTCCCTGAAGCCTTCCTTCTCTCTGAAGACTTCCTTCTCCCTGGTGTTTCCCTGAAGCCTTCCTTCTCCCTGGTGTCTCCCTGAAGCCTTCCTTCTCCCTGGTGTCTTCCTGAAGCCTTCCTTCTCCCTGGTGTCTCCCTGAAGCTTTCCTTCTCCCTGGTGTCTCCCTGAAGCTTTCCTTCTCCTGATGTCTCCCTGAAGCCTTGCTTCTCCCTGGTGTCTCCCTGAAGCCTTCCTTCTCCCTGGTGTCTCCCTGAAGCGTCCTTCTCCCTGGTGTCTTCCTAAAGCCTTCCTTCTCCCTGGTGTCTCCCTGAAGCTTTCCTTCTCCTGATGTCTCCCTGAAGCCTTGCTTCTCCCTGGTGTCTCCCTGAAGCCTTCCTTCTCCCTGGTGTCTCCCTGAAGCCTTCCTTCTCCCTGGTGTCTCCCTGAAGCCTTCCTTCTCCCTGAAGACTTCCTTCTCCCTGGTGTCTCCCTGAAGCCTTCCTTCTCCCTGGTGTCTCCCTGAAGCCTTCCTTCTCCCTGAAGACTTCCTTCTCCCTGTTGTCTCCCTGAAGCCTTCCTTCTCACTGGTCCCTGGAGCCTTCCTTCCCCCTGGGGTTCCCCCATAAGCCTTCCTTCTTCCTGGTGTCTCCCTGAAGCCTTCTTTCTCCCTGGTGTCTGCCTGATGTCTCCCTGAAGCCTTCCTTCTCCCTGGTGTCTCCCTTAAGCCTTGCTTCTCCCTGGTGTCTCCCTGAAGACTTCCTTCTCCCTGTTGTCTCCCTGAAGCCTCCTTCTCCCTGGTGTCTCCCTGAAGCCTTCCTTCTCCCTGGTGTCTCCCTGAAGCTTTCCTTCTCCTGATGTCTCCCTGAAGCCTTGCTTCTCCCTGGTGTCTCCCTGAAGCCTTCCTTCTCCCTGGTGTCTCCCTGAAGCCTTCCTTCTCCCTGAAGACTTCCTTCTCCCTGGTGTCTCCCTGAAGCCTTCCTTCTCCCTGGTGTCTCCCTGAAGCCTTCCTTCTCCCTGTTGTCTCCCTGAAGCCTTCCTTCTCACTGGTCCCTGGAGCCTTCCTTCCCCCTGGGGTTCCCCCATAAGCCTTCCTTCTTCCTGGTGTCTCCCTGAAGCCTTCTTTCTCCCTGGTGTCTGCCTGATGTCTCCCTGAAGCCTTCCTTCTCCCTGGTGTCTCCCTTAAGCCTTGCTTCTCCCTGGTGTCTCCCTGAAGACTTCCTTCTCCCTGTTGTCTCCCTGAAGCCTCCTTCTCCCTGGTGTCTCCCTGAAGCCTTCCTTCTCCCTGATGTCTCCCTGAAGCCTTCCTTCTCTCTGGTGTCACCCAGTAGCTTTGCTTCTCCCTGGTGTCTCTTTGAATCCTTACTTCTCCATAATTGTTTGCATTAGTCTCTTCTCCCTATATTAATATACATGTAGTATATTTATCCCTGGACTATTCAAGGAGTAATTTGTCAATTTTATATATTAAGGTTGAAAGTGTGAGAAAAGAAGATGCTGCTAATGGTAATCTTATTGCTCAGATATGTGAAGGATTTGTTCGTCGTAAAGTAAGTTACCAATTTTTTATGATTGTTTATTTATAATTTGATCATCTCGTTATGAATGTTTGTGGTCATTCTGACTTTGCTAATATGAACGGTTTGATTCTTATAAAACAAAGAATTGCACAAATTTATGAAAATGAGAAGTTTAAGATTGGCTTATACACCACTTGTCTTAAACTTGGCAAAACAACTATTTCCTATGCGACCAGATGAACTGCTTTGTGTTCCTTTACTCATATATATATATTGGGTTGGGTTGGTTGTTTTTCTTCAGAGTCGGGGGTATATAGTGGTCCTCATGTCCGTCCGTCCGTCCGTTCGTCCATCCACATTTGGTTTCCGGATGATAACTCAAAAAGTTTACATCCGATTTGAATGAAACTTTGGGATATTGTCATATATCAGGTTGGTAAGAAGCCTTTCGATTTTGGGGGAAATCCGTCAAATTTCAAGGTCACAGTCCACGAAAAACATTAGAAATTTTAACATAAAAGTTGTTTCCGGACAATAACTCAATAAGTTTGCATCCGATTTGAATGAAACTTTGGGATATTGTTATATATCAGGTTGGTAAAAAGCCTTTTGATTTTGGGGGAAATCCATCAAATTTCAAGGTCGCAGTCCACGAAAAACGTTAGAAATTTTTACAAAAAAGTTGTTTCCGGATGATAACTCAAAAAGTTTGCATGTGATTTGAACCATGACTTCAATAACAATCATGTAAATGTTCATTATAATTAATGTCTTTTTTCACAGGTCATCAAGCAGACGGTCATGACAACAGTCTATGGTGTTACCCAATATGGAGCTAAGGCACAGATTCTGAAACAGTTAAAAGATATCCCAGAGTTCCCTGTAGAACATCAATGGCCAGCTTCTGTTTATTTGACACACACGACATTTGAATGCTTAAAGAAAATGTTTAAATCATCAAAAGAAATTCAGGTAGTTATATGTAACAAATTTCACCTTATATTTGCAAGTAATTGTGAAGGTTTTTAGCTCACCTGGACCAAAGGTCCATGTGAGCTTTTGCTATCACTTGGCGTCCGTCGTCCGTTGTAAACTTTTTCAAAAATCTTCTCTGAAACCATTGGGCCAATTTTTTTCAAACTTGGCCACAATCATCCTTAGGGTTCCTAGTTTCAAGTTTGTACCCAGGGTGTTGATCAACAGACATATATGGCCACTGTTACTAAAAATAGAACATGGGGGTCAACACAGGTTTTTGATCATTATCTAAAAACTATAATAGCTGTAGAGAAAAACTTCAAATTGATCAGCACATTAAGGTCTACAATAGTTGCTATTAGTGCGAAGTTGTGTATTTTTGGTATTTACAATATAACCTGAAAACTATAGGAGGTAGAGTGAAACTGTAAATGGCAAAAATGATCAGCAATGAAAGCTCTACAATTCACTTGATTGGTCTGAAATTGTCAGATGACTCCTTATATGAGTTATAGCCCTTAAATGGTAATTTTTTATGAAATTTTCCGTTTTTGTCCTGTTACTTTAAAACTATAACAGCTAGAGTAAAACTGTAAATAGCAAAAATGATCAACAATACAAGCCCTAGAATTCACTGTGTTAGTCTTAAATTGTCAGATGACTCCTTATTGGAGTTATTGCCCTTAAATGGCAATTTTTTATGAAATTTTTCTTTTTGTCCTGTAACTTGAAAACTATAGCAGCTAGATTGAAACTGTAAATTGCACAAATGATCATCAATAAAGACCCTACAATTCACTTGATTGGTCTGAAATTGTCAGACAACTCCTTAAATAAGTTATTGCCCATAAATGACAATTTTTTATGAAATTTTATGTTTTTGTCCTGTAACTTAAAACTGTAACAGATAGAGTGAAACTGTTAATAGCAAAAATGATCAGCAATACAAGCCCTACAAATTACTTGTTAAGTCTGAAATTGTCAGATGACTCCTTATAGGAGTTATTGCCCTTAAATTGCAATTTTTTATGAAATTTTCCGTTTTTGTCCTGTAACTTAAAAACCATAACAGCTAGAGTGAAATAATAAATTGCAAAAATGATCAGCAAAAAAAGCCCTACAATTCATTTAATTGGTCTGAAATTGTCAGATGACTCCTTATAGGGGTTATTGCCCTTAAATGACAATTTTGTTATTAAATTTTCCATTTTTGTCCTGTAACTTGAAAACTATAGTAGCTAGATTAAAACCGTAAATTGCACAAATGATCAGCAATAGAAGCCCTACAAATGATTGCTTAGTTCAAAATTGCAAGATGACTTTTTAAAGGAGTTATTGCCCTTTCATTATGAATTTGGACAAATGAACAGTTTTTTAATTATAAATTAGTCTATAACACACCTATTAGTAGAGTAAAACTGTAAATTTCTAAAGTGCCCTAAAGGACAATGCCTAAAAACCATTTAAATTTCAGAAATTGTCGATGGCACCTTATAGGAGTTATTGTATTTAACCATTTTTTTAAGAAATGTTTAGTTTTTGCACAGTAACTTAAAACAACTAGACTGAAACTGTTGATTTCAAAAATTTTAATATAGTTTAAGTCATTTGGATTCCAGGTGAGCGATTACAGGCTCCTGGGAGCCTCTAGTTTTCTACGATTGCTTTTGGTGTGCTAATTGTTTGTTTCGTCAATTTCTTTTGTTAAGAAGTATGAAATTTGTGATTGCCACATCAATACAAAAATTAGGATTAATTCATAAAAATCGATTTAGAGAACTTTGGTGCTCCAGAGAGGTAAGAAATAAGAAACTGAAAGTGGCTACTGTGGAGGAATGAGAGTATTGTAACCTTGGCAATTGATTGTTGTCAGGTGAAAGTATTATCACCTGGGCAATTGATGTGTTGTCAGGTGAAAGTATTATCACCTGGGCAATTGATGTGTTGTCAGGTGAAAGTATTATCCCCTGGGTAATTGATGTGTTGTCAGGTGAAAGTAATATCACTGGGGAAATTGATGTGTTGTCAGGTGAGAGTATTATCCCCTGGGCAATTGATGTGTTATGTGATGAGAGTATTATCCCCTGGGCAATTGATGTGTTATGTAAGGAGAGTATTATCCCCTGAGCAATTGATGTGTTATGTAATGAGAGTATTATCCCCTGGGCAATTGATGTGTTATGTAAGGAGAGTATTATCCCCTGGGCAATTGATGTGTTATGTAATGAGAGTATTATCCCCTGGGCAATTGATGTGTTATGTGATGAGAGTATTGTCCCCTGGGCAATTGATGGGTTATGTGATGAGAGTATTGTCCCCTGGGCAATTGATGTGTTGTCAGGTGAGAGTATTATCTCCTGGGCAATTGATGTGTTATGTGATGAGAGTATTATCCCCTGGTCAATTGATGTGTTGTCAGGTGAGAGTATTATCCCCTGGGCAATTGATGTGTTATGTAAGGAGAGTATTATCCCCTTGGCAATTGATGTGTTATGTGATGAGAGTATTATCCCCTGGGCAATTGATGTGTTATGTAAGGAGAGTATTATCCCCTGAGCAATTGATGTGTTATGTAATGAGAGTATTATCCCCTGGGCAATTGATGTGTTATGTAAGGAGAGTATTATCCCCTGGGCAATTGATGTGTTATGTAATGAGAGTATTATCCCCTGGGCAATTGATGTGTTATGCAAGGAGAGTATTATCCCCTGAGCAATTGATGTGTAATGTGATGCAAGTATTATCCCCTGGGCAATTGATGTGTTTTGTGATGAGAGTATTGTCCCCTGAACAATTGATGGGTTATGTGATGAGAGTATTGTCCCCTGGGCAATTGATGTGTTATGTGATGAGAGTATTGTCCCCTGGGCAATTGATGTGTTATGTAATGAGAGTATTGTCCCCTGGGCAATTAATGTGTTATGTGATGAGAGTATTGTCCCCTGGGCAATTGATGTGTTATGTGATGAGAGTATTATCCCCTGGGCAATTGATGTGTTGTCAGGTGAGAGTATTATCTCCTGGGCAATTGATGTGTTATGTGATGAGAGTATTATCCCCTGGGCAATTGATGTGTTGTCAGGTGAGAGTATTATCCCCTGGGCAATTGCTGTGTTATGTAAGGAGAGTATTATCCCCTGGGCAATTGATGTGTTATGTGATGAGAGTATTATCCCCTGGGCAATTGATGTGTTATGTGATGAGAGTATTGTCCCCTGGGCAATTGATGGGTTATGTGATGAGAGTATTGTCCCCTGGGCAATTGATGTGTTATGTGATGAGAGTATTGTCCCCTGGGCAATTGATGTGTTATGTGATGAGAGTATTGTCCCCTGGGCAATTGATGTGTTATGTGATGAGAGTATTATCCCCTGGGCAATTGATGTGTTATGTGATGAGAGTATTGTCCCCTGCAGTGATTGGGAAGGATTTTTTTATAATGGGACAATGGCCCCATCTTAGAACAATCCAAAGGGCCATTTTTTATATTATGGGGCCATTGACAGACTTTAAAGGGCCATTCAGCAATTTTTCATCAACCTCCTTATCGATAACCTCACTAATAGATGCAAGCATCTGGTTGGCTGAGTAGTATGACTGATACTGCACTCTATCATTTACTTTTAGAAAATCAATTCCTGGGCATTCCAGTTCCTTTAATAAGTTAATAAAACTTTCATATTTTGATAGGGCAATATTTTCAGTGGCCATCCAATAAACAACTTTCATTGCGTTCATAACCGCCTTATCCTCCTCAGAGTTAACTATGTTTACTGCTTCAGTCATATTAGACTGCAGGACAGGTACTTCTATACAACTTTTGTGCTCATCTATTTCCTGATGCCTCTGCATTGATGAGGTCTTAAAAGTTGTACAACCAGTTGTAAAAATATTTTTTTTGCCGTATTTGATGCACAACTTACAGAACATTTTATTGTCCGAAAAGTATAGCCACGGCCATATTTTCAACCACCTATCTTGCACTTTACGTGTATCAGGTAACTGAGGTTTATCAGAAACAGGGTTCGGGGTGTCATTATCAGGTTGGGCACTGACATCAGCGGTATCTGCATTTTCAACAACGCTTGGCTCTGAGTCTGGGGCAACACTAATGCTACTATCATTATTGTTATTTGCACTTTTTTTCATGAAAGGAAGAGTCTGCTGACCCGGTAATAGCAACTTTATCTTTTTAGGAGGCATTATCAAGTTATACTGTTCAAATTACGTTTCAATAAAACTTTTTGACCTTGGCCTTTATATTACCTTTCTCAAGTCAGGAAAGCAAAGAAAATTACGGAATTTTTATGTTATTAAAAAAAAAGTATTATTTGACCATTATTTCTTCATACAGTGTTTTCATTAACTTTTGCAATAGAAGGCAAAAAAATTGGAATAGGGGGAAGAATAAGTACGGCGAGGGGTCTGGGGGGCCGCTCAAGGCCCCCAGTTGGTCCAGGGCAACGCCCTGGTAGGGGGACCAGGGGGGAAAAGCCCCACGGCCGAAAAAGAAAATTAGCAGTTTTGGATCAAGTTGTAAGCCCTCTAGCTGTATCTAAATCATCCTTTTCATTTGTTATATTTTCTGCAAAACTTGATGAATTGTGACATGAATCTTAATTATTTCTTACCAATTTCATAAATTGACAAAAGCCTTGACCAACATACCAGTGTTATTTTAAATGTCAGCATGATTATTTAAACAATTTCCTTATTTCCATTCAAAGCTAACAGAACAAAGAAACAAAGAGGTTTATGTTAATTTTCATAACAAATATTGCCTGGCAAATAAGTGGCAAAAGTTGCATGATATTTTGATCCGAGTAAGTGACTGGTATGCTGTAATAAATAAATAATTATAAATACTTCTGTTATACAATTTAATTCACTACCAGTGTTTTCAATAAAAGCCGGCAGCCGGCAAAATCAACCGCTTATTGCCAATTTTTTGCCGGCTATTCCATTTCCGATTTCAAAAATCGGAGTTCGCAATTTTCGCGGACGAGGTCGGGATCGTCAGTCTTTGTTTTGTTATTGCGTACTCCCGGGAACCAGTTCATATCACTTGTGCGTTTGAAAACTAGGTGAAAACATTGTTTTCATTCAAATGAGACGAAAAGACCCTGACTGTGGTGAAGTGAAGTGAAGGTTAACAGTAGCAATCCGCATCGATGAAACGATCAATTAAAGATTATTTTGGAGTCACCGCTAAGCAGAGCAAAGGTCAGAAAGAAACTGTTGTTGAAATAAAATACAAAATTTTACATTAGAGTATTGTCCCCTAGGCAGTTGATGTGTTATGTGATGAGAGTATTATCCCCTGGTCAATTGATGTGTTATGTGATGAGAGTATTGTCCCCAGGGCAATTGATGTGTTATGTGATGAGAGTATTGTCCCCTAGGCAATTGATGTGATATCAGCCTAATGGTATTTTTTTAAATGTGAAAAGACAGTATATTTAACATGTGGTCAACAAGTTCAAATTAAGAAACTTCAAAAGAATGCTTTCAATAGTTATATTTTGATTCATTTGAACAAATATTAGGGTCCTGATTTGAATAGAGCATATTGTATTTTTAGCTCACCTGACCCGAAGGGTCATGTGAGCTATTGCCATCACTTGGCGTCCGTCGTCGTCCTCGTTAACTTTTCTTCAAAAATCTTCTCCTCAAAAACCACTGAAGGGAATGCTTTGAAACTTTGCATAGATCATCAGTAAAATGCCCTCTACCAAGTTTGCCCAAATCATGGTCTCAGACCAACCAACATGGCCGCCATGGCTAAAGATAGAACAGAGGGGTCAAAATACAGTTTTTTGCTTATAGTTCAAAAAGTATAACAGATACAGGAAAACCGAAGAGACCTTCATTCTTCAGCATCTAAAGCTCTACAAAACACTCCATTGGGTCAAAGTTGTATGATGACTCCTTGTAGGAGTTATTGCCCTTTAATTGTCAAAATTGATGATTTTTGCCATTTTTGCCTCAAAATCTTGAAAATTATTAGAACTAGAGAAAAAGTTAGCATTGCTTAATTGTTCTGCTCTATGAGGGCTACAAAAATGACTTTAGGGTCAAGATTGTCTGATTAACCGTTTAGAGTTATTCCCCTTGAACTGTTTTTTTTTAATCGGTTTTAATTGATTTTTTAAAATCTTCTCCTCTGAAACAACTGAAAGTACTGCTTTGAAACTTTGTACACATCATCCGTCAAATGTCCTCAACCAAGTTTGCACCAACCATGGCTGCAGATTAACCAACCTGGCCACCATGGCTAAAAATTGGAGGGGGGGGGGGGCGGTAAATTACAGTTTTTGGCTTATATTTAAAAAAGTGTAACAGATACAGGAAAACCGAAGAGACATGCCTTCATCTGCATCAAAAGCTCTACGAAACACTCCATTGAGTTGAAGTTGTATGATGACTCCTTATAGGAGTTATTGCCCTTTAATTTTCGAAATTGTTGATTTTAGCCATTTTTGCCTCAAAATCTTGCAAATTATTAGAACTAGAGAAAAAGTTAGCATTGCTTAATTGTTCTGCTCTATGAGGGCTACAAAATTGCCTTTAGGGTCAAGTTTGTCTGATTAACCGTTTAAGAGTTATTTCCCTTGAACTGTTTATTTTAATCGGTTTTAATTGATTTTTTAAAATCTTCTCCTCTGAAACCACTGAAAGTACTGCTTTGAAACTTTGTACACATCATCAGTCAAATGTCCTTAACCAAGTTTGCACCAACCATGGCTGCAGATTAACCAACATGGCCGCCATGGCTAAAAATAAAATGGAGGGGGTGGGGGGGGGGGTAAAATACAGTTTTTGGCTTATAGTTCAAAAAGTATAACAGATACAGGAAAACCGAAGAGACTTGCCTTCATCTGCATCGAAAGCTCTACGAAGCACTCCATTGGGTTGAAGTTGTATGAGGACTCCTTATAGGAGTTATTGCCCTTTAATTGTCAAAATTGATTATTTTTGACATTTTTGCCTTAAAATCTTGAAAATTATTTGAACTAGAGAAAAAGTTAGTATTCCTTAATTGTTCTGCTCTATGAGGGCTACAAAAATGACTTAGGGTCAAGATTGTCTGATGAACCTTTTAGGAATTATTCTCCTTGAACATTTTTTTAATGAATTTTAATTGATTTTAAAAAATCTTCTCCTCTTTAACCCATTAAAGGACTGCTTCAGGCTTTCAAGCTGCCCTAAATATTCCTAATTTTCCTTATTTTTTATCATCATCCCTAAATTTCCTTATTTTTTCTGAAAAGCCATAAAAAGCCCTTATAAATCATGAAATTAATATATTAATATTTTTTAAGCTATAATTTATTGTAAAAGGTCAAGTATTTATATCATATGTTTTAGTATGCAGTTAACTCACTTTCTAGTGTTAGTATACTTCCAGGAACTTGTGTTATTACCAGATGCCAGCTCAACAGACATGAACAGATCTACATTCATCAGATATCCAAAAGAACAAATTGCAGGAATAAAATTGGATCATCTGTTGCTGAATGTGTCTGTTGATGGCTGATGAGTTGGTGTTGTTGGTAAGAAGTTCATTTTGTATGTGTTTTGTCCCTGTAGGTGAGTATATATATATCAACCTATAGTGCATTTGTGATAATTTAATGTTACAAACATCCCTTATTTTCAACAAAATGCCCTAAAAAATCCTTAAAATTGCCATTTTTTTAGGGGAAAAGTGCCCTAAATTTATCCCTTATTTTTTGTCAAAAGGTGCTTGAACGCCTGCTGCTTTGAAAAATTGCACACATCATCTTTAGGACGTCCTCTACCAAAATTGTGCAAATCATGACACCTGACTACCTATATAGCTACGTTAGCTTAAAATAGAAAATGGAGGGGGGGAGTCAAGAGAGTTTTCGACTGATAGTTAAAAAAGTATAACAGGTACAGCAAATTTGAAGTGAACCTCCCTTCTCCCTCTAAGCATCAAAAGCTCCTCCTTATAGGAATTATTTCCCTTAAAAGGTCAACATTAATGACTTTTGCAGAAGTGTTGGGCAATTCCTAATCCCGTAGCTGGAGATTCCGCATTTTAGCACGGAAAATTTGAGCGCGGAGTATTCGGACTCCGCGCTTAAAAAAAAAATATTTTCATCAAAAAACCCTGAAAAAAACACACTTTTCCGAGCTATGTTGGAAATTTGGTTGGAAAATGTACACATTTCCGACAGATTTTCAGACATTAGCGCGGAATTTGTTACCAATTTCCAAGCTAAGCTCGGAAAATATCTTGGAAAAGTCCGAATACTCCGCGCTTAGTCGGAAAATAGCTTGGAATTTGTCCGAATACTCCGCACTAGGTCGGAAAATTGCTTAGAATTTTCCGAAATACTCCGTGCTATGTCGGAAAATGGCTCGGAAATTGGCTTGGAAAATTCTGAATATTCCGTGCTATGTCGGAAAATAGCTCGGAAATTAGCTTGGAAAATTCCGAATACTCCGCACTATGTTGGAAATAAGCTCGGAATTTCAAGCAACCGCGGAATTTTTTTCCATGCATGTGTCGGAAATTTAGCTTGGAAAGTTATTGTGGAATTTTTCTCCGAGGGGCTTGGAATTTTTTTCCGTGGGGTCTTATATTTTGGTTCCTGGGATGTCAAAATTTTGTCTCTTGCTTAGTCTGATTTTATGCCAGCAAATCATAGTTGATCTCATCAATGCTCATAGCTAGATCATTTTTAGTGGAGGATTGCATGTAAAATCTGTACAAGTGCCACTGAGTTTTCTGAAAAGTAAAACAATTGTTAATAAGATTCTATCATTTATTTCTTATTTAAAAAGGATAAGCACTAACTGCATTCTAGCATAATAAATATTCAAAATTCAATAGAAAATTAATAAATTAATATTATTTGTTTTCCCTATCATTCTGACAGCAAGGGATACTTGTCAAGTTCTTTGTTGCTTCTGCCTTACATAGAAGCCTGATATCAAATTCACATGTATATTTTCCATTTTTGCTTATTAATGTTATCATGGAAGAAAATAAAATTAAACAATAACATACTTCCAGAGTAAAAGATGAATCAGTCAAAATTATTAAGGTCAATAAATAGATGATTTTCTAATGCTTAAAATGTTCATACACATTTCATTTTATTTTTATTTTATTCATTTTATTTACAGAAAAATTTACAAATATTGCTATTACATGTATATGAATTAGAACTTTAAAATTTCTATAAGTAGAAATCAGTTTGTTTAAAACATCTGCAAACACAACAAATCTACTGTTTTTACACATTCAATTTTAGTGTGTTCATAAAAAAAGAAACACTAACTATTAAACAATTTGATCATTTTCAGTTAGCTTGTATGTTGTCATAGGTAAATTGCCTAAAGAAATAAATACATGCACTTGTTTTGATTACACACTTTATGTAATTATTAATGAACTGTATGGGCATACAAACATAAATAGATAATGTGCACAATTTTTACTAAATAAAATGTTTAACAATTACCTTAAATATCTATTAGTTTTATTATTGTTATGATAAATATGTTTGAAACCAGTGTGAAAATGAAAGATATTTTTTTTCAAAATGGCCGACTTTATATAAACAATATTGAAAAATTTATTGACAATATTTCCTTTGTGAAGTACTGAGACATATTATTGGATCAAAATTTGTAGTAATGTTCTAAAAATTAATTATTTTTATAAATTAATTTCAGGAAATTTAATAGAAAACACATACCTTATCTTAGGTTTTAAAAATGTAAACAAACTCCATTGAGTTGTCCTCCTCAACATCCATTTGAA
This sequence comes from Limnoperna fortunei, assembly GCA_944474755.1. Lineage (NCBI taxonomy): Eukaryota > Metazoa > Mollusca > Bivalvia > Mytilida > Modiolidae > Limnoperna > Limnoperna fortunei. The sequence goes on from OX104122.1 coordinate 53,231,486, forward strand.
AAATGTGCCAAATTTTTTGATTGGCTAATGATTCTCCATTTTCATTGGTCAATATTTAAAAACTGATTAATTAAAAAACAAATTTGAGTTGTATTAAAAAAAAATTAAGCATTTCAGAAAAAAATCATTTTAAATTCTTTTGAGTAATAAAACATTTATTTTAGAAATAAAACAAGCCACTGCTTTTAAAACATTTTACTTCTATATTATATAGATTTTACTTAAAGAATACTTCACTAATAGAACATGAAAAATTAATATTTTTAAAAATTAAATGTTAATTTTATGATTACAAATTTAATTTAGTGTTTTTTTATTGATAGCAAATAATTATTTCAATTTATGCACTTGTAAAACTCTGAATATTTTTAGTTTTTCAGTGCTTATACATGTAAACTAGTTTAATTAATAAATTGAATGCTAATATTTTAACATGTAGCTGTCAAAGTTTTAAATAAACAATAATTGCTGTTTGGTGACCAATGTATATATATTTTCAGCATAATAATTTTATTTTTTAACCATCAAGATATTCTAGTGAAATTCTAACATATTTAATGCAATTGTAAATCCCCATATCATTGAGCAAAAATATTAAAGATATTAAAATATTATATTATATAGCACATTTTCCAAGCTAAAAAATGACAAAGTCCACATTTCCGAGCTACTTCCGTGCTGAAAAATATTAAAGTCCAACTTTCCGTGCATTTTCCAAGTTAAAAAATGACAAAGTCCAAAATTCCGAGCTAATTCCGTGCTAAAAAATATTAAAGTCCAATTTTCCGCGCATTTTCCAAGCTAAAAAAATGACAAAGTCCAAAATTCAGAGCTAATTCCGTGCTAAAAAATATTAAAGTCCAATTTTCTGTGCATTTTCCAAGGTAAAAAAATGACAAAGTCCAAATTTCCGAGCTAATTCCGCGCTTTAAAATATCAAAGTCCAAAATTCCAAGCCTTTTCCGCGCAAAAATGCGGAATTCCAAGCAAAACAGTGCGGAATTCTGAGCACAGGTCGGAATCTCCAGCTACGGGATTATAGCAAAGAAAAGCTGGATAGAAAAGGGTTGTTCAGGTTCAGGTGAGAGATACAGGCTCCTGGGAGCCTCTATTTCTTGATTTGAATTATTGTGCTTTGTTTGTGTACTAAGGCAGTCATGAAGGAAGCACGTGCTCTTCGTGCCTTACCATTTCATTCAGAAATGAAAAGAATGATTCTATGTCATCTGTAACTCTTTGAACCAATAGAAAACTAGGATACTGATGTTGTAAATGTTATTTTAAAAAAAAACTAGGTAGCAGTTAATTCTTCATATGTATTAATTTATCATATTGCATGCTACATACAATTCCATAATAACATTGTTTTATTTACATGTTGAGTGGTGTTTATATTTTTTCAGGAGTGGTTAATTGAATGTGCAGACTTAGTAAGCAAAGTATGTAAAAAGCCTGTAGAATGGATTACTCCACTGGGATTTCCAGTTTTACAGCCATACTTCAAAACTCAAGCCATTGGACATAATGTTTTTGGATTTGGTAGACCAAAACTGCATGAGAATATGGTTGAGTATGTTAATTTCTTTTTGTTTGGGCTATATCAGTTTAATATCTACTTAATCCTAGGAATCCAGCTCATGTTAAAGGGTACCAGTCATAGAATATCTACTAAACCCTGTAACCCAGCTTGTGTCATATACAAAGGTACCAGTCAGGGAATATTTGATTGAAGTCTCTAGAGAGTTTAAGACTTAATTTAAATTAAATAAACTTAAGTGACTTATATGTGTCTAAATGGTGTATCTTGCTAAGTAGCAAGTGAGATGACATCTGATAGGATCCAAGGCTTCTGTTTTGGTTTTGCAGATGACCATTTTGATCAATTTTGTTGATCAGTGCAGATAGAATTAAGCCATCATGAAATATATAGCTCTTGTCATCTTCTGAGGGGCATATCATATGCTCTTGGTGCAGCTGTTTATTATTTTTTAAAGATCTGTTAAACAGTTTTAGAAAATTATTCATTATAATTGGTAGAATAAAAAATGCCTTCAAATCCACAATTACATTTAATTAAAGAACACCCGTTAGCAAATGAACTGAAGTTATAATATGTTTATTTCAGGATACCTAATTTAAGGAAACAGAAGAATGGGTTCCCACCAAACTTTATCCACTCATTAGACTCAGTTCACATGATGCTAACAGCATTGCATTGTTGGAGGTAAATTATTATCATTGAATACACGATAATTAATAAGATGTATCCTATTATTAGCTCACCTGACCCAAAGGGTCATGTGAGCTATTGTTATCACTTTGCGTCGGTCGACGGCGGCGTCTGTAAACTTTTTACATTTTAATCTTCTTCTCTGAAACCACTTGGCCAATTGAAACCAAACTTGGCCATAATGTTCATTGGATGGACCTTTACAAAGTTTGTGTTTTTTATTGTGATTGGTAAACCAATATGGCCACCACCTCAAGACTTAGTTTAACATAGGACCCTATGGGAAAAAAGTTAAAAAGGGCTTCTTCTCTGAAACCGTTTAACCAATCAAAACAAAACTTACTAGCAATATTGTTTGGATGGTCCTGTATAAAGTTTGTGTTTTTGATGGGAATTGGAAATTCAAAACGGCCACCACCGCAGGACTTAGTTTAACATAGAACCCTATGGGAAAAAGTTTTAAAAGGCTTCTTCTCTGAAACCGGTTAATCAACAGAAACAAAAACTTACTAGCAATATTGTTTGGATGGTCCTCTATAAACTTTGTGTTTTTTATGGCAATGGGAAATTCAAAATGGCTGCCACCGCAGGACTTAATTTAACATAGGACCCTATGGGAAAAAGTTTGAAAGGCTTCTTTTCTCAAACCAGTCAACCAATGGAAACAAAACTTACTAGCAATATTGTTTGGATGGTCCTCTATAAAGTTAATGTTTTTTTATCCCAATCTGAAATTCAAAATGGCCACCTCCGCAGGACTTGGTTTAACATTCGACCCTATGAGAAAAATGTTTAAAAGGGCTTCTTCTCTGAAACCGTTTAACCAATCAAACAAAAACTTACTAGCAATATTGTTTGGATGGTCCTGTATAAAGTTTATGTTTTTTATGGCAATTGGAAATTCAAAATGGCCGTTACCGCAGGACTTAGTTTAACATAGGACCCTATGGGAAAAAGTTTTTAAAGGCTTCTTCTCTGAAACCGGTTAATCAATGGAAACAAAAACTTACTAGCAATATTGTTTGGATGGTCCTCTATAAAGTTTATGTTTTTTATGGCAATTGGAAATTCAAAATGGCCGCTACCGCAGGACTAAGTTTAACATAGGACCCTATGGGAAAAAGTTTTTAAAGGCTTCTCTGAAACCGGTTAATCAATGGAACAAAAACTTACTAGCAATTTTGTTTGGATGGTCCTCTATAAAGTTTATGTTTTTTATGGTACAGTCAAACCTGTCTTAGCGACCCCCTCCATATAACGACTTCCTGTGTTATGCGACCGTATTTATTCCTCCCGAGCATTTTCCCTTTCATTTTACCTGTATATAACGACTCCCTGTCTTACGCGACTAACGACCATGTTTTCCGTTCGTTTTGACCAAGAAAACCTGTCTAAAACGACTCTCGGGACTGTTAAGCAATAAATAAACCCTGTCTGACGAAAAGAAGATTCGTAGACCATTGTCAATTATCAAGGTTCTTCGAAACGGAAAACTAAAGTATGAAAGCGATCAAAAACTGTTTTATTATCTTAGAAGCGAAGTTCAGATTCCCCTGTAAAATTTGAATAGTCGTCAATGTCGACATTCTATTTTGTTGCCATTCGGGTTGGAAATGAAGATGTTTCTCATAACGCGTGTTTATTGTATAATCACGCCATTTTGTTTTACAAAGGGAAATAATCAATACGAAACCGGTGTACACTGGTTCTAAACCGACTTGCACTTTCTACATAGAGCTTATTGTTAAAACACAAGGAAACCAGTAAAACCGGTACAAAGAAAAATACAACAACTAAATGGGGGAAAAAGTTGACCTGCGTTAATTCAATCGGAAATCAAAACGCTCATTATTGTTGTATATTTTGTACATGCGTTATTTACATAAAATAAATGTCATATTTTATTGTTTACTAAATAAAACAAACAATGCAGGTCTTCAATTAACTCTTTCACATGCTGACAACATGACTTTGTTGATTGGTCTGCAAACATCATGACCTGTGTATAAAGACCCCCTGTCTTATGTGACCTTTTTTACAATTTCCTTTCAAAGGTCGCTTAAGACAGGTTTGACTGTAATTGGAAATTCGAAATGGCCGCCACCGCCGCAGGACTTAGTTTAACATAGGACCCTATGGGCAAATGAAAAAAATCTTCTCTATAAAACCGGTTAACCAATTAAACAAAGCTTTCTAGTAATATTGTTTGGATGGTCCTATTTAAAGTTTATTGAAAATTACAGGACTTACTTTAACATCAGGGAAATGCCATCTTCATCTGGTATAGGTTATGGTGTCATGCGATTTTATTAAGGGCACTTTCCTCAACATCCTATTTAACATCATGGGAAAGGCAAAAAACTCGACCCCCATCTATAAATTTATTATGATTGTGGGCTTGCACCCCAGCAAAACAAAGCACAGATTGGGTTTTTTTTCAATCTTTCTTATGCCGTCTAATTTGGGGGGTTTTTTATTGCTTGTCAACTGAAGTGCCCTAAATTTTTACGAAATCACATTATTAGCATTACAATTTCTACCTACCTTGTGGAGAGTGATAAAATAGAGAAGTCATCATATTGGGTGTTGTTGCACTATGCTTGTTACTGATTGGTGGGATCATAGATACATGTGTTATGTCCAATCATTTTTCAGTTATTTAAGTAGAACTTTAATTACTGGAACTTGAAAAGCTTGTCCAAAACAGTTTTCGATATCAATATCGAACCACTGCAGTTCAACAATTTCTGGAAAACTATCAGGTCCATACCATGAATGTGTTTTATTTTAGATTTGCTAATATCTTTCTTGAGCTGTACACTTGTTTTGGATTTAATTTGCTTTAAATAGATTTTTCTGCACTTGTGCAAGTTTCTTTTAATTTTGATTAAAAGGCAAATGTCAATAAAGTCATAATTTCTGTATGTTATTTTATCATCCAAGATCAAACAATTTGAGTGGTTTCTTGAGAAAAAAAACATAAAGATCCTCTTAGCCAATAAATAAAGAACATCTTTATCTTAATTGATAAAATAGAGACATACCAAGATATTTGTGGAGCATATTAGCCATTGTTTTTATTTTAGGGCTGGAATAACCTTTGTTTCTGTACATGATTGTTACTGGACACATCCTTGTGATGCAGATATCATGAACAAGGTAATATTTTATTTTCTATGGTAACCACTTGTTTCCTGGTATAACAGCAGTATAATACTATTCCTTCATCAGACCTTGTTGCTGTTTTGTTTTAGGAATTGAATTGAAGTTTCATTAGAGCCCCGCTACTCAGTGGCGGATGTCCTATAGTAATGAGTCTGTCCATCCGTAAAACTAATCGTTTCTGGGCGATAATTTTGCTATCTTTAGATGTAGGCTTTTGATATTTCGGATGTGGGTAGGTAATATCAAGGAGATGTGTCGCATACCATGGTTGATGACCTTTCACTTTGACCTCAGGGTCGGCCGGGCCCACAGAGATTGACGTTGACATATGAAATCATTGACTGAAGCACGTTTTCAATGAAGCGCTATGATGAAAATGTTCTTCAGTCAACGCTTTCATACATAAATAAAACTTTAAAATAATGCATTCAATTCTTATATTAAAATTTTATTTCTTTTAAAAAAATGTTGGGGGTCCTGATTTATGTTGTCCACAATGTATTTTTGTTGATTTAAATTACTCCCCTTTGTTGTTTACTGTGGGTGTGATCAATGAAGCGCAAAATGCAAAGAATGATTCTACGTCATCTGTAATAGTATCGATGAAAGACATATGTAGTGTACATGTATAATATTGATGTTTCTGTTTACTATTTCTTTGCCTACATCTACATATGTATCTTGTCTTTTACTTTCAGATTTGCAGAGAACAATTTATAGCATTACATAGTCAGCCGATTCTAGAAAATTTGTCTCAGTTTTTGCTTGACAATTTCAAGGACATTCCAAAGTAAGTAGCTAAGCATTGATGTTATCACAGCCTAAATAAAACATTTGTGCCCCTATATAATCTCTTTATCTCCAAAATAGGGTTAAGAGTGTGTATGTACCTCCACAAGAGAGTATAATTGTTATCACAGCCTAAATAAAACATTTGTGCTCCTATATAATCTCTTTATCTCCAAAATAGGGTTAAGAGTGTGTATGTACCTCCACAAGAGAGTATAATTGTTATCACAGCCTAAATAAAACATTTGTGCCCCTATATAATCTCTTTATCTCCAAAATAGGGTTAAGAGTGTGTATGTACCTCCACAAGAGGGTTTAATGTACCTCCAAAAGAAAAAATAAATAGGCATGGTGATTCAGAATTGTGGTTTATAAGGAAACAAATGAATACAATTACAAAGCTTATAGATTAAAAAAATAACATATTTTTCCTTTAAACTTGTGTATTTGTACAAGTTAAGTACATATCTTTGCAAACTAATGTTTCACCTCATAAATATTGATATTTATAGGTTATTTACGTTTTTTGAAACGAGATGCGTTTTCTCGTTCGTATCTCATCGAAGGGCGACAGCCCTGAGATGAGATGACGAGAAAATGCATCCAGTTTCATAAAACGTAAATAATCTGTTTATCGCTGTTTTGTAACATTGTGACGTCATAGTGTTACTTAACGACGTCTTGACAGCGAGCTGAGATGGGCCCATCTCAAGCTAGTAGAGTGAGATGGAATAATATCGCACACAAAGATCAAAGGAAAATACTGCAAAATAGCGATAATAATATTAACTTCTGTATTTAAATGTTGAGAGTTATATCTAGCATATAGGTTAACTGCCTTTTGTGGACTTTTCTTGTAGACGCTTGTGGCTTGCAAAAACAGCCATTTGTAAATTCCCATACATGGTAGTTAAAATTCTCTTTTTTTTTTCACTATTCAAGCACAGTATAGGCCATAGTTATTTACATCTTCGTTATGTTTTGCAGAAATAAAAAGATCCAAAAGCAACTTGAAGAAACTTTTAAAAGTGTACCAGAAAGAGGTAAAGATTTGTACACAACACATGAAAACACACAGATTACCTCACTGAAATTGGGGCAACTGCTACATGTATTACTTTGTGTCAATAAAATTTACTCATTTGGAACCACTACTCCCATTTGAAACAAACAAGACCATGTGATCAATAGTAGACGAACTACCTTAACCACTCGGTCACCGAAGCCCCTCTTATTTGTTTGAATCCCCATCATTTACTGAAACACACTTCAATATATCAAACTATAGCACAATAAAAATAAACACAAATATAATATATTATTCTACCTCAATTTCATTTACAATGTTAATCTTCCATAGGCCACTGTGACGGAATGTTCGAAAATTATACTGTACCGTTTGCGCATGCGCAATATCTATTTTTAAATTTCCGTTGTAAACAGACGACAATAATACCAAGCAACTTTCTACCAAAAACGAGGCAGATTTCTAAGATTCTGGATACTGTTAGTTGACTTTTATTGTTAAATTGCTGTTGCTGTTTCATTACCATTATTACATCAATCAAATACCATTATAAAATAAAGTAGGTCATGGATTGAATAGTTTTTCGGTAAAATAAAATAAATGTTACATGTCTGACAGGGGGACAGTAAAATTGTCAACTTTCGAAAATACTGTCAACCTCGGCTTTTGCCTTGGTTGACAGTATTTCCTAAAGTTGACAATTTTAATGTCACCCTGTCAGACATGTAATATTTATATAGTGTCTAACCATGTTTGGATTCACACAGAGCCCACTTTTATTGGTCTATTTCTGGGAAGTTGAACAAGTTTGTGAAGTAGTTAAATATTAGCTCAAAACACGAACCCCAATAAAACTGGTCACAGCAATATACTGAAAATACTGCAATTACAAGACAAGACAAATGAATAAAAAGATGTGACTTAAAAATATTTTTTTTGTTTACAGGTACATTTGATCTCAACAATGTAAGAAATTCAACCTACTTTTTCAGTTGATAAAGAGAAACATTTAGAAATGGTGTATAATGGCACAGAGAAACAGTGCATAATAATGAGACACGTACATATGTTCACCGAGTACGTGCTGGTCATTGTCTTTTGAGTACATGCTTGTCATGTTCACGGAATACATGCTTGTTATGTTTATCGATCACATACTTGTCATGTCCAACTAATATATACTGTATCAACTGATGATGAACATTTTTATTTCCCTCCGTTGGGAAGTCGACCCTCAGGACTATCATTATTCCCGTAGCTGGAGATTCCGCATTTTAGCACGGAAAATTTGAGAGCGGAGTATTCGGACTCCGCGCTAAAAAAAAATATTTTCACCAAAAAACCCTGAAAAAAACACACTTTTCCGAGCTATGTTGGAAATTTGGTTGGAAAATGTACACATTTCCGACAGATTTTCCGACATTAGCGCGGAATTTGTTACCAATTTCCAAGCTAAGCTCGGAAAATAGCTTGGAAAAGTCCGAATACTCCGCGCTTAGTCGGAAAATAGCTTGGAATTTGTCCGAATACTCCGCACTAGGTCGGAAAATTGATTAGAATTTTCCGAATACTCCGTGCTATGTCGGAAAATAGCTCGGAAATTGGCTTGGAAAATTCTAAATATTCCGTGCTATGTCGGAAAATAGCTCGGAAATTAGCTTGGAAAATTCCGAATACTCCGCACTATGTTGGAAATAAGCTCGGAATTTCAAGCAACCGCGGAATTTTTTTCCATGCATGTGTCGGAAATTAAGCTTGGAAAGTTATTGTGGAATTTTTCTCCGAGGGGCTTGGAATTTTTATCCGTGGGGTCTTATATTATGGTTCCTGGGATGTCAAAATTTTGTCTCTTGCTTAGTGTGATTTAATGCCAGCAAATCATAGTTGATCTCATCAATGCTCATAGCTAGATCATTTTTAGTGGAGGATTGCATGTAAAATCTGTACAAGTGCCACTGAGTTTTCTGAAAAGTAAGACAATTGTTAATAAGATTCTATCATTTATTTCTTATTTAAAAAGGATAAGCACTAACTGCATTCTAGCATAATAAATATTCAAAATTCAATAGAAAATTAATAAATTAATATTATTTGTTTTCCCCTTCATTCTGACAGCAAGGGATACTTGTCAAGTTCTTTGTTGCTTCTGCTTTACATAGAAGCTTAAGCCTCATATCAAATTCACATGTCCATTTTCCATTTTTGCTTATTAATGTTATCATGGAAGAAAATAAAATTAAACAATAACATACTTCCAGAGTAAAAGATGAAATCAGTCAAAATTATTAAGGTCAATAAATAGATTATTTTCTAATGCTTAAAATTTTCATACACATTTTATTTTATTTTTATTTTATTCATTTTATTTACAGAAAAATTAACAAATATTGCTATTACATGTATATTAATTAGAACTTTAAAATTTCTATCTATAAGTAGAAATCAGTTTGTTTAAAACATCTGCAAAAGTAAGTAAGTAAGTAAGTAAGTAAATTTTATTTAGAGTCGGATAATATATACATAGTAACAAACATATAACATGCAAACACAACAAATCTACTGTTTTTACACATTCAATTTTACTGTGTTCATAAAAAAAGAAACACTAACTATTAAACAATTTGATCATTTTCAGTTAGCTTGTATGTTGTCATAGGTAAATTGCCTAAAGAAATAAATACATGCACTTGTTTAGATTACACACTTTATGTAATTATTAATGAACTGTATGGGCATACAAACATAAATAGATAATGTGTACAATTTTTATACTAAATAAAATGTTTAACAATTACCTTAAATATCTATTAGTTTTATTATTGTTATGATATATATGTTTGAAACCAGTGTGAAAATGAAAGATATTTTTTTTCAAAATGGCAGACTTTATATAAACAATATTGAAAAATTTATTGACAATATTTCCTTTGTGAAGTACTGAGACATATTATTGGATCATATTTGTAGTTATGTTCTAAAAATTTATTATTTTTATAAATTAATTTCAGGAAATTTAATAGAAAACACATACCTTATCTTAGGTTTTAAAAATGTAAACAAACTCCATTGAGTTGTCCTCCTCAACATCCTTCTTCTTCTTCTTCTTCTTCTGTTTGTATTTTCCTCCACTACTGGAGCACCAAGAATCAACATCCATTTGAAAAATGTGCCAAATGTTTTGATTGGCTAATGATTCTCCATTTTCATTGGTCAATATTTGAAAACTGATTAATTAAAAACAAATTTGAGTTGTATTAAAAAAAAATTAAGCATTTCAGAAAAAAATCCTTTTAAATTTTTTTGAGTAATAAAACATTTATTTTAGAAATAAAAACAAGCCACTGCTTTTAAAACATTTTACTTCTATATTATATAGATTTTATTTAAAGATTTCTTCACTAATAGAACATGAAAAATTAATATTTTTAAAAATTAAATGTTAATTTTATGATTGATTACAAATTTAATTTAGTGTTTTTGTAGTGATAGCAAATAATTATTTCAATTTATGCACTTGTAAAACTCTGAATATTTTTAGTTTTTCAGTGCTTATACATGTAAACTAGTTTAATTAATAAATTGAATGCTAATATTTTAACATGTAACTGTCAAAGTTTTAAATAAACAATAATTGCTGTTTGGTGACCAATGTATATATATTTTCAGCATAATAATTTTATTTTTTTACCATCAACATATTCTAGTGAAATTCTAACATTCCGTGCTGAAAAATATTAAAGTCCAACTTTCCGCGCATTTTCCAAGCTAAAAAATGACAAAGTCCAAAATTCTGAGTTAATTCTGTGCTGAAAAATATTAAAGTCCAACTTTCCGTGCATTTTCCAAGCTAAAAAATGACAAAGTCCAAAATTCCGAGTTAATTCTGTGCTGAAAAATATTAAAGTCCAACTTTCCGTGCATTTTCCAAGCTAAAAAAATGACAAAGTCCAAAATTCCGAGCTAATTCCGTGCTAAAAAATATTAAAGTCCAATTTTCCGCGCATTTTCCAAGCTAAAAAAATGACAAAGTCCAAATTGCCGAGCTAATTCCGCGCTTTAAAATATCAAAGTCCAAAATTCCAAGCCTTTTCCGCGCAAAAATGCGGAATTCCAAGCAAAACAGTGCGGAATTCCGAGCACAGGTCGGATATCTCCAGCTACGGGCTGTTACTTGTCAACCAATAGGGGAAAACTCATCTGAAAATTTAAGTTACTTGTTACAGTTTTTTGTTACACAGAAATAGGATTTTTTAATATTCTTTATTTTATATGTATCTATTGATTGATCAAATTGCCTTTCATGTTTTGTTCTTGCATGTCTCTTATGAATCTTAAGACAAGATTTTAGAAGTATTATCCGTCCGACCAAGGGCATTAGGTTGTCTGTGTAGGACGTTAAAAGACTCCCAAGTCAATTCTATAAATAATATTTTTCTATTCTTTTGTTATAAAATAATCAGGGGCTGCTCTGGCTTCTAAAAAGCTGGCGCCAAAAAAATCGCCAACTGCAATTTTCCATCGCCAGTTTTGTAAAAGTGTTGCCATATTAGAAATCACTATATGACATGGCGAAATAGTTTAACATTATGTGTGACATATTCTGTAACGTCGGACGAAATCCAAGTTTGCCTGACTCTTAATTCAATTTTTCAAAAGTTTGGTCTCAAGCAGCCTGTGCACTAATTGTATTTTAATCATGAAAAGATGTGTGAGTGATTTCTTGTTGGCAGAAAACCAAAATTGTACAGTAATTTATTAAAAACATCTATTCCCGTGAATGAACTTAAAACCGGAAATACTAAAAATAGAACTACGCATGTGTAAGAGTTTTCTAATTACGAAATTAAGATGGACATCCGGTCCGGAAATCACTGAGATCAACAACGTCAGTTTTCATTCCTGTATTTTATTAATTACATTATAAAAAATATTACTACAAAAATATGTTTGTTTTGTTATTTTTATAAATTAATTAACAGCATCAATTGTTTTATTACATGTCTATTCAAATCTGATGCAGATAAAGCTGCTTTTCATCAGACAACTTTGTTGATTCATTTATTGTCGATTTCGGTTTAATAACTCCAAATAACACACATGTCACTGGATACTACACAATACACGTGTATTTACGACCATAGAAGCAGACAAAGGATCTTTAAAGATGAAATCGCCGATGACCGATAAATTTAACACGTGCATGCATCGCTTAACACTATAAAACCTTGGCGCCAAAAAAATCGCCAGACGCAATATTTTGTCGCCAAATGAAAAAAAAAATCGCAATTGCTGACATTGGCGAAGCCCAGCGCGGCCCCTGGTAATAGTATTATTCAACTACTGACTTTGATATATAGGTCGCTATTAGGATTTCTCTATCAGAAAAAATGTAATATTCACTGATCTGCTTGGCGAGATGAATATACATTTTGAAGTTTGAGAAATACAGATAGCTACCACATATCAAAGTCAGTAACAGTTTTATTACTTGAATAAAACCAACTTATCTTCATCTATCATAGCAAGTCTATTAGTGGCATTGTTCTTTACAAGATGTCTGTGTTACAAATGGGCATATGAATCAGATCCGAAAACAGGTTAATATTTAATTCTGCTTGATTGCTTGTGTAGCGAACAAAAATAATACTGTAATATTTTGATGCAATTTATGTACTGAAGCAATTTATCATGACCCGAAAGTAGTTTTCAGACTAAAATCAAAAACACCCAAAATTCTGTTCATGTAATAGTACAAAATGTACATGCACCTTGCATAGGGGCGTTTTATATTTTTGAGAAAACCTGATAGCGATGAATATCAAAGTCAGTAATTGTATAATAATTCACACCTTTCATAATTAGACAGAAATCCTGGTGTACAGAATGATTGGTGTTATTCTGTGAATAGTAGAAAGTTAATAAAAAGAACCATTCTCCAAGATATTTTTTTTTTATTTTGGCTTTATCTAACTTGTGACTAGCCCACAGTCATCCAAAATCCTTCCCAACTTAAAATAGACACATTAATAGAATAATTGTGGAAAAACTATGACATAAAACCATATCACACATGCCTTAAACTTGTGTAAATGTATTAAGTAACACAACATTTTTCCTGTATTATTGAATGATGTCTTGCAGTGACACACGTGTATGTTTAAAGGTTTATATGCTGTGATATGCATGTATTTATAGATATTTATAGACAATCTCATTACCATTGGTATGTATAAAGTACATTTATGTATTATGCCAACAATGTTCCTACAACAAGAGGATGTCTCATGTACAGTACTCTTCTACCTGGATGAGCATGGTACACTGCATTCTATAAATAGTTCTTGTGCATCGTAATGTATATTAAAAATAAACAAAGTGGTGAATTGTTCAAATTTTTAATTGACAATAAGTAGTCAATATGGATTTTATTGAAAACCTGAATTAAAACATTTGACTTTCTGATAATTTTGCCATCGAACTCATTAAAATTATCTTTATGTTAGTATATTGAGATACTGCTTAAAATCTTTGACCTATATCTGATTATTAAAATAATGCAGTGATTTAAAAAATAATTTGTGAGTAACACAAAGACTATAATAGAATTTTTCATACATGTTGTATTGTTTTATTGAAAATTTCTGTCGGGCACCATTGTGTTCAGTCAGGCAGGTTGACATGTGTTGCCTGACCGAATGTCGGGTACATAATTTACATAGTTTAGTTAATAGTTATTAAAAGTCTATTTTATCTCAATTCAGGAAAAATATCAAGACGCCTGTTTCCTTAATGTAGATTTTTATTGCATTCCTATGGTTAATAAAAATACCATGTTATTTTTATGCTAATGTATTACAAAAGAGATTTGATTGGTGCTTTTTTTTTAGTCAATTTGTGTGGGAAATTTTGTTATGCATTGTATAACAACCTTAAAGGTTTTCCTTTACTTGTGTGTGACATATTGTATATGTAATGATGAGAGTTTGTGAAATATATATGGACAAACATGTATGGTGTCTAACACTATGTAGTATATGAACAAATTAAGGATGAATCAGCGAGTATACAAGTGATGTAATAAAAGTTGTATATGAAAATATACTGTTTGAAGGTTGTTTCAAATCTTAAATGATTCTTACTTCTCAGGAAAATTTTCCAAGGTTTCATTTCAGAATTTTGTGTTATGTTAGACATATTAATTGTAAAAACTGACTTGATTGAAGTATTTTTATCTGTTGACTATACTTTTTTTAACTCGCATAACTAAAATTGTCATTATTTTGCATTTATTGGCTTTGATGACATCAATAAATTTTTACATTTCTATCATCTCGGGGCCAATTTAAGCCAAAACTATTGGATGGTCCCTCACAAAGTTTGTTTTTTATTCTGATTGAAATCTAAAATGGATCCCAATGCAGAACAAAGTTTAACATAGGACACTATGTAAAAATGTAAAGCCAATCTTATCAACAATATTATTTGATGGTTTTCTATTACACTAATTTTTTCTGCCATTCAGAAATTCAGAAATTCAAAATGGCCCTCAATATGGACTTCTTATTTAAGGTTGGAAATCCAAGATGATTGTCATTAATTTGTGGAAGAAACCTATGGAACAATGTCAAAAAAAATGTTCTTGTAAGAAGCCCTTAAACCAGTTGAGACCAAACTGCAATATTCATTGGATGGTTTTTTACAAAGTTTGTGTGTGTTATTAATGCCAGTAAAATTATATGACTGCCACACAGGACCTGTAGGAGTTTATCCCCCCCCCCAACAAAAAACAAAAAAACACCATGATATAGCTGCAAAATAGCTGAAAGTGGTATTCAAGCTTTATAAACATGAAGTCAATCTGCATTATTCCAGAATTCTCTTAAATTCTTGTGTTTTATGAAAACTTTTATCACTAAGGAGGAGAACTGATATTGTAAAGCAGATCAATATGGAATTCTTTGCCATGATACATATGGTCAATGGCTGAAGTTGTTTTTTTGTACAACAATATTTGTCATAAAATCAAGCTAAAATGGTGCTTACTAAATGACTTCATCTAGTTTTGTTTGAAAACTTGTGACAGGTACAGATGATGGAAGTTGATACCAGCTGCTAAAACCAAAGTTATTTGTGAATAAATTTTTCTAGATTTTTAAATGTTTCTTTGTTGTATTTTATGTCATTACAATATGTGTACACTGCAGTTTGAAAACTGTACCAAATTTATAAAACAAAATCTCTATATTTTGTCAATGTTTCAGACTCTGACATTTTTAATCAGGACATACCTTTATGACTTAAGTTTAAGGTACATTTGTTGTTATTGACCTAACATCAATATGTCATTTGTGAATGTGCCTTGAATAAAGTTGACAGTGGTTGTCGAAACATCAGTAAAATACAAAAACCGGTACAAGTAATGGTTTTATTGTCTCGCCTGCGTCGAAAGTCGCTGAAGGCGAGACATATGTATGGGAATGCGGCGTAGGCGTAAACACTTGACATCTTGCTTCATATATTTGTAAGCCCAAGCCCTAGGTTGATCAAATTTGGTACAGAGGTAGCTTATGATGAGTACTTGCCAGTCAGTCACCTGTCACCTGACCTTGACCTCAATTTCACTGTCCAGCGACTACGTTAAAGTTTTTGGGTTACGGCAGTTCCTCTGTAACTACGCATGGTAGGATGACAATATTTGGTGTATAGGTTGCTGATGACTAGTACATGACGGTCTGGTAGGTGTCACCTGACCTTGACCTCAATTTCACGGCCCAGCAACTACGTTAAAGTTTTTGGGTTACGACAGTTCCTCTGTAACCATGCATGGTAGGATGACAATATTTGGTATATAGGTTGCTGATGACTAGTGCATGACTGTCTGGTAGGTGTCACCTGACATTGACCTCAATTTCATGGTCCAGCGACTGCATTACAGTTTTTGGGTAATGGCTGTCCCCCTGTAACCATGCATGGTAGGACAATATTTGCTATATAGGTTGCTGATGAATAGTACATGACTGTCGGGTAGGTGTCACCTGACCTTGACCTTAATTTCACGGTCCAGCGACTACGTTAAAGTTTTTGTATTGGGATAGTTCCTCTTTAACTATGCATGGTATGGTGACAATATTTGGTATACTGGCCGCTGCTGATATTTAATGCTATTTACCTAATGCTTATGACGAAATTTATTTACTTACTGATGCGGAATGCAGGCGAGACATTTTTCTGTGTCCACTCTTGTGATAGATGAAGGTTGAGAGTTCACCCTGACTTTCAGCCCGTTGTGCTGAAAGTGAACTGTACATAAAGGTTTGGCTTACAACATTAAAATAAATAAATAAATAAATACAAACAACAAACATTTACAGATATAAATTTATTGATAATTCTATAATGTTCACATAAGTTGTTGTTACTGTTCTGTATAGACTATATTTCTTCTACTCCGGAAAAGAATCCTAAGCTGATGTTTGCTAAAATTGTTTATCATAAGGTGCTCTACATGCTTTATCTTTTAATACATACCACTATTGGAATAACTGATCATCTAAATATAGGAATATATGAACCTTTCTTGGTATAGATTGGTAATTTGAAGCAGATGACAGTACATTTCTTTCATATGTTTAGCATGGAAACTTGAAAGTTATTAGTTGAAGAATGTGTAGATGAATTGATTGTACATGTATTTCCTTAAATGAGGTTCATTGCTACTTTTACTAAGTTTTTTAGCCAATTTTAGTGAAGCAAACAAGAGTAACCAGGTGGATCCAAATTAACAGCAGTACATAGAATAGAAGAAGCTAAAAATTATATTAAATGGAGATTTATACAAACTTTGCAATTCTTATTACCATGATAGCATTTACCATTGTTATATGTGTTGGGTAAAGTGTTGTTCTATTGTGTGTGTATGTGTGTGTGTGTATTTTGTTGGTATTCCAACTTGTAACCTTTCAATTACTTGGTATCCATTACTCATAAACATCTGTAGAAAACATATAAAGAATACACCCATAAAACACGTGTAATGAACCCAGTGACAGCAATATTCAAAACACAATGTCTGCAAGTTAAGGAAGACTCCTCAGATTTTTCCTGACACAAACCCTCAAAGTCACCCATGGAGAGTTTAGAAAGTTTGAATTTAGCCATCCCCCCATGCCAATATTAGGTTTTAAAACTCCCATGAGTAAAATTGAACATTTGGGAACTGTGTGTACAGCCATAACCAGTAATAGCCCTAGGAGTGTTCTGATATAAGCAGACAAAGATCATATGATATATATATATTTATTATTTTTATAAAATATCTGAATAGTTGGCCCTAGGGAAACACTCAGCTTTCAATAACAAATTTTTATTTCCTGCCAGAGCAAGTCAAGTTACTGTCCTTCAGTGAGAGGAAGAACCCACCTTGCCCGACAATACGCCAGTAAGTGGGGGTATGGAGCGAGGGTTCTCCATCAGGGGATGAGACCAGAGATAGTCTCATCTGCAGCCGGAGTGTGCAAGGTCTGCAAGGGATCTCCAGGGAATGGGACCAAGGGTGGTCTCCATCAGAGGATGAGACCATGGAGTCTCATCAGTATCCGTGGACCGGCACTGGCGCTGGAATGAAATTTTTTAGTTATAGCCCCGAAATACTTGGGGGATGAATGAAATTTAAGAAATATCAGTGATAAAATTTCATAAAGGTCCAAAAACTCAGATGGTAACAGCTGAGTGCCCCCAAGGATTTCAAATAAGGGTACCTTCAATAAAATCATGAGAGAGAGAAAATAAAAAAAATTAGAAAAAAAAATATATAGCATAATAACATATACAGATTTCAGTTCTTTCCCAGACTTCTTTGTGCTAGTTTGATGGAAGACGACGACACTCTAATATATCTGCAATAGCTGTCTGAAGACCAACGTCCTAATATTTTAATCATGTGATCTTCTACTTTAGCTTTACCAGCACTTGTGGCAGCACCAATACGTAAACTATGACCATTGTAAAGGTCAGGATTGAAGCCACATAAGCCTAATACATGCTTTATGCAGTTAATAAAATATTGTCTTTCTAAAGCTTGAGAATTTTGGCAAATAAAAAGTGGATCCGTTGCTAAGGCCTGAAATGATCTCTCTCTAATTTGAAAATATTTTACCATTGCATTGTAAGGACAAATATGATTATCAACTTTATGTAGCTGTATATCGATACCTTTTCTAAATGGATCTGTTTTAGATTGTTTAAGTTTTAAAATGACAAGATCCTTATGAAATAAAATATCTCCGATACATAGGTTTACTGAAGGATCAAAATGTTTTGCTTTGAGAACAGTAAATTCACCACATCTCATGAAACCATAAAAACCTATCGTACAAACAGTTTCTAGCATTATGTCTACATAAGACGAAAAAACACCTCTTCTTAAACAATTGATAATTTTTGTTAAAATTTCGAAAGTAATTGGTAATCTGATACGTTTTGTTGGTCTTTGCAACCTTTTAACAGAGTTAAGAACATAAGATATCCTATGTAAGGGTGTATTATTAGCAGATTCTAGTGGATCTTTGTAATTATTTTGTAAGTACTTGTACCTAATTCCACATAGATACAATTTAATAGTGGAATATTGTAAGTTTAAAAAATGAAAACAATGAGCTATGAAAAATATCAAGATATCCTCAGAAATAGGAGGTAAGGTGTTACACAATTTAAAATTATTTAACAACATAAATCTCTTGAAATGATTAAAACCAGTCTCATAAATGTTCCAGGTGTTTGTTGCAATGGCCTTGTCCCAGAGTTGATTGACAGTTTTGTTTAACACCACATTACTTCTGAGCTGCTCAGGCACACTTGAGGTTTCAGTGCTGCATTTGGTGCCAGTTTTCGGAACCGCTTGATCTGAAAACGAGATAGAGCATCACTTATTTCGTTTTTGTTTCCTGGTACATGTTTGGCACTAAAATGGAAGTTATACTTGCAGGCACACCAAGTTAATTTCCGCATTAATCTCATTATTTGTAGACATTTTGAACGGCCTTTATTTACAATTGCAACAGTTGCTTCATTATCACACCAGAACAATAACCGTTTTGAAGTCCACTGTGACCCCCATAATACTGCAGCAACCACTATGGGGTATAGTTCTAAAAATGCCATTGAAAAGTTTTTTCCCGTTGTAAAATCAAGATCTGATGGCCAAGATGAGTAAAACCAGTCTCCTTTATAGTATCCGCCGAATCCTTTTGTAGAAGATGCATCAGTGAACAGTTCCATATCGAAATTTGAAATTTTATTTCTATCATAAAACATATTTATTCCATTCCAGTTACTAAGAAAGCGTAGCCAAAATTCCATATCTACCCGACACTCCTTACTTAGATAAATATAATGATGCAGATCATTGACGGTACAGGACAAATCAATGAGGTATGAGACAAAAGACCTACCAGGGAGAATTACCCTTGAAGCAAAATTTAAATGGCCCAACAGTTGTAACAATTCCCTTTTAGTGCACTTTCTTTTCTTATATAATTTAGAAATAAATTCACAAATTCTGTTAACCTTAACTGCTGGCAATCTAGCCTCCATTTTTTCAGAGTCAAGTATAATACCAAGATATTCTAAACATTTAACTGGACCAATAGTTTTGTGCCTAGCTACTGGTATATTGAGTCGTTTAAAAATCATCATCATAATTGCCATTGTTCTTTCACCATCAGCAGAAGGGGGGTCAATTGTCAAAAAGTCATCCAACAAGTGTAGTATGTTTTTAATGTTATAATTGTTGACTGCTATATGGCATATAGCTTGAGACAGATTGTCAAATATTTTGGGGCTTGAACGACAGCCAAAAGCTAAACGAACAAAGAAATAATACATTTCACGCCATTTTATGCAAAAAGTGGCCACTGACTTGGAGAAATGGGGCAAATTTTGAATGCATCAGAAATATCATATTTACAGAGCCAAGAATTCCTTCCTAATTTTATAATTATATCAATGGCATCATCTAATTTCACATATGACATTGAGCAATTATTTTTGTCAATCAGATCATTTATGCTTTTATGGTTGCCATCATTGTGTGGTGAAGATAGATCTAATATTAAGCGTTTTTTATTTGAATATTTTCCATCTGCTATTCCAATAGGACTGACTCTGTAGTTATCAAATGGAGGTTTTTTAAAGGGGCCATATATGTATCCTTTTTCTACCTCTTTATCTATCAAATATGTTGTAACTTCTGGTTGTGATCTTGCAGAGCAACTATTTCTGCACTCTTTTGTAGGTAGGTTAGTTTCAGAGACCATGGTGTCAAACCCATTTCTTAACCCATGACATAAATATTCTACAAAACTTTTATTAAGGTGAGTCGAAAGTTCTTGTTCAAGTTTTATAATATTGATTGGAGTAGTTGCCTGACATGGAAATTCATCAAAAGCTAGTCATTTTTGGTCAGTTTTCTTTCTGTTTTGAATGTTATTGGAGATTTGGGCAGTAGAAACAGTAGCTTGATCACCTTTCTTGTTAAATGCTGTTACTGAACCAAACTTACTGCAGGAGGTTTGGGGATGATCAGAAGATTTGCACTTTGAACAGAGATGTCTTAAAGGACAGCCATTTCTCCAACAGCCTTTTGAAGTATTGAAATATGTTTGAAATGTCGCTGTCTGCCGAACTTATCAGTTCTGTCACCTATTAGCACGTGTCCTTCATTAAACGAAGTCTCAGTCTGTCGTGAAATCCTTTCAAATTTTGATGGAAACTTTACAGAGGCCTGCATTGGACAGAAAGCTGTAGTATGGTCTAACATATTGCAAATTTTACATATATTGACATACGTCCCAGCTGTAACTAAATTCAATATATCCCGGTCTCGCTTGCTCCAATCCACCTTGACATGTTTTTCTCTTAATAAAGCTGAAGCTTTTGCTGAAAACATTTTATGGTAGTCATAAAATTTTTCCCCATAAAAATTACTTATATCGATAATGTCATCTTCATATGCATCAAGTTCTCCCCTACGATCTGCATATGCTGCAGACATGACCCTTTTATATTTACCAAATGCTTTGATAAATTCTTGGATAGACAGCTTTCTGTTCAATCGAGGATCAGGCTTTCTCGAAACATTTAATTCTATCCCATTAGCCAAAATGGAGTTTGTTTGGGGGCATTCATAATTTGGAATTAATAGAGAGGCTAAATTAACATCCTTACCCTCAATGATCTGCTTTTGAATTGATGGAGAAATTATGTCCACATTAGAAAATGAATCTGAACGTATTCCTTGCAGCTCATGTTGAACAGAAGTATCAGTAACTCCTATATCCGATTCTGGCAAAAAAGTTGACGGATGCATGCAATCCTTAAGTAGCTCTGGACGATAATTTGGTATACCAGTGTTCTGCACTCGATCCCTATAATTTGTCCGTGTGTTGTTGTACCAATGTTGAAGACTAAAACCACCCATACATGTATCAGATGATTTCTGAGTGTTAATTGTTTGGTTTAATTGGTTCACCGTTTGTTGGAAACCACTAAAACACTGTGTCATTGAACCCAACAAGGCAGACATATTGTTGAACACATTAAGATTGCTTCTGCTGGTTTGAATTGCCTACTAATCCAGGCTGATAACTCCCTCTTATACCCTGTACTTCACTGTTACCCCTTATGTTTGACTCAGCAGTAGAAGACATTGGAATATTGTCTATATTGATTGAAGCTTGAGAGTGGCCAGTTGTATTACTATCAATTTCTACATCTATATTGCTGTTTCTTTCCTTAATGATTGTTTGTGGAGCTTCCAAACTAGAAATTCCAGATCCATTTACAGTATTTTCAATGTATAACTGTTTCAACACAGACTTAGTTAAACTATTTGGTGTTTTGATGCCTTTCTTATTCAGCTCCTCTCTTAGTTTTGTTGCTGTCCAATTCGATGGATTATCCAAGTCCCATTGTCTTCTGGAGGGCAACACACTTTTATAGGGAGCAACCCTATGCCTTTTGGATTGTGAAACTTTGTTTTGAGTAGAGCAATTTCTATGACTGCTATAAACCAGTACACTGAATACACAAGGCCTGGTTAATGGCTTAAGAACACACAGTTATTTGAATGGAATAACCCAGAAATGGGAGGAGACCAAACTGTTTACATAGAGTCTGTAATAAATCTCAGGATTAACTTCAGATCATGTTCTTGTCAACAAACACTGTTTGTGTGCTGACAGATATATGTATTGCATTATGAATGTGACAGCTCCCTGGTGAGATTCCAGTTGTAACTAATTAATTAATGTCTATTGCAGGAAACCTAACCTTTAGATGTCAGATGTGTGGGGATTAATCCCAGTGAGATAATTTCACTATCCAGATGTTATATGATCTGGAAAAATAGTACTGATTTGACCAAAAGTGCATTAATTGCTGTTTGTATAAACATAACATATATTTCTTATAAGTAACTAAGATAGAAATAAAAGACATGCATGCAACAAGTCTATGAGAACAAATACAGGAAACAAAATGAGCAACATGAACCATGTTAAAACCTGACGGACCTCAAGTGTTGTCCTTCCTTGTATGTGGCACTTTAAGCCTTAACTGTTGTTCTACCATACATGGCACTTTGGCGGGGGGGTTAACTTAGGTGTTATCCTGCCATACAAGTGGCACTTCAGGGTTAATTTAAGTGTTGTCCTGCCTTGCATGTGGCACATTGGGGGTTAACTTTAGTGTTGTGTTGCCTTACATATGGCATTTTGGGGTTAAATAAAGTGTTGTCCTGCCTAACATATGGCACAAAATACATATGGCATTTTGGGGTTAAATTAAGTGTTGTCCTGCCTAACATATGGCACTTTTGGGGTTAAATTAAGTGTTGTCCTGCCTTACATATGGCACTTTCAGGGTTAACTTTAGTGTTGTCCTGCCTTACATATGGCACTTTTGGGGTTAAATTAAGTGTTGTCCTGACTTACATATGGCACTTTTGGGGTTAACTTTAGTGTTGTCCTGCCTTACATATGGCACTTTTGGGGTTAAATTAAGTGTTGTCCTGCCTTACATATGCCACTTATGGGGTTAAATTAAGTGTTGTCCTGCGTTACATATGGCACTTTTGGGGTTAAATTAAGTGTTGTCCTGCCTTACATATCACACTTTTGGGGTTAACTTTAGTGTTGTCCTGCCTTACATATGGCACTTTTAGGGTTAAATTAAGTGTTGTCCTGCCTTACTTATGGCACTTTTGGGGTTAACTTTAGTGTTGTCCTGCCTTACATATGGCACTTTTGGGGTTAAATTAAGTGTTGTCCTGCCTTACAAGTGGCACTTCAGGGTTAAATTAAGTGTTGTCCTGCCTTACATATGGCACTTTTGGGGTTAACTTTAGTGTTGTCCTGCCTTACATGTGGCACTTTTGGGGTTAAATTAAGTGTTGTCCTGCCTTACATATGCCACTTTTGGGGTTAAATTAAGTGTTGTCCTGCCTTATATATGGCACTTTTGGGGTTAAATTAAGTGTTGTCCTGCCTTACATATGGCACTTTTGGGGTTAACTTTAGTGTTGTCCTGCCTTACATATGGCACTTTTGGGGTTAAATTAAGTGTTGTCCTGCCTTACATATGGCACTTTTGGGGTTAAATTAAGTGATGTCCTGCCTTACATATGGCACTTTTGGGGTTAAATTAAGTGTTGTCCTGCCTTACATATGCCACTTTTGGGGTTAACTTTAGTGTTGTCCTGCCTTACATGTGGCACTTCAGGGTTAAATTAAGTGTTGTCCTGCCTTATGACACTTTTGGGGTTAACTTTAGTGTTGGCCTGCCATACATATGGCACTTTTGTGGTTAAATTAAGTGTTGTCCTGCCTTACATATGGCACTTTTGGGGTTAAATTAAGTGTCGTCCTGCCTTACATATGCCACTTTTGGGGTTAACTTTAGTGTTGGCCTGCCATACATATGGCACTTTGGGGGTTAAATTAAGTGTTGTCCTGCCTTACATATGGCACTTTTGGGGTTAAATTAAGTGTTGTCCTGCCTTACATATGCCACTTTCAGGGTTAACTTTAGTGTTGTCCTGCCTTACATATGGCACTTTTGGGGTTAAATTAAGTGTTGTCCTGCCTTACATATCACACTTTTGGGGTTAAATTAAGTGTTGTCCTGCCTTACATATCACACTTTTGGGGTTAGCTTTAGTGTTGTCCTGCCTTACATATGGCACTTTTGGGGTTAACTTAAGTGTTGTCCTGCCTTACATATGCCACTTTCAGGGTTAACTTTAGTGTTGTCCTGCCTTACATATGGCACTTTTGGGGTTAAATTAAGTGTTGTCCTGCCTTACATATGCCACTTTTGGGGTTAACTTTAGTGTTGTCCTGCCTTATATATGGCACTTTTGGGGTTAAATTAAGTGTCGTCCTGCCTTACATATCACACTTTTGGGGTTAATTTTAGTGTTGTCCTGCTTTACATATTGCACTTTTGGGGTTAAAGTAAGTGTTGTCCTGCCTTACATATGCCACTTTTGGGGTTAACTTTAGTGTTGTCCTGCCTTACATATGGCACTTTTGGGGTTAAATTAAGTGTTGTCCTGCCTTACATATGCCACTTTTGGGGTTAACTTTAGTGTTGTCCTGTCTTACATATGGCACTTTTGGGGTTAAATTAAGTGTTGTCCTGCCTTACATATGCCACTTTCAGGGTTAACTTTAGTGTTGTCCTGCTTTACATATGCCACTTTTGGGGTTAACTTTAGTGTTGGCCTGCCATACATATGGCACTTTTGGTGTTAAATTAAGTGTTGTCCTGCCTTACATATGGCACTTTTGGGGTTAAATTAAGTGTCGTCCTGCCTTACATGTGCCACTTTTGGGGTTAACTTTAGTGTTGGCCTGCCATACATATGGCACTTTTGGGGTTAAATTAAGTGTTGTCTTGCCTTACATATGGCACTTTTGGGGTTAAATTAAGTGTTGTCCTGCCTTACATATCACACTTTTGGGGTTAAATTAAGTGTTGTACTGCCTTACAAGTGGCACTTAAGGGTTAAATAAAGTGTTGTCCTGCCTTACATATGGCACTTTTGGGGTTAACTTTAGTGTTGTCCTGCCTTACATGTGGCACTTTTGGGGTTAAATTAAGTGTTGTCCTGCCTTACATATGCCACTTTTGGGGTTAAATTAAGTGTTGTCCTGCCTTATATATGGCACTTTGGGGTTAAATTAAGTGTTGTCCTGCCTTACATATGGCACTTTTGGGGTTAACTTTAGTGTTGTCCTGCCTTACATATGGCACTTTTGGGGTTAAATTAAGTGTTGTCCTGCCTTACATATGGCTCTTTTGGGGTTAAATTAAGTGATGTCCTGCCTTACATATGGCACTTTTGGGGTTAAATTAAGTGTTGTCCTGCCTTACATATGGCACTTTTGGGGTTAACTTTAGTGTTGTCCTGCCTTACATGTGGCACTTCAGGGTTAAATTAAGTGTTGTCCTGCCTTATGCCACTTTTGGGGTTAACTTTAGTGTTGGCCTGCCATACATATGGCACTTTTGGGGTTAAATTAAGTGTTGACCTGCCTTACATATGGCACTTTTGGGGTTAAATTAAGTGTCGTCCTGCCTTACATATGCCACTTTTGGGGTTAACTTTAGTGTTGGCCTGCCATACATATGGCACTTTTGGGGTTAAATTAAGTGTTGTCCTGCCTTACATATGGCACTTTTGGGGTTAAATTAAGTGTTGTCCTGCCTTACATATCACACTTTTGGGGTTAAATTAAGTGTTGTCCTGCCTTACATATCACACTTTTGGGGTTAGCTTTAGTGTTGTCCTGCCTTACATATGGCACTTTTGGGGTTAAATTAAGTGTTGTCCTGCCTTACATATGCCACTTTCAGGGTTAACTTTAGTGTTGTCCTGCCTTACATATGGCACTTTTGGGGTTAAATTAAGTGTTGTCCTGCCTTACATATGCCACTTTTGGGGTTAACTTTAGTGTTGTCCTGCCTTACATATGGCACTTTTGGGGTTAAATTAAGTGTTGTCCTGCCTTACATATGCCACTTTTGGGGTTAACTTTAGTGTTGTCCTGCCTTACATATGGCACTTTTGGGGTTAAATTAAGTGTTGTCCTGCCTTACATATGCCACTTTCAGGGTTAACTTTAGTGTTTTTTCCTGCCTTACATATGGCACTTCAGGGTTTAATTAAGTGTTGTCCTGCCTTACATATGGCACTTTTGAGGTTAAATTAAGTGTTGTCCTGCCTTACATATGGCACTTCAGGGTTTAATTAAGTGTCGTCCTGCCTTACATATGGCACTTTTGGGGTTCACTTTAGTGTTGGCCTGCCATACATATGGCACTTTTGGGGTTAAATTAAGTGTTGTCCTGCCTTACATATGCCACTTTTGGGGTTAACTTTAGTGTTGTCCTGCCTTTCATATGGCACTTTTGGGGTTAAATTAAGTGTTGTCCTGCCTTACATATGCCACTTTCAGGGTTAACTTTAGTGTTGTCCTGCCTTACATATGGCACTTTTGGGGTTAACTTTAGTGTTGTCCTGCCTTACATATGGCACTTTTGGGGTTAACTTTAGTGTTGTCCTGCCTTACATATGGCACATTTGGGGTTAAATTAAGTGTTGTCCTGCCTTACATATGCCACTTTTGGGGTTAACTTTAGTGTTGTCCTGCCTTACATATGGCACTTTTGGGGTTAAATTAAGTGTTGTCCTGCCTTACATATGCCACTTTCAGGGTTAACTTTAGTGTTGTCCTGCCTTACATATGGCACTTTTGGGGTTAAATTAAGTGTTTTCCTGCCTTACATATGGCACTTTTGGGGTTAAATTAAGTGTTGTCCTGCCTTACATATGGCACTTTTGGGGTTAACTTTAGTGTTGTCCTGCCTTACATATGGCACTTTTGGGGTTAAATTAAGTGTTGTCCTGCCTTACATATGCCACTTTCAGGGTTAACTTTAGTGTTGTCCTGCCTTACATATGGCACTTTTGGGGTTAACTTTAGTGTTGTCCTGCCTTACATATGGCACTTTTGGGGTTAAATTAAGTGTTGTCCTGCCTTACTTATGGCACATTTGGGGTTAATTTTAGTGTTGTCCTGCCTTACATGTGGCACTTCAGGGTTAAATTAAGTGTTGTCCTGCCTTACATATGCCACATTTGGGGTAAACTTTAGTGTTGGCCTGCCTTACATATGGCACTTTTGGGGTTAAATTAAGTGTTGTCCTGCCTTACATATGGCACTTTTGGGGTTAAATTAAGTGTCGTCCTGCCTTACATATGCCACTTTTGGGGTTAACTTTAGTGTTGGCCTACCATACATATGGCACCTTTGGGGTTAAATTAAGTGTTGTCCTGCCTTACATATGGCACTTTTGGGGTTAAATTAAGTGTTGTCCTGCCTTACATATCACACTTTTGGGGTTAAATTAAGTGTTGTCCTGCCTTACATATCACACTTTTGGGGTTAGCTTTAGTGTTGTCCTGCCTTACATATGGCACTTTCGGGGTTAAATTAAGTGTTGTCCTGCCTTACATATGGCACTTTTGGGGTTAACTTTAGTGTTGTCCTGCCTTACATGTGGCACTTCAGGGTTAAATTAAGTGTTGTCCTGCCTTACACATGCCACTTTTGGGGTTAACTTTAGTGTTGGCCTGCCATACATATTGCACTTTTGGGGTTAAAGTAAGTGTTGTCCTGCCTTACATATGCCACTTTTGGGGTTAACTTTAGTGTTGTCCTGCCTTACATATGGCACTTTTGGGGTTAAATTAAGTGTTGTCCTGTCTTACATATGCCACTTTTGGGGTTAACTTTAGTGTTGTCCTGTCTTACATATGGCACTTTTGGGGTTAAATTAAGTGTTGTCCTGACTTACATATGCCACTTTCAGGGTTAACTTTAGTGTTGTCCTGCCTTACATATGGCACTTTTGGGGTAAAATTAAGTGTTGTCCTGCCTTACATATCACACTTTTGGGGTTAAATTAAGTGTTGTCCTGCCTTACATATCACACTTTTGGGGTTAGCTTTAGTGTTGTCCTGCCTTACATATGGCACTTTTGGGGTTAAATTAAGTGTTGTCCTGCCTTACATATGCCACTTTCAGGGTTAACTTTAGTGTTGTCCTGCCTTACATATGGCACTTTTGGGGTTAAATTAAGTGTTGTCCTGCCTTACATATCACACTTTTGGGGTTAAATTAAGTGTTGTCCTGCCTTACATATCACACTTTTGGGGTTAGCTTTAGTGTTGTCCTGCCTTACATATGGCACTTTTGGGGTTAACTTAAGTGTTGTCCTGCCTTACATATGCCACTTTCAGGGTTAACTTTAGTGTTGTCCTGCCTTACATATGGCACTTTTGGGGTTAAATTAAGTGTTGTCCTGCCTTACATATGCCACTTTTGGGGTTAACTTTAGTGTTGTCCTGCCTTATATATGGCACTTTTGGGGTTAAATTAAGTGTCGTCCTGCCTTACATATCACACTTTTGGGGTTAATTTTAGTGTTGTCCTGCTTTACATATTGCACTTTTGGGGTTAAAGTAAGTGTTGTCCTGCCTTACATATGCCACTTTTGGGGTTAACTTTAGTGTTTTCCTGCCTTACATATGGCACTTTTGGGGTTAAATTAAGTGTTGTCCTGCCTTACATATGCCACTTTTGGGGTTAACTTTAGTGTTGTCCTGTCTTACATATGGCACTTTTGGGGTTAAATTAAGTGTTGTCCTGCCTTACATATGCCACTTTCAGGGTTAACTTTAGTGTTGTCCTGCTTTACATATGGCACTTTTGGGGTTAACTTTAGTGTTGTCCTGCCTTACATATGGCACTTTTGGGGTTAACATTAGTGTTGTCCTGCCTTACATATGGCACTTTTGGGGTTAATTTTAGTGTTGTCCTGCTTTACATGTGGCACTTCAGGGTTAAATTAAGTGTTGTCCTGCCTTACATATGCCACTTTTGGGGTTAACTTTAGTGTTGGCCTGCCATACATATGGCACTTTTGGTGTTAAATTAAGTGTTGTCCTGCCTTACATATGGCACTTTTGGGGTTAAATTAAGTGTCGTCCTGCCTTACATGTGCCACTTTTGGGGTTAACTTTAGTGTTGGCCTGCCATACATATGGCACTTTTGGGGTTAAATTAAGTGTTGTCTTGCCTTACATATGGCACTTTTGGGGTTAAATTAAGTGTTGTCCTGCCTTACATATCACACTTTTGGGGTTAAATTAAGTGTTGTACTGCCTTACAAGTGGCACTTCAGGGTTAAATAAAGTGTTGTCCTGCCTTACATATGGCACTTTTGGGGTTAACTTTAGTGTTGTCCTGCCTTACATGTGGCACTTTTGGGGTTAAATTAAGTGTTGTCCTGCCTTACATATGCCACTTTTGGGGTTAAATTAAGTGTTGTCCTGCCTTATATATGGCACTTTGGGGTTAAATTAAGTGTTGTCCTGCCTTACATATGGCACTTTTGGGGTTAACTTTAGTGTTGTCCTGCCTTACATATGGCACTTTTGGGGTTAAATTAAGTGTTGTCCTGCCTTACATATGGCTCTTTTGGGGTTAAATTAAGTGATGTCCTGCCTTACATATGGCACTTTTGGGGTTAAATTAAGTGTTGTCCTGCCTTACATATGGCACTTTTGGGGTTAACTTTAGTGTTGTCCTGCCTTACATGTGGCACTTCAGGGTTAAATTAAGTGTTGTCCTGCCTTATGCCACTTTTGGGGTTAACTTTAGTGTTGGCCTGCCATACATATGGCACTTTTGGGGTTAAATTAAGTGTTGTCCTGCCTTACATATGGCACTTTTGGGGTTAAATTAAGTGTCGTCCTGCCTTACATATGCCACTTTTGGGGTTAACTTTAGTGTTGGCCTGCCATACATATGGCACTTTTGGGGTTAAATTAAGTGTTGTCCTGCCTTACATATGGCACTTTTGGGGTTAAATTAAGTGTTGTCCTGCCTTACATATCACACTTTTGGGGTTAAATTAAGTGTTGTCCTGCCTTACATATCACACTTTTGGGGTTAGCTTTAGTGTTGTCCTGCCTTACATATGGCACTTTTGGGGTTAAATTAAGTGTTGTCCTGCCTTACATATGCCACTTTCAGGGTTAACTTTAGTGTTGTCCTGCCTTACATATGGCACTTTTGGGGTTAAATTAAGTGTTGTCCTGCCTTACATATGCCACTTTTGGGGTTAACTTTAGTGTTGTCCTGCCTTACATATGGCACTTTTGGGGTTAAATTAAGTGTTGTCCTGCCTTACATATGCCACTTTTGGGGTTAACTTTAGTGTTGTCCTGCCTTACATATGGCACTTTTGGGGTTAAATTAAGTGTTGTCCTGCCTTACATATGCCACTTTCAGGGTTAACTTTAGTGTTGTCCTGCCTTACATATGGCACTTCAGGGTTTAATTAAGTGTTGTCCTGCCTTACATATGGCACTTTTGAGGTTAAATTAAGTGTTGTCCTGCCTTACATATGGCACTTCAGGGTTTAATTAAGTGTCGTCCTGCCTTACATATGGCACTTTTGGGGTTCACTTTAGTGTTGGCCTGCCATACATATGGCACTTTTGGGGTTAAATTAAGTGTTGTCCTGCCTTACATATGCCACTTTTGGGGTTAACTTTAGTGTTGTCCTGCCTTTCATATGGCACTTTTGGGGTTAAATTAAGTGTTGTCCTGCCTTACATATGCCACTTTCAGGGTTAACTTTAGTGTTGTCCTGCCTTACATATGGCACTTTTGGGGTTAACTTTAGTGTTGTCCTGCCTTACATATGGCACTTTTGGGGTTAACTTTAGTGTTGTCCTGCCTTACATATGGCACTTTTGGGGTTAAATTAAGTGTTGTCCTGCCTTACATATGCCACTTTTGGGGTTAACTTTAGTGTTGTCCTGCCTTACATATGGCACTTTTGGGGTTAAATTAAGTGTTGTCCTGCCTTACATATGCCACTTTCAGGGTTAACTTTAGTGTTGTCCTGCCTTACATATGGCACTTTTGGGGTTAAATTAAGTGTTTTCCTGCCTTACATATGGCACTTTTGGGGTTAAATTAAGTGTTGTCCTGCCTTACATATGGCACTTTTGGGGTTAACTTTAGTGTTGTCCTGCCTTACATATGGCACTTTTGGGGTTAAATTAAGTGTTGTCCTGCCTTACATATGCCACTTTCAGGGTTAACTTTAGTGTTGTCCTGCCTTACATATGGCACTTTTGGGGTTAACTTTAGTGT
This sequence comes from Limnoperna fortunei, assembly GCA_944474755.1. Taxonomy (NCBI): domain Eukaryota; kingdom Metazoa; phylum Mollusca; class Bivalvia; order Mytilida; family Modiolidae; genus Limnoperna; species Limnoperna fortunei. Next base: position 53,262,990 of record OX104122.1, read on the forward strand.
TGTCCTGCCTTACATATGGCACTTTTGGGGTTAAATTAAGTGTTGTCCTGCCTTACTTATGGCACATTTGGGGTTAATTTTAGTGTTGTCCTGCCTTACATGTGGCACTTCAGGGTTAAATTAAGTGTTGTCCTGCCTTACATATGCCACATTTGGGGTAAACTTTAGTGTTGGCCTGCCTTACATATGGCACTTTTGGGGTTAAATTAAGTGTTGTCCTGCCTTACATATGGCACTTTTGGGGTTAAATTAAGTGTCGTCCTGCCTTACATATGCCACTTTTGGGGTTAACTTTAGTGTTGGCCTGCCATACATATGGCACCTTTGGGGTTAAATTAAGTGTTGTCCTGCCTTACATATGGCACTTTTGGGGTTAAATTAAGTGTTGTCCTGCCTTACATATCACACTTTTGGGGTTAAATTAAGTGTTGTCCTGCCTTACATATCACACTTTTGGGGTTAGCTTTAGTGTTGTCCTGCCTTACATATGGCATTTTCGGGGTTAAATTAAGTGTTGTCCTGCCTTACATATGGCACTTTTGGGGTTAACTTTAGTGTTGTCCTGCCTTACATGTGGCACTTCAGGGTTAAATTAAGTGTTGTCCTGCCTTACACATGCCACTTTTGGGGTTAACTTTAGTGTTGGCCTGCCATACATATGGCACTTTTGGTGTTAAATTAAGTGTTGTCCTGCCTTACATATGGCACTTTTGGGGTTAAATTAAGTGTCGTCCTGCCTTACATATGGCACTTTTGGAGTTAACTTTAGTGTTGGCCTGCCATACATATGGCACTTTTGGGGTTAAATTAAGTGTTGTCCTGCCTTACATATGGCACTTTTGGGGTTAAATTAAGTGTTGTCCTGCCTTACATATGGCACTTTTGGGGTTAAATTAAGTGTTGTCCTGCCTTACATATCGCACTTTTGGGGTTAGCTTTAGTGTTGTCCTGCCTTACATTAGCACTTTTGGGGTTAAATTAAGTGTTGTCCTGCCTTACATATGGCACTTTTGGGGTTAACTTTAGTGTTTTCCTGCCTTACATATGGCACTTTTGGGGTTAACTTTAGTGTTGTCCTGCTTTACATATTGCACTTTTGGGGTTAAATTAAATGTTGTCCTGCCTTACATATGCCAATTTTGGGGTTCACTTTAGTGTTGTCCTGCCTTACATATGGCACTTTTGGGGTTAAATTAAGTGTTGTCCTGCCTTACATATGGCACTTCAGGGTTTAATTAAGTGTTGTCCTGCCCTACATATGGCACTTTTGAGGTTAAATTAAGTGTTGTCCTGCCTTACATATGGCACTTCAGGGTTTAATTAAGTGTCGTCCTGCCTTTCATATGGCACTTTTGGGGTTAAATTAAGTGTTGTCCTGCCTTACATATGCCACTTTCAGTGTTAACTTTAGTGTTGTCCTGCCTTACATATGGCACTTTTGGGGTTAACTTTAGTGTTGTCCTGCCTTACATATGGCACTTTTGGGGTTAAATTAAGTGTTGTCCTGCCTTACATATGCCACTTATGGGGTTAAATTAAGTGTTGTCCTGCGTTACATATGGCACTTTTGGGGTTAAATTAAGTGTTGTCCTGCCTTACATATCACACTTTTGGGGTTAACTTTAGTGTTGTCCTGCCTTACATATGGCACTTTTGGGGTTAAATTAAGTGTTGTCCTGCCTTACTTATGGCACTTCTGGGGTTAACTTTAGTGTTGTCCTGCCTTACATATGGCACTTTTGGGGTTAAATTAAGTGTTGTCCTGCCTTACAAGTGGCACTTCAGGGTTAAATTAAGTGTTGTCCTGCCTTACATATGGCACTTTTGGGGTTAACTTTAGTGTTGTCCTGCCTTACATGTGGCACTTTTGGGGTTAAATTAAGTGTTGTCCTGCCTTACATATGCCACTTTTGGGGTTAAATTAAGTGTTGTCCTGCCTTATATATGGCACTTTTGGGGTTAAATTAAGTGTTGTCCTGCCTTACATATGGCACTTTTGGGGTTAACTTTAGTGTTGTCCTGCCTAGCATATGGCACTTTTGGGGTTAAATTAAGTGTTGTCCTGCCTTACATATGGCACTTTTGGGGTTAAATTAAGTGATGTCCTGCCTTACATATGGCACTTTTGGGGTTAAATTAAGTGTTGTCCTGCCTTACATATGCCACTTTTGGGGTTAACTTTAGTGTTGTCCTGCCTTACATGTGGCACTTCAGGGTTAAATTAAGTGTTGTCCTGCCTTATGCCACTTTTGGGGTTAACTTTAGTGTTGGCCTGCCATACATATGGCACTTTTGTGGTTAAATTAAGTGTTGTCCTGCCTTACATATGGCACTTTTGGGGTTAAATTAAGTGTCGTCCTGCCTTACATATGCCACTTTTGGGGTTAACTTTAGTGTTGGCCTGCCATACATATGGCACTTTTGGGGTTAAATTAAGTGTTGTCCTGCCTTACATATGGCACTTTTGGGGTTAAATTAAGTGTTGTCCTGCCTTACATATCACACTTTTGGGGTTAAATTAAGTGTTGTCCTGCCTTACATATCACACTTTTGGGGTTAGCTTTAGTGTTGTCCTGCCTTACATATGGCACTTTTGGGGTTAAATTAAGTGTTGTCCTGCCTTACATATGCCACTTTCAGTGTTAACTTTAGTGTTGTTCTGCCTTACATATGGCACTTTTGGGGTTAAATTAAGTGTTTTCCTGCCTTACATATGCCACTTTTGGGGTTAACTTTAGTGTTGTCCTGCCTTACATATGGCACTTTTGGGATTAAATTAAGTGTCGTCCTGCCTTACATATCACACTTTTGGGGTTAACTTTAGTGTTGTCCTGCTTTACATATTGCACTTTTGGGGTTAAAGTAAGTGTTGTCCTGCCTTACATATGCCACTTTTGGGGTTAACTTTAGTGTTGTCCTGCCTTACATATGGCACTTTTGGGGTTAAATTAAGTGTTGTCCTGTCTTACATATGCCACTTTTGGGGTTAACTTTAGTGTTGTCCTGTCTTACATATGGCACTTTTGGGGTTAAATTAAGTGTTGTCCTGACTTACATATGCCACTTTCAGGGTTAACTTTAGTGTTGTCCTGCCTTACATATGGCACTTTTGGGGCAAAATTAAGTGTTGTCCTGCCTTACATATCACACTTTTGGGGTTAAATTAAGTGTTGTCCTGCCTTACATATCACACTTTTGGGGTTAGCTTTAGTGTTGTCCTGCCTTACATATGGCACTTTTGGGGTTAAATTAAGTGTTGTCCTGCCTTACATATGCCACTTTCAGGGTTAACTTTAGTGTTGTCCTGCCTTACATATGGCACTTTTGGGGTTAAATTAAGTGTTGTCCTGCCTTACATATGCCACTTTTGGGGTTAACTTTAGTGTTGTCCTGCCTTACATATGGCACTTTTGGGGTTAAATTAAGTGTCGTCCTGCCTTACATATCACACTTTTGGGGTTAACTTTAGTGTTGTCCTGCTTTACATATTGCACTTTTGGGGTTAAAGTAAGTGTTGTCCTGCCTTACATATGCCACTTTTGGGGTTAACTTTAGTGTTGTCCTGTCTTACATATGGCACTTTTGGGGTTAAATTAAGTGTTGTCCTGCCTTACATATGCCACTTTCAGGGTTAACTTTAGTGTTGTCCTGCCTTACATATGGCACTTTTGGGGTTAACTTTAGTGTTGTCCTGCCTTACATATGGCACTTTTGGGGTTAACATTAGTGTTGTCCTGCCTTACATATGGCACTTTTGGGGTTAATTTTAGTGTTGTCCTGCATTACATGTGGCACTTCAGGGTTAAATTAAGTGTTGTCCTGCCTTACATATGCCACTTTTGGGGTTAACTTTAGTGTTGGCCTGCCATACATATGGCACTTTTGGTGTTAAATTAAGTGTTGTCCTGCCTTACATATGGCACTTTTGGGGTTAAATTAAGTGTCGTCCTGCCTTACAGGTGCCACTTTTGGGGTTAACTTTAGTGTTGGCCTGCCATACATATGGCACTTTTGGGGTTAAATTAAGTGTTGTCTTGCCTTACATATTGCACTTTTGGGGTTAAATTAAGTGTTGTCCTGCCTTACATATCACACTTTTGGGGTTAAATTAAGTGTTGTCCTGCCTTACAAGTGGCACTTCAGGGTTAAATAAAGTGTTGTCCTGCCTTACATATGGCACTTTTGGGGTTAACTTTAGTGTTGTCCTGCCTTACATGTGGCACTTTTGGGGTTAAATTAAGTGTTGTCCTGCCTTACATATGCCACTTTTGGGGTTAAATTAAGTGTTGTCCTGCCTTATATATGGCACTTTGGGGTTAAATTAAGTGTTGTCCTGCCTTACATATGGCACTTTTGGGGTTAACTTTAGTGTTGTCCTGCCTTACATATGGCACTTTTGGGGTTAAATTAAGTGTTGTCCTGCCTTACATATGGCTCTTTTGGGGTTAAATTAAGTGATGTCCTGCCTTACATATGGCACTTTTGGGGTTAAATTAAGTGTTGTCCTGCCTTACATATGGCACTTTTGGGGTTAACTTTAGTGTTGTCCTGCCTTACATGTGGCACTTCAGCGTTAAATTAAGTGTTGTCCTGCCTTATGCCACTTTTGGGGTTAACTTTAGTGTTGGCCTGCCATACATATGGCACTTTTGGGGTTAAATTTAGTGTTGTCCTGCCTTACATATGGCACTTTTGGGGTTAAATTAAGTGTCGTCCTGCCTTACATATGCCACTTTTGGGGTTAACTTTAGTGTTGGCCTGCCATACATATGGCACTTTTGGGGTTAAATTAAGTGTTGTCCTGCCATACATATGGCACTTTTGGGGTTAAATTAAGTGTTGTCCTGCCTTACATATCACACTTTTGGGGTTAAATTAAGTGTTGTCCTGCCTTACATATCACACTTTTGGGGTTAGCTTTAGTGTTGTCCTGCCTTACATATGGCACTTTTGGGGTTAAATTAAGTGCTGTCCTGCCTTACATATGCCACTTTCAGGGTTAACTTTAGTGTTGTCCTGCCTTACATATGGCACTTTTGGGGTTAAATTAAGTGTTGTCCTGCCTTACATATGCCACTTTTGGGGTTAACTTTAGTGTTGTCCTGCCTTACATATGGCACTTTTGGGGTTAAATTAAGTGTCGTCCTGCCTTACATATCACACTTTTGGGGTTAACTTTAGTGTTGTCCTGCTTTACATATTGCACTTTTGGGGTTAAAGTAAGTGTTGTCCTGCCTTACATATGCCACTTTTGGGGTTAACTTTAGTGTTGTCCTGCCTTACATATGGCACTTTTGGGGTTAAATTAAGTGTTGTCCTGTCTTACATATGCCACTTTTGGGGTTAACTTTAGTGTTGTCCTGTCTTACATATGGCACTTTTGGGGTTAAATTAAGTGTTGTCCTGACTTACATATGCCACTTTCAGGGTTAACTTTAATGTTGTCCTGCCTTACATATGGCACTTTTGGGGTAAAATTAAGTGTTGTCCTGCCTTACATATCACACTTTTGGGGTTAAATTAAGTGTTGTCCTGCCTTACATATCACACTTTTGGGGTTAGCTTTAGTGTTGTCCTGCCTTACATATGGCACTTTTGGGGTTAAATTAAGTGTTGTCCTGCCTTACATATGCCACTTTCAGGGTTAACTTTAGTGTTGTCCTGCCTTACATATGGCACTTTTGGGGTTAAATTAAGTGTTGTCCTGCCTTACATATGCCACTTTTGGGGTTAACTTTAGTGTTGTCCTGCCTTATATATGGCACTTTTGGGGTTAAATTAAGTGTCGTCCTGCCTTACATATCACACTTTTGGGGTTAACTTTAGTGTTGTCCTGCTTTACATATTGCACTTTTGGGGTTAAAGTAAGTGTTGTCCTGCCTTACATATGCCACTTTTGGGGTTAACTTTAGTGTTGTCCTGCCTTACATATGGCACTTTTGGGGTTAAATTAAGTGTTGTCCTGCCTTACATATGCCACTTTTGGGGTTAACTTTAGTGTTGTCCTGCTTTACATATGGCACTTTTGGGGTTAACTTTAGTGTTGTCCTGCCTTACATATGGCACTTTTGGGGTTAACATTAGTGTTGTCCTGCCTTACATATGGCACTTTTGGGGTTAACTGTAGTGTTGGCCTGCCATACATATGGCACTTTTGGTGTTAAATTAAGTGTTGTCCTGCCTTACATATGGCACTTTTGGGGTTAAATTAAGTGTCGTCCTGCCTTACATGTGCCACTTTTGGGGTTAACTTTAGTGTTGGCCTGCCATACATATGGCACTTTTGGGGTTAAATTAAGTGTTGTCTTGCCTTACATATTGCACTTTTGGGGTTAAATTAAGTGTTGTCCTGCCTTACATATCACACTTTTGGGGTTAAATTAAGTGTTGTCCTGCCTTACAAGTGGCACTTCAGGGTTAAATAAAGTGTTGTCCTGCCTTACATATGGCACTTTTGGGGTTAACTTTAGTGTTGTCCTGCCTTACATGTGGCACTTTTGGGGTTAAATTAAGTGTTGTCCTGCCTTACATATGCCACTTTTGGGGTTAAATTAAGTGTTGTCCTGCCTTATATATGGCACTTTGGGGTTAAATTAAGTGTTGTCCTGCCTTACATATGGCACTTTTGGGGTTAACTTTAGTGTTGTCCTGCCTTACATATGGCACTTTTGGGGTTAAATTAAGTGTTGTCCTGCCTTACATATGGCTCTTTTGGGGTTAAATTAAGTGATGTCCTGCCTTACATATGGCACTTTTGGGGTTAAATTAAGTGTTGTCCTGCCTTACATATGGCACTTTTGGGGTTAACTTTAGTGTTGTCCTGCCTTACATGTGGCACTTGAGGGTTAAATTAAGTGTTGTCCTGCCTTATGCCACTTTTGGGGTTAACTTTAGTGTTGGCCTGCCATACATATGGCACTTTGGGGTTAAATTAAGTGTTGTCCTGCCTTACATATGGCACTTTTGGTGTTAACTTTAGTGTTGTCCTGCCTTGCATATGGCACTTTTGCGGTTAACTTTAGTGTTGTCCTGCTTTACATATTGCACTTTTGGGGTTAAATTAAGTGTTGTCCTGCCTTACATATGGCACTTTTGGGGTTAAATTAAGTGTTGTCCTGCCTTACATATGGCACTTTTGAAGTTAACTTTAGTGTTGTCCTGCCATACAAGTGGCAGTTCAGCGTTAATTTAAGTGTTGTCCTGCCTTACATATGGCACTTTTGGGGTTAACTTTAGTGTTGTCCTGCCATACAAGTGGCACTTCAGGGTTAATTTAAGTGTTGTCCTGTCTTACATATGGCACTTTAGGGTTAACTTTAGTGTTGTCCTTCCGTACAAGTGGCACTTCAGGGTTTATTTAAGTGTTGTCCTGCCTTACATATGGCACTTTTGGGGTTAACTTTAGTGTTGTCCTACCATACAAGTGGCACTTCAGGGTTAAATTAAGTGTTGCCCTGTCTTACATATGGCACTTTTGGGGTTAACTTTAGTGTTGTCCTTCCGTACAAGTGGCACTTCAGGGTTAATTTAAGTGTTGTCCTGTCTAACATATGGCACTTTTAGGGTTAACTGTAGTGTTGTCCTGCCTTACATATGGCACTTTTGGGGTTAACTTTAGTGTTGTCCTGCCTTACATATGGCACTTTTGGGGTTAAATTAAGTGTTGTCCTGCCTTACATATGGCACTTTTGGGGTTAACTTTAGTGTTGTCTTGCCTTACATGTGGCACTTCAGGGTTAAATTAAGTGTTGTCCTGCCTTACACATGCCACTTTTGGGGTTAACTTTAGTGTTGGCCTGCCATACATATGGCACTATTGGGGTTAAATTAAGTGTTGTCCTGCCTTACATATGGCACTTTTGGGGTTAAATTAAGTGTCGTCCTGCCTTACATATGCCACTTTTGGGGTTAACTTTAGTGTTGGCCTGCCATACATATGGCACTTTTGGGGTTAAATTAAGTGTTGTCCTGCCTTACATATGGCACTTTTGGGGTTAAATTAAGTGTTGTCCTGCCTTACATATGGCACTTTTGGGGTTAAATTAAGTGTTGTCCTGCCTTACATATCACACTTTTGGGGTTAGCTTTAGTGTTGTCCTGCCTTACATATGGCACTTTTGGGGTTAAATTAAGTGTTTTCCTGCCTTACATATGGCACTTCTGGGGTTAACTTTGGTGTTGTCCTGCTTTACATATTGCACTTTCAGGGTTAAATTAAGTGTTGTCCTGCCTTACATATGCCACTTTGGGGTTCACTTTTGTGTTGTCCTGCCTTACATATGGCACTTTTGGGGTTAAATTAAGTGTTGTCCTGCCTTACATATGCCACTTTCGGGGTTAACTTTAGTGTTGTCCTACCTTACATATGGCACTTTTGGTGTTAAATTAAGTGTTGTCCTGCCTTACATATGCCACTTTTGGGGTTAACTTTAGTGTTGTCCTGCCTTACATATGGCACTTTTGGGGTTAAATTAAGTGTTGTCCTGCCTTACATATGGCACTTTCGGGGTTAACTTTAGTGTTGTCCTGCCTTACATATGGCACTTTTGGGGTTAAATTAAGTGTTGTCCTGCCTTACATATGGCACTTTTGGGGTTAAATTAAGTGTGGTCCTGCCTTACATATGCCACTTTTGGGGTTAACTTTAGTGTTGGCCTGCCATACATATGGCACTTTTGGGGTTAAATTAAGTGTTGTCCTGCCTTACATATCACACTTTTGGGGTTAAATTAAGTGTTGTCCTGCATTACATATCACACTTTTGGGGTTAACTTTAGTGTTGTCCTGCCTTACATATGGCACTTTCGGGGTTAACTTTAGTGTTGTCCTGCCTTACATATGGCACTTTTGGTGTTAACTTTAGTGTTGTCCTGCCTTGCATATGGCACTTTTGCGGTTAACTTTAGTGTTGTCCTGCTTTACATATTGCACTTTTGGGTTAAATTAAGTGTTGTCCTGCCTTACATATGGCACTTTTGGGGTTAAATTAAGTGTTGTCCTGCCTTACATATGGCACTTTTGAAGTTAACTTTAGTGTTGTCCTGCCATACAAGTGGCAGTTCAGCGTTAATTTAAGTGTTGTCCTGCCTTACATATGGCACTTTTGGGGTTAACTTTAGTGTTGTCCTGCCATACAAGTGGCACTTCAGGGTTAATTTAAGTGTTGTCCTGTCTTACATATGGCACTTTAGGGTTAACTTTAGTGTTGTCCTTCCGTACAAGTGGCACTTCAGGGTTTATTTAAGTGTTGTCCTGCCTTACATATGGCACTTTTGGGGTTAACTTTAGTGTTGTCCTGCCATACAAGTGGCACTTCAGGGTTAAATTAAGTGTTGCCCTGTCTTACATATGGCACTTTTGGGGTTAACTTTAGTGTTGTCCTTCCGTACAAGTGGCACTTCAGGGTTAATTTAAGTGTTGTCCTGTCTAACATATGGCACTTTTAGGGTTAACTGTAGTGTTGTCCTGCCTTACATATGGCACTTTTGGGGTTAACTTTAGTGTTGTCCTGCCTTACATATGGCACTTCAGGGTTAAATTAAGTGTTGTCCTGCCTTACATATGGCACTTTTGGGGTTAACTTTAGTGTTGTCCTGCCTTACATGTGGCACTTCAGGGTTAAATTAAGTGTTGTCCTGCCTTACACATGCCACTTTTGGGGTTAACTTTAGTGTTGGCCTGCCATACATATGGCACTATTGGGGTTAAATTAAGTGTTGTCCTGCCTTACATATGGCACTTTTGGGGTTAAATTAAGTGTCGTCCTGCCTTACATATGCCACTTTTGGGGTTAACTTTAGTGTTGGCCTGCCATACATATGGCACTTTTGGGGTTAAATTAAGTGTTGTCCTGCCTTACATATGGCACTTTTGGGGTTAAATTAAGTGTTGTCCTGCCTTACATATGGCACTTTTGGGGTTAAATTAAGTGTTGTCCTGCCTTACATATCACACTTTTGGGGTTAGCTTTAGTGTTGTCCTGCCTTACATATGGCACTTTTGGGGTTAAATTAAGTGTTTTCCTGCCTTACATATGGCACTTCTGGGGTTAACTTTGGTGTTGTCCTGCTTTACATATTGCACTTTTGGGGTTAAATTAAGTGTTGTCCTGCCTTACATATGCCACTTTTGGGGTTCACTTTTGTGTTGTCCTGCCTTACATATGGCACTTTTGGGGTTAAATTAAGTGTTGTCCTGCCTTACATATGCCACTTTCGGGGTTAACTTTAGTGTTGTCCTACCTTACATATGGCACTTTTGGTGTTAAATTAAGTGTTGTCCTGCCTTACATATGGCACTTTTGGGGTTAACTTTAGTGTTGTTCTGCCTTACATATGGCACTTTTGGGGTTAAATTAAGTGTTGTCCTGCCTTACATATGGCACTTTCGGGGTTAACTTTAGTGTTGTCCTGCCTTACATATGGCACTTTTGGGGTTAAATTAAGTGTTGTCCTGCCTTACATATGGCACTTTTGGGGTTAAATTAAGTGTGGTCCTGCCTTACATATGCCACTTTTGGGGTTAACTTTAGTGTTGGCCTGCCATACATATGGCACTTTTGGGGTTAAATTAAGTGTTGTCCTGCCTTACATATCACACTTTTGGGGTTAAATTAAGTGTTGTCCTGCATTACATATCACACTTTTGGGGTTAACTTTAGTGTTGTCCTGCCTTACATATGGCACTTTCGGGGTTAACTTTAGTGTTGTCCTGCCTTACATATGGCACTTTTGGTGTTAACTTTAGTGTTGTCCTGCCTTGCATATGGCACTTTTGCGGTTAACTTTAGTGTTGTCCTGCTTTACATATTGCACTTTTGGGGTTAAATTAAGTGTTGTCCTGCCTTACATATGGCACTTTTGGGGTTAAATTAAGTGTTGTCCTGCCTTACATATGGCACTTTTGGAGTTAACTTTAGTGTTGTCCTGCCATACAAGTGGCAGTTCAGCGTTAATTTAAGTGTTGTCCTGCCTTACATATGGCACATTTGGGGTTAACTTTAGTGTTGTCCTGCCATACAAGTCGCACTTCAGGGTTAATTTAAGTGCTGTCCTGTCTTACATATGGCACTTTATGGTTAACTTTAGTGTTGTCCTTCCGTACAAGCGGCACTTCAGGGTTTATTTAAGTGTTGTCCTGCCTTACATATGGCACTTTTGGGGTTAACTTTAGTGTTGTCCTGCCATACAAGTGGCACTTCAGGGTTAAATTAAGTGTTGCCCTGTCTTACATATGGCACTTTTGGGGTTAACTTTAGTGTTGTCCTTCCGTACAAGTGGCACTTCAGGGTTAATTTAAGTGTTGTCCTGTCTAACATATGGCACTTTTAGGGTAAACTTTAGTGTTGTCCTGCCTTACTTATGGCACTTTTGGGGTTAACTTTAGTGTTGTCCTGCCTTACATATGGCACTTTTGGGGTTAAATTAAGTGTTGTCCTGCCTTACATATGCCACTTTCAGGGTTAACTTTAGTGTTGTCCTGCCTTACATATGGCACTTTTGGGGTTAAATTAAGTGTTGTTCTGCCTTACATATGGCACTTTTGGGGTTAACTTTAGTGTTGTCCTGCCATACATATGACACTTTTGGGGTTAAATTAAGTGTTGTCCTGACTTACATATGGCACTTTTGGGGTTAACTTTAGTGTTGTCATGCCTTACATATGGCACTTTTGGGGTTCAATTAAGTGTCGTCCTGCCTTACATATGCCACTTTTCGGGTTAACTTTAGTGTTGGCCTGCCATACATATGGCACTTTTGGGGTTTAATTAAGTGTTGTCGGGCCTTACATATCACACTTTTGGGGTTAAATTAAGTGTTGTCCTGCCTTACATATCACACTTTTGGGGTTAGCTTTAGTGTTGTCCTGCCTTCCATATGGCACTTTTGGGGTTAAATTAAGTGTTGTCCTGCCTTACATATGGCACTTTTGGGGTTAACTTTAGTGTTGTCCTGCCTTACATATGGCACTTTTGGGGTTAAATTAAGTGTTGTCCTGCCTTACATATGCCACTTTCAGGGTTAACTTTAGTGTTGTCCTGCCTTACATATGGCACTTTTGGGGTTAAATTAAGTGTTGTTCTGCCTTACATATGGCACTTTTGGGGTTAACTTTAGTGTTGTCCTGCCATACATATGACACTTTTGGGGTTAAATTAAGTGTTGTCCTGACTTACATATGGCACTTTTGGGGTTAACTTTAGTGTTGTCATGCCTTACATATGGCACTTTTGGGGTTCAATTAAGTGTCGTCCTGCCTTACATATGCCACTTTTCGGGTTAACTTTAGTGTTGGCCTGCCATACATATGGCACTTTTGGGGTTTAATTAAGTGTTGTCCTGCCTTACATATCACACTTTTGGGGTTAAATTAAATGTTGTCCTGCCTTACATATCACACTTTTGGGGTTAGCTTTAGTGTTGTCCTGCCTTACATATGGAACTTTTGGAGTTTAATTAAGTGTTGTCCTGCCTTACATATCACACTTTTGGGGTTAAATTAAGTGTTGTCCTGCTTTACATATCACACTTTTGGGGTTAACTTTAGTGCTGTCTTGCCTTACATATGGCACTTTTGGGGTTAACTTTAGTGTTGTCCTGCCTTACATATGGCACTTTTGGGGTTATTTTTAGTGTTGTCCTCCTTTACATATTGCACTTTTGGGGTTAAATTAAGTGTTGTCCTGCCTTACGTATGCCACTTTTGGGGTTCAATTTAGTGTTGTCCTGCCTTACGTATGGCACTTTTGGGGTTAAATTAAGTGTTGTACTGCCTTACATATGCCACTTTCGGGGTTAACTTTAGTGTTGTCCTGCCTTACATATGGCACTTTTGGGGTTAAATTAAGTGTTGTCCTGCCTTACATATGACACTTTTGGGGTTTAATTCAGTGTTGTCCTGCCTTACATATGCCACTTTTGGGGTTTAATTAAGTGTTGTCCTGCCTTACATATGGCACTTCAGGGTTTAATTAAGTGTTGTCCTGCCTTACATATGGCACTTTTGGGGTTAAATTAACTGTTGTCCTGCCTTACATATGGCACTTTTGGGGTTAACTTTAGTGTTGTCCTGCCTTACATATGGAACTTTTGGGGTTAAATTAAGTGTTGTCCTGCCTTACATATGGCACTTTTGGGGTTAACTTTAGTGTTGTCCTGCCTTACATATGGCACTTTTGGGGTTAAATTAAGTGTTGTCCTGCCTTACATATGGCACTTTTGGGGTTAACTTTAGTGTTGTCCTGCCTTACATGTGGCACTTCAGGGTTAAATTAAGTGTTGTCCTGCCTTACACATGCCCCTTTTGGGGTTAACTTTAGTGTTGGCCTGCCATACATATGGCACTTTTGGGGTTAAATTAAGTGTTGTCCTGCCTTACATATGGCACTTTTGGGGTTAAATTAAGTATCGTCCTGCCTTACATATGCCACTTTTGGGGTTAACTTTAGTGTTGGCCTGCCATACATATGGCAATTTTGGGGTTAAATTAAGTGTTGTCCTGCCTTACATATGGCACTTTTGGGGTTAAATTAAGTGTTGTCCTGCCTTACATATGGCACTTTTGGGGTTAAATTAAGTGTTGTCCTGCCTTACATATCACACTTTTGGGGTTAGCTTTAGTGTTGTCCTGCCTTAGATATGGCACTTTTGGGGTTAAATTAAGTGTTTTCCTGCCTTACATATGGCACTTTTGGGGTTAACTTTGGTGTTGTCCTGCTTAATATATTGCACTTTTGGGGTTAAATTAAGTGTTGTCCTGCCTTACATATGCCACTTTTGGGGTTCACATTTGTGTTGTCCTGCCTTACATATGGCACTTTTGGGGTTAAATTAAGTGTTGTCCTGCCTTACATATGCCACTTTCGGGGTTAACTTTAGTGTTGTCCTACCTTACATATGGCACTTTTGGTGTTAAATTAAGCGTTGTCCTGCCTTACATATGAATTTTGGGGTTAACTTTAGTGTTGTCCTGCCTTACATATGGCACTTTTGGGGTTAAATTAAGTGTTGTCCTGCCTTACATATGGCACTTTCGGGGTTAACTTTAGTGTTGTCCTGCCTTACATATGGCACTTTTGGGGTTAAATTAAGTGTTGTCCTGCCTTACATATGGCACTTTTGGGGTTAAATTAAGTGTGGTCCTGCCTTACATATGCCACTCTTGGGGTTAACTTTAGTGTTGGCCTGCCATACATATGGCACTTTTGGGGTTAAATTAAGTGTTGTTCTGCCTTACATATCACACTTTTGGGGTTAAATTAAGTGTTGTCCTGCATTACATATCACACTTTTGGGGTTAACTTTAGTGTTGTCCTGCCTTACATATGGCACTTTCGGGGTTAACTTTAGTGTTGTCCTGCCTTACATATGGCACTTTTGGTGTTAACTTTAGTGTTGTCCTTCCTTGCATATGGCACTTTTGCGGTTAACTTTAGTGTTGTCCTGCTTTACACATTGCACTTTTGGGGTTAAATTAAGTGTTGTCCTGCCTTACATATGGCACTTTTGGGGTTAAATTAAGTGTTGTCCTGCCTTACATATGGCACTTTTGGAGTTAACTTTAGTGTTGTCCTGCCATACAAGTGGCAGTTCAGCGTTAATTTAAGTGTTGTCCTGCCTTACATATGGCACTTTTGGGGTTAACTTTAGTGTTGTCCTGCCATACAAGTGGCACTTCAGGGTTAATTTAAGTGTTGTCCTGTCTTACATATGGCACTTTAGGGTTAACTTTAGTGTTGTCCTTCCGTACAAGTGGCACTTCAGGGTTTATTTAAGTGTTGTCCTGCCTTACATATGGCACTTTTGGGGTTAACTTTAGTGTTGTCCTGCCATACAAGTGGCACTTCAGGGTTAAATTAAGTGTTGCCCTGTCTTACATATGGCACTTTTGGGGTTAACTTTAGTGTTGTCCTTCCGCACAAGTGGCACTTCAGGGTTAATTTAAGTGTTGTCCTGTCTAACATATGGCACTTTTAGGGTTAACTTTAGTGTTGTCCTGCCTTCCATATGGCACTTTTGGGGTTAAATTAAGTGTTGTCCTGCCTTACATATGGCACTTTTGGGGTTAACTTTAGTGTTGTCCTGCCTTACATATGGCACTTTTGGGGTTAAATTAAGTGTTGACCTGCATTACATATGCCACTTTCAGGGTTAACTTTAGTGTTGTCCTGCCTTACATATGGCACTTTTGGGGTTAAATTAAGTGTTGTTCTGCCTTACATATGGCACTTTTGGGGTTACCTTTAGTGTTGTCCTGCCATACATATGGCACTTTTGGGGTTAAATTAAGTGTTGTCCTGACTTACATATGGCACTTTTGGGGTTAACTTTAGTGTTGTCATGCCTTACATATGGCACTTTTGGGGTTCAATTAAGTGTCGTCCTGCCTTACATATGCCACTTTTCGGGTTAACTTTAGTGTTGGCCTGCCATACATATGGCACTTTTGGGGTTAAATTAAGTGTTGTCCTGCCTTACATATCACACTTTTGGGGTTAGCTTTAGTGTTGTCCTGCCTTACATATGGAACTTTTGGAGTTTAATTAAGTGTTGTCCTGCCTTACATATCACACTTTTGGGGTTAAATTAAGTGTTGTCCTGCCTTACATATCACACTTTTGGGTTTAACTTTAGTGCTGTCTTGCCTTACATATGGCACTTTTGGGGTTAACTTTAGTGTTGTCCTGCCTTACATATGGCACTTTTGGGGTTATTTTTAGTGTTGTCCTGCTTTACATATTGCACTTTTGGGGTTAAATTAAGTGTTGTACTGCCTTACATATGCCACTTTCGGGGTTAACTTTAGTGTTGTCCTGCCTTACATATGGCACTTTTGGGGTTAAATTAAGTGTTGTCCTGCCTTACATATGACACTTTTGGGGTTTAATTCAGTGTTGTCCTGCCTTACATATGCCACTTTTGGGGTTTAATTAAGTGTTGTCCTGCCTTACATATGGCACTTCAGGGTTTAATTAAGTGTTGTCCTGCCTTACATATGGCACTTTTGGGGTTAAATTAAGTGTTGTCCTGCCTTACATATGGCACTTTTGGGGTTAACTTTAGTGTTGTCCTGCCTTACATATGGCACTTTTGGGGTTAAATTAAGTGTTGTTCTGCCTTACATATGGCACTTTTGGGATTAACTTTAGTGTTGTCCTGCCTTACATATGGCACTTTTGAAGTTAAATTAAGTGTTGTCCTGCCTTACATATGGCACTTTTGGGGTTAACTTTAGTGTTGTCCTGCCTTACATAGGGCACTTTTGGGGTTTAATTAAGTGTCGTCTTGCCTTACATATGCCACTTTTGGGGTTAACTTTAGTGTTGGCCTACCATACATATGGCACTTTTGGGGTTAAATTAAGTGTTGTCCTGCCTAACATATGGCACTTTTGGGGTTAAATTAAGTGTTGTCCTGCCTTTCATATCACACTTTTGGGGTTAACTTTAGTGTTGTCCTGCCTTTCATATCACACTTTTGGGGTTAACTTTAGTGTTGTCCTGCCTTACATATGGCACTTTTGGGGTTAAATTAAGTGTTGTCCTGCCTTTCATATCACACATTGGGGGTTAACTTTAGTGTTGTCCTGCCTTACATATGGCACTTTTGGGGTTAAATTAAGTGTTGTCCTGCCTTACATATTGCACTTTTGGGGTTAAATTAAGTGTTGTCCTGCCTTACATATGCCACTTTTGGGGTTCAATTTAGTGTTGTCCTGCCTTACATATCACACTTTTGGGGTTAAATTAAGTGTTGTACTGCCTTACATATGCCACTTTCGGGGTTAACTTTAGTGTTGTCCTGCCTTACATATTGCACTTTTGGGGTTAAATTAAGTGTTGTCCTGCCTTACATATGACACTTTTGGGGTTTAATTCAGTGTTGTCCTGCCTTACATATGCCACTTTTGGGGTTTAATTAAGTGTTGTCCTGCCTTACATATGGCACTTCAGGGTTTAATTAAGTGTTGTCCTGCCTTACATATGGCACTTTTGGGGTTAAATTAAGTGTTGTCCTGCCTTACATATGGCACTTTTGGGGTTAACTTTAGTGTTGTCCTGCCTTACATATGGCACTTTTGGGGTAAAATTAAGTGTTGTTCTGCCTTACATATGGCACTTTTGGGGTTAACTTTAGTGTTGTCCTGCCTTACATGTGGCACTTTTGGGGTTAAATTAAGTGTTGTCCTGCCTTACATATGGCACTTTTGGGGTTAAATTAAGTGTTGTCCTGCCTTACATATGCCACTTTTGGGGTTCAATTTAGTGTTGTCCTGCCTTACATATCACACTTTTGGGGTTAAATTAAGTGTTGGCCTACCATACATATGGCACTTTTGGGGTTAAATTAAGTGTTGTCCTGCCTTTCATATCACACTTTTGGGGTTAACTTTAGTGTTGTCCTGCCTTACATATGGCACTTTTGGGGTTAACTTTATATTGTCCTGCCTTATATATGGCACTTTTGGGGTTAACTTTAGTGTTGTCTTGCCTTACATATGGCACTTTGGGGTTAAATTAAGTGTTGTCCTGCCTAACATATGGCACTTTTGGGGTTAAATTAAGTGTTGTCCTGCCTTTCATATCACACTTTTGGGGTTAACTTTAGTGTTGTCCTGCCTTACATATGGCACTTTTGGGGTTAAATTAAGTGTTGTCCTGCCTTTCATATCACACATTGGGGGTTAACTTTAGTGTTGTCCTGCCTTACATATGGCACTTTTGGGGTTAAATTAAGTGTTGTCCTGCCTTACATATGGCACTTTTGGGGTTAACTTTAGTGTTGTCCTGCCATACAAGTTGCACTTCAGGGTTAATTTAAGTGTTGTCCTGTCTTACATATGGCACTTTTGGGGTTAACTTTAGTGTTGTCCTTCTATACAAGTGGCACTTCAGGGTTAATTTAAGTGTTGTCCGGCCTTACATATGGCACTTTTGGGGTTAACTTTAGTGTTGTCCTGCCATACAAGTGGCACTTCAGGGTTAAATGAAGTGTTGCCCTGCCTTCCATATGGCACTTTTGGGGTTAAATTAAGTGTTGTCCTGCCTTACATATGGCACTTCAGGGTTAAATTAAGTGTTGTCCTGCCTTACATATGGCACTTCAGGGTTAACTTTAGTGTTGTCCTGCCTTACTTATGGCACTTTTGGGGTTAACTTTAGTGTTATCCTGCCTTACATATGGCACTTTTGGGGTTAACTTTAGTGTGTCCTGCCTTACATATGGCACTTTTGGGGTTAACTTTAGTGTTGTCCTTCTGAACAAGTGGCACTTCAGGGTTAAATTAAGTGTTGTCCTGCCTTACATATGGCACTTTTGGGGTTAACTTTAGTGTTGTCCTGCCTTACATATGGCACTTCAGGGTTAAATTAAGTGTTGTACTGCCTTACTTATGGCACTTTTGGGGTTAACTTTAGTGTTGTCCTGCCTTACATATGGCACTTTTGGGGTTAACTTTAGTGTTGTCCTGCCATACAAGTGGCACTTCGGGGTTAATTTAAGTGTTGTCCTGCCTTACATATGGCACTTTTGGGGTTAACTTTAGTGTTGTCCTGCCATACAAGTGGCACTTCAGGGTTAATTTAAGTGTTGTCCTGTCTTACATATGGCACTTTTGGGGTTAAATTAAGTGTTGTCCTGCCTTACATATCACACTTTTGGGGTTAAATTAAGTGTTGTCCTGCCTTACATATCACACTTTTGGGGTTAGCTTTAGTGTTGTCCTGCCTTACATATGGCACTTTTGGGGTTTAATTAAGTGTTGTCATGCCTTACATATCACGCTTTTGGGGTTAAATTAAGTGTTGTCCTGCCTTACATATCACACTTTTGGGGTTAACTTTAGTGTTGTCCTGCCTTACATATGGCACTTTTGGGGTTACCTTTAGTGTTGTCCTGCCTTACATATGGCACTTTTGGGGTTAACTTTAGTGTTGTCCTGCCTTACATATGGCACTTTTGGGGTTATTTTTAGTGTTGTCCTGCTTTACATATTGCACTTTTGGGTTTAAATTAAGTGTTGTCCTGCCTTACATATGCCACTTTTGGGGTTCACTTTAGTGTTGTCCTGCCTTACATATGGCACTTTTGGGGTTAAATTAAGTGTTGTCCTGCCTTACATATGGCACTTTTGGGGTTAAATTAAGTGTTGTCCTGCCTTACATATGGCACTTTTGGGGTTAACTTTAGTGTTGTCCTGCCTTACATATGGCACTTTTGGGGTTAAATTAAGTGTTGTCCTGCCTTACATATGGCACTTTTGGGGTTAACTTTAGTGTTGTCCTGCCTTACATATGGCACTTTTGGGGTTAAATTAAGTGTTGTCCTGCCTTACATATGGCACTTTTGGGGTTAACTTTAGTGTTGTCCTGCCTTACATATGGCACTTTTGGGGTTTAATTAAGTGTCGTCCTGCCTTACATATGCCACTTTTGGGGTTAACTTTAGTGTTGGCCTGCCATACATATGGCACTTTTGGGGTTAAATTAAGTGTTGTCCTGCCTTACATATCAGACTTTTGGGGTTAAATTAAGTGTCGTCCTGCCTTACATATGCCACTTTTGGGGTTAGCTTTAGTGTTGGCCTGCCATACATATGGCACTTTTGGGGTTAAATTAAGTGTTGTCCTGCCTTACATATGGCACATTTGGGGTTAAATTAAGTGTTGTCCTGCCTTACATATCACACTTTTGGGGTTAACTTTATATTGTCCTGCCTTATATATGGCACTTTTGGGGTTAACTTTAGTGTTGTCGTGCCTTACATATGGCACTTTGGGGTTAAATTAAGTGTTGTCCTGCCTTACATATGGCACTTTTGGGGTTAAATTAAGTGTTGTCCTGCCTTTCATATCACACTTTTGGGGTTAAATTTAGTGTTGTCCTGCCTTACATATGGCACTTTTGGGGTTAAATTAAGTGTTGTCCTGCCTTTCATATCACACATTGGGGGTTAACTTTAGTGTTGTCCTGCCTTACATATGGCACTTTTGGGGTTAAATTAAGTGTTGTCCTTCCTTACATATGGCACTTTTGGGGTTGACTTTAGTGTTGTCCTGCCATACAAGTGGCACTTCAGGGTTAATTTAAGTGTTGTCCTGCCTTACATATGGCACTTTTGGGGTTGACTTTAGTGTTGTCCTGCCATACAAGTGGCACTTCAGGGTTAATTTAAGTGTTGTCCTGTCTTACATATGGCACTTTTGGGGTTAACTTTAGTGTTGTCCTTCTGTACAAGTGGCACTTCAGGGTTAATTTAAGTGTTGTCCTGCCTTACATATGGCACTTTTGGGGTTAACTTTAGTGTTGTCCTGCCATACAAGTGGCACTTCAGGGTTAAATTAAGTGTTGCCCTGCCTTCCATATGGCACTTTTGGGGTTAAATTAAGTGTTGTCCTGCCTTACATATGGCACTTCAGGGTTAAATTAAGTGTTGTCCTGCCTTACATATGGCACTTCAGGGTTAAATTAAGTGTTGTCCTGCCTTACATATGGCACTTTTGGGGTTAACTTTAGTGTTGTCCTGCCTTACATATGGCACTTCAGGGTTAAATTAAGTGTTGTCCTGCCTTACATATGGCACTTTTGGGGTTAACTTTAGTGCTGTCCTGCCTTACATATGGCACTTCAGGGTTAAATTAAGTATTGTCCTGCCTTACTTATGGCACTTTTGGGGTTACCTTTAGTGTTGTCCTGCCTTACATATGGCACTTTTGGGGTTAACTTTAGTGTTGTCCTGCCTTACATATGGCACTTTTGGGGTTAAATTAAGTGTCGTCCTGCCTTACATATGCCACTTTGGGGGTTAACTTTAGTTTCGTCCTGCCTTACATATGGCACTTTTGGGGTTAAATTAAGTGTTGTCCTGCCTTACATATGCCACTTTCAGGGTTAACTTTAGTGTTGTCCTGCCTTACATATGGCACTTTTGGGGTTAACTTTAGTGTTGTCCTGCCTTACATATGGCACTTTTGGGGTTAACTTTAGTGTTGTCCTGCCTTACATATGGCACTTTTGGGGTTAAATTAAGTGTTGTCCTGCCTTACATATGCCACTTTCAGGGTTAACTTTAGTGTTGTCCTGCCTTACATATGCCACTTTCAGGGTTAACTTTAGTGTTGTCCTGCCTTACATATGGCACTTTTGGGGTTAACTTAAGTGTTGTCCTGCCTTACATATGGCACTTCAGGGTTAACTTTAGTGTTGTCCTGCCTTACATATGCCACTTTCAGGGTTAACTTTAGTGTTGTCCTGCCTTACATATGGCACTTTGGGGTGAACTTAAGTGTTGTCCTGCCTTACATATGGCACTTCAGGGTTAACTTTAGTTTTGTCCTGCTCTACAAGTGGCACTTCAGGGTTAAATTAAGTGTTGTCCTGCCTTACATATGGCACTTCAGGGTTAAATTAAGTGTTGTTCTGCCTTACATATTTCACTTCAGGGTTAACTTTAGTGTTGTCCTGCCTTACATATGCCACTTTCAGGGTTAACTTTAGTGTTGTCCTGCCTTACATATGGCACTTTTGGGGTTAACTTAAGTGTTGTCCTGCCTTACATATGGCACTTCAGCGTTAACTTTAGTGTTGTCCTGCTCTACATGTGGCACTTTATGGGTTAACTTAAGCGTTGTCCTACCTTACATATGGCACTTTGGGCAGTCAAGTGCTGCCCTGCTTCACATGAGGCACACATGCAGGTTAACTTAAGTGCTGTCCTGCCTTACATTTTGCAAATGCAATTTACTACATGTAATGGAAAAAGTCCAGTGTTAATTGTAAAAGGGAATAAGGTAACTACATTATAAATAGATACTGTATCATGTCTCCCACACTCCATATTAAACAACCAATCAAAACTGAACATATAGGAGTATAAAGGTGTTTAAACATTTTTTATTGAGCCTGATGGCACTTCATACCAGTGTCATATGATATTGTGCATGATTTTAAGATGAACAGTACTATTTGATATGATAAAGTGTGTTCTTGCTTGTATTTTATAGTTAATGGTACATAATTTATGACAGAACCTCTGTCACAGAGGAGATACATTTCCCATGGAGGTCAGTTCAAAATACTATTTTGGATTTGAAATTCATCAAGCGTGTGAAACAGTTAATGTAAAGGGCTTACAATTTATTTATGAAAGGAGGTTCTTAGTACACGTATCACAGATTATATTTTAAAATTATAAAATGTGTTTCATTAAACGGAAGGGGGTTCACTAGAAATATGGCTTTTATTAGCTCACCAGACCCAAAGGGTCAGTGTGAGCTATTCTCATCACTTTGCATCCGTAGTCGTCGGCCGTAACTTTTCACATTTCAATCTTCTCCAAAACCCCTTGGCCAATTGGAACCAAACTTGGCAGGAATGTTTATTGGGTGGTTCTTTAAAAAGTTTTAGTTTTTGGTGCTGATCAAATATTTAACATGGCTGCCAGAGCCATTAATGCATTCTGATTGGCTGAATTTCAAAAATCTTCTCTCTCATAAACCGTTTGTCAGATTGGTTCAAAATATTGCAGAATGTACCTTAGATGGTCCTCTACAACATTTGAGTTTTTTGTGCCAATCCAAAATCCAAGATGGCCACCATCGCAGGACATAGTTTAACATACCTGTAGGACCCTATGGGAAAAACATACAAACAACTTCTTTTCAGAAGCTGTTCCACACAATAAAGCCAAATTATAAAGAAATGAAGGTTGGATAGTTATCTTAATATTTTGATTTTTTCGAGCAAATTGCAAATTCAACATGGCTTTCAGGGCCACTAATGATTGCCTGAATGTTAGAATTCTTTTTCTCATAAACTGTTTGTACCTTAGATGGTCATCTACAAAGTTTGAGTTTTTTTGTGCCGATCCAAAATCCAAGATGGCCACCATCGCAGGACATAGTTTAACATACGACCCTATGAGAAAAACATACTAACAACTTCTTCTTGGAAACTGTTCCACACAATGAAGCCAAATTAATAAGAAAATGAAGGTTGGATAATTATATTATTATTTTGAGTTTTTCGAGCCAATTGCAAATTCAACATGGCTTCAAGAGCCAAAAATGTGTTCCGATTGGCTGAATTTTAAAATTCTTCTTCTCACATAAACCGCATGGCAGATTGATTTGAAATATTGCATTTATGTACCTGAGATCGTCCTTTACAAAGTTTAAGTTCTTTGTGGTGATCCAAAATCCAAGATGGCCACCACCGTGAAACACAGCTTAACATAGGACCCTATGGGAAAACTATATGAACGGCTTCTTCTCTGAAACTGTTCCTCACAATTAAACCAAATAATACACACATGAATCTTAGATAGTAATCTTATTATTTTAAGTTTTTTCGAGCCGATAGGAAATTCAACATGGCTGCCAGACCTGCAAATGTGTTCTGATTGGCTGAAATTTTAAAATTTATTTCTCACAAAACGCTTTGCGGAAGGATATGTGATATTTTAGGAATGTACCTCAGATGGTCCTCTACTAATTTTTGTTTCTATCCAAAATACAAGGTTGCTGCCAACATGGAACATCACTTAACATAGTAACCAATGAGAAAAACATACAACTGCTGCTTCTCAGAAACTACAAATTGCTGCTGATTGGGAATTCAAAAAGTTTTTTTGTAAGTCAGGTGAGTGATACAGGCTCTTAGAAGCCTCTAGCTTCTTTCAATAACATTCTGGGAAAAAAGTCATAATTATGACATATTTCTAAATTCCTTATAAAAGACCCTTTGTACCAAAACACTGTAATCTATTGTAAAGCACTATTGTTAAAGAAGAACAGGCAACTTTATGTGCAAGTTTTTTGAGATGTGAATGGATCATTTTTAAAACCATGTGATCACTTTGCAACCATTCAGATTGAACAGTTTTATATAATGTACTTTTTAAGCATTAGAAGCCAAGTGTTATTAAGATAAAACATAATAAGTTTTTTTATCAAACTATATTGACAGCTTGTTAGTGTGATGTTAATTTTTAAACATCAATTAATTTCAACTTAAACAAATACAGCAAATTTATAATACTAATAACATTCATAAAATTAAGAATTGAATTGCAAGGACTTCATATAAATTAAACGTGTAGGGTCAGTTAAAGCATTTATCCTGCAATCAATGTTTTACTAGACAAATACTGGGTGTAGAATACAGACGACTTGTATTTATTGTACATGTACATTTTTTGCTTTTTTTAACCACATCCACAATATGAATTATGATGTGACTAATATTGGAAACAACATGAGGTCACCATCAACTGGAAATAGTCTTACAAAATATTGACCAATCACAAAGTTTTAATTGTGATTTTTGACATGGACCTCCTTTGGAGTTAAGAGATTAATGCAAAACACAATCTTAATATAAAAACATTTTAAAGCATGTTTTAATTGCTGTATAAAAAGAACATAATTATAATATAAGTGTGTTGAAATAATACTAGCTATATTTTTTAGTTATAAAATAAATGTGTCTTGTGCTCCAAAAGTGTTCATGTCTATAGTATAAGGATGTGTGTTCCACAAAATTATCTCCCCTGTTTTAAACAAAGCATCTTAATAACAGGGAAAACGCTGCAAAAATAGCCAAGAGGGGGGCTAAAACCCAACTTAACAATGTCATTTTATTGAAGCCAGAGTTTCTTGGTTGTCCGTGGATTGTCAAGAGATACTGATCAAACTGTCTGGTAGCTAATGCATCATAGTGAAATGGGTATGGTGCTCCAAGACGATGGGCTACAGCAAGACCAGAAATCATTGCAATTTCATGTGTATTTATAAGTGTGTACGATCCACAATACCAGGTGTGTTTCTTCCCTTGTAGATATCTCATTATAGGAACTGTGAAGGCAAAATGAGTCCAGGAATGTGAGAACTGCCTCCACCAAGATTCCAATAAAACATTGTCCTTGTTGACCTTCTCTATTGTCCAGTATTTTTCCCTCAAATTTTCATCAAGAAAGATAGTTTGGTAAATATTTCTACCAGAAGCCTTCAACTGTGGCTGGTAGTTGGACAAATTAAAAGACATTTCAATCTTTGCTGGATCTTTTGGGTCAGTACGGACAAAGTATTGGTCTTTATTTTTGTTCACTTCATAATGTTCCTCCATGTAGTCGTCATCTTCATGTGTCAGAATTAGGTCATTGTAATATCTTACATTGCCCAGAGCCTTTTCCTCAAAGAATGTTGGGTTTTCTAATACTTTAAGAGCAGTTTCTGCATCACAAGCAAATATGATTTCATCAAAAGTTTCTACCTTTCCATTTTCATCCGTGACGGTCACATGATCCCTATCACGCTTGACTGATGCCACAGGCCTATTAGGGCAGAATTTGACCCCAATTTTGGACAATATTGTAGTGTACATTTTTTCCAGTTTTGGAAAAGCAAACATTTCTGGTGTTTGACTGAGCAACAGCTCAGAATCATAATCAAAGAGGCGCAAGTGTTCATCTAAGAAAACTCTGGCCATTATTGCTGCTGATACATAAGGTGTACGGTTTCCTGTACCAAAAAACAGAGCTGTCAATGGGAAAACCATCTCATTAGCAAAGTCATCTGAAAATCCATTCCATTTCAACACCTTGTACATTGGAACAAATATATATATGGCTTCAAATCTATTGATTCTCTTCAACACTTTTTCAAAACGAGCTATTTCACCTTTTAACTTTTCTGTTAGTGGGGATTTTGCATAGTTTGTCCAATGAGTTTTTCCTTTACCAAATGAAATCATCATGTGAACCGGACTCGGTTCAAAATTATACTCCTTCATCAATAACAGAGTGTTTCGATATGATGGTGTTCCACCTTGGACACCATAGTTGACAAATGTATTGCCTTTTACATCACTGGAGACAGCAACTCCACCTGGTACTGAAGCCTTTTCCCATACTTCTACTCGGAACTTCTCCTGATGTTTGCTTAAACTGTAAGCCGCCGCTGTTCCAGAAGCTCCAGCTCCAACAATCAGAATATTCTTTCTGTTCTTCATTTTATAGAAAGCTGTAATTAAAAATATTATTTTTAAAGAATCATCTCAATTAAATTTAAGTTTTCATACAAACTTTCATTAACATCACTCTTTTCAAAAGGTGAAAACATTGTACTTAAGCCTTTAGTATCATCTTTTAACCTTTTGAAAAGTGTGATGTTTGAAACATAAATTAATTTCATATACTGACCAAGTGACATAATTTATGACATCAAATAATTTTAAAAAGCCACCTTGTGTCCACTTCTAGACAATTGTCTAATAATATAAATTTTCAGACTTAAGGTGAATGACAGGTGTCAATATCTGAGTAAGGATGTTTCTGAAACCTTCTGCTGTGAGTGAGTGTAAAGGTGATTGTTAACTAATTAACTGATGTTTATGGCATCAGTTCTCACAAATTAAAACAGTAGAACTACTTGCTGACAAGCAACTACAACTGAACTAGTAAAAGCATAGAGAAAACAAAACTAAGGAAGTGCAAGAGATGAATAGCGGTACTTAAATACATCTGCAGTACAAAAGTGTACGTCTGCCACTAATTGTCACATATATTTCACCAAGAAATAACTTTTAAGAGTAAAACAATTATTTTGAACCCCAAAAAAATTTTTATTTACCTTTTTTCAGCAAACACCTAATATATATTACGTCCCTAAGGACCATGCATTTACCTGCTTTCATAAACAAAAAAAATATCTTATTTGAAATTGTATGCAGTCCCACAATTTGACAATTTATTCATTTATTGTGTAGTTTACTTTTGTTGAAATCAAATAGTCAGATAGTCTTAAAACTGAAGGTTTAAAAGAATTTGAATCTATGAATGACTCATCCCATATTGTCTGCAATTCAACAATACACTGAATTGACTAATTCCTCAAAAGTGTTATTAAAAACTAGAAAAAAATACATAGTATTACTTTTAAAAACTCTTTTTACATCATAGTACACCAAAAAATCCAAATATAACCAATATGATGGCAGTCTAACACTTTTTTACTGCAAGCATACATTTATTATGGGCATATGCTGGCGTATTTAAGTACTACCCCATCCAAAGCACCTGAACTCAAATCCGGCTTTTATATGTGGTAAGTAAAACTCAGTTTTTGTTTTGTGCATTGTGTTTCTGTTTTACTGTCGTCTCCTGTTTTTTTTAACCATGATTTTTCTGTCCCTGACGACTGTCAACTCGGTATCTAAGTCCGAGAAATTATCTTTTGTCATCCTACACTTTTTGATCCTTTTTTATACTTTGATGGGAGCGTAACGAGAATCCTCTGCCGTCCAACGTTTTTACTGTTAAACTTTAAAGACTTTAATGGGAGCACAGGGGCTTGTAAGCTCTCACACTATAACAAAATAGACCCAGTATCATTCGAAAGCTCAGGAAAATCGATTTTTACAAGCCCCTGTAATGGGAGCTTTGATTTTTTTTTTCACATCAGCGCTGTCTGATATATCACATATAACTATTCAGAGGATAGAGTGCGCCGACTAACGGCTGTAGTTACCTGAACAAGCAAAGATATATTTTTTCTTTCTGAATTTTATGGTGGCATATACTAGTATCTGCCCCTATTTGTCACATAATTAATTCAACATATTTTGTGAAATAAGTCGATTTGTCACTTCTTATACTAAAACTTTATTTTGATTCGGTACATTTTACAACAATAAACATAAGCTCTATTCAGCTTTTAACCGAATATACATGCAAAGCAAACAATAACAGTCAGCATGCAGCACATAAAAGCAAACAGCACATTTTTAAGAAAAGTATCACACATTAAGACAATAAGATTCAAAATAAGTACATACTTAAAAGAAAAACACATTAAGACAATTGTGACAATTTTAAGATCAAGACATACTAGTATTAAGACGCGGGTTCAATTCTCACTGCAGGCAGGGTGTACTCGACTCCAATCTTAATTGACAAGGATTGCCAGTTTTCCTACCGCAGGTCGGGGGTTCTCTCTGGGTACTCCGGCTTCCTCCCCCAATAAAAACTGGACGCCATGAAATAGCTGAAAAATTGCTGAAAGTGGCGTTAAAACACCATTCAAACAAACAAACAATAGTATTAAGACAAAATTAAGACATTTTTAAGACAATTTAGGGCAATAAGAGCAGGAGGCATACAGTTACATTAATGATGAGGACATACTATGAATAAAATATATATAGTGTATTAAAAATATATAAAGTAATTCCATAAATTAATATAGCACTAAGAATATAATCATTCCAGTATAAGCAGAGTTACTATTGAGCAGCAATTTAAAAGTTACTTAAAATAGACACAGTCAAATTTTAAAATATTAAAAGAGAAGTCACATGAATAGCAGATATAAAAAGCAGATCAAGCTATTTACATGCAGAGCAGCGGCATACAGAACCATTCCAGGACTGAATCAAGCTTCTTAAAACTGATAAAAGCTATTTTCAGTCCTGAAATGGTCTGGGAGACTGTTCCAGAGAGTGGCAGCAGCAAAGCGAAAGCTTTTCTTACCGTAAGTGCTGGTTTTAACTTGAGGTAATTCTAATACATTATTATACCTGAAAGCATATTTATGAGATTTTAAAATGACAAGATCTTGTAGACAAACAGGAGCTAATTAAATTATTTAGAAATTTAAAAGTTTCCACTGCCATTGTTCTTTGACGTCTAATATGCAGGGAGGGAATCTTAGCTAGTTCCAAAAGTTCCTCGTAAAAGCTGGACATGTCATCGTACACAAAATGCAGTGCCTTTTCCTGCACTTTTTCTAGCTTTATAGAATTTTTACCTGAACAAAAATGCCACGCTAATGGGCAAAAGTTAAAATTGCTTAGGATTTAAGTATGAAGAATTGTAAGTCTGGTGAGTCTGTTTAAAAAAGGTCCCAAACGTTTGAGAATATTTAGCTGCTGGGATGCCTTCCTGCATAAATTTCTAATATGAATATCAAAGTTAAGTTTATAATCAATTTCAATACCCAATAGCTTTACAGTACTTTCACATGATAAACTGGCAGAGTGGATAATACATGGTTTTTTTGCCAACAGCTAAGAACTGAAATTTGTCTGGATTTGCTTGCATTTTATTAATTGTAATCTTGAATTCTTGAATTATAATTTACTTTCTTACCAACAAACTCTTTCTGTCGGTATTTTCGTGTTCGTGTTAATTGATCGTGTTATATAACGTTTCTAAGACACGTGCGATGATGATGGTTCCATAAATTGCAGGCCCTTTCCCTTACCTTTCGTTTCTAGTTTTGGTACCAGATTTGTTATTTATATAACACACTCAGACTGCCTAAGACTAAATCTGTCTGTCCCGTGCTCATGTTTTAGATACATATCCAACACTTAAGCAATAGCAGTTATAAGTAAAAGCAGAAACAAAAGAGAAAATTGGGACTATATTTTCATCCTGCCATGTTTTCACATGCATCTGTATCTGTATAACATAAATTCTGCCACTAGGCACACCTCCGGTAGGAGTAGAATGTTGATAAAAACACTGGTCAATGTTAAAAAGTAAAACCAAGGAATGTTCTATTTACACACGGTAGTTTGATATATACAGTCTATCCTTATTTTACGAACACAATTAAGTTTAAAAATTACAAATTAATTGACGTGATCCACACACAACCAACCCTCCAATAGCACTAGGTTTGTTGCAGTCCAGCCAAAAGCTTAAATCTAAGGTTATGCAAGCCATATAACAAAGCTCTGCATGCAGGCTCTATGAAGCTGTCAATGAATTTGCAAGCTGATATACTATCAGAAACATCACATGTCAATAATCGATATGGGTTTATAATGACTTATTCAATTGTTACACCAGATTTGATATCAAATAGTGTTATGAACTCGGATAGTTGCCCTTGTGTACAATCTAGTAGATCTGTTCTAGCTCTGTCAAGTTTATTGCATTCAGTTATAAAATGTTTCAGATTCTCTGTGTCACCATTGCACAATTTACATTCTGCAGATACTTTTGCATTATTAAATTTTGCCCTGCTTGCTTGTAGTATATATGTCCCAGTTGCGACTTTAACCCTAATTGTAATCCTTGCAATGTCTCTTGTATTAGTTGAATTTGTATTTAATAAAGGATGAACTTTACCAACAACATAACTTCCAGCAATACTTTGGATAGTGGAAAATTGGCAAGACTCATGGTTAATCTTTTTGCACCAATAGTTTATAAGCTTGTTTTGTATCAAAGACTTCCATTGTGGTTTGGTCAGCGGCTTATAAAGATAGCTTTTACAATCTAGGATGTCATATTTGATACACAGTTTCTTAACATTAATGAACCAACTATGGGATGTTGAGGTTTTTATAGACAGTTGTCTCTCTGCAATTCTCCATTCAATTTAGTCTTGATTTGACCTTGCAATATTTCCGAATAGAGTGAGAACTTTCCTATGTATTTCTGCTTCAATAGGTAGCATACCAGACAGTATATTTATAGCAGGATCAGCAATATTTCTGGTCAACGTTAATAGTTGTTTCAATAGCTTTTTATAACATAAGACAAGGTTTTCTAGATTTTTTCCTTCTGGTATGACAATTTCCAGACCATTGGTTAGAATCGGCAGAACGTATGTTTTTACTATTGATATGATAGTTACTGGATCCAAGCCATTTCTACCATGTAGACCTGTGCCCATGAGACTATATGTTACTTTCCTAGCTTTTTAAATATTCTCCTCAACAGTTAATTTAGCGGTCTCATATTCACTTTTATTTATTCCAATATGGGTAGCTTTTTTTACAACTGGCATTGGATTATCATTTATAGTCCAAATTTCCTCAGGAATGTCTTTAAGCGGAGCAGTTTGACTGGTATAGTATTACACTTTTAGTTGGTTGAAGTGTATAAGCTTCCCTCTTGCTATATTCGAATGTTATATCTATGAGCATTTTCAGCTCAAACGGACAATTAGATATAATGGCTACATCATCTGCACAGGTTGGAGCACAGCAATTTACATTTCCTATATGTCCTCCAAGACCAGTACTAGCTAGAAAATCTAATAATGGATTGATATATATTTTATATAAATCTGCGCTTATAGCACCTCCTTGTCTCACTCCTTGTTCTATAATAAAATTTTCAGAATTTGTTCCTTTCCATTTCACACATGAAGTTGCATTATCATATAGTTGGCTTAGAATTGTAATAGATTGGTCATTAATCCCTATTTGAAATAGTCTTCTTATTAAATTAGCATGTACCACTACATCAAATGCAGATTTACTGTCAAGCATTGCTATATATGTTGGCCGGTTATTGTCTTTGTTCTCTCTTTCAAATTCCTCAATTATTAGTTCACATTGCAGTGGAGAGGTTTGTTTAGTAAATCCTCTTTGTAAATGACTTTGCTTTTCTAATATGATTGAATTTTCTCTTGACTTGATAATTATTTCTATGATTTTAGTTATAGTTGGTGTAACGGTTATACCACGGTAATTTTTGGCACCACATGGATCTCCCTTATTTTTGTAGACAGGGTATAAAGTACCTACTTTCATAATATCTGGAATAAGTCCGTCTTTAAATAGTTTATTAATCATTTGTTGTATATATTGATGGAGATATTTCCCTCCATAAATAATGTTTTCTGCAGAAATACCAAAATAGTCGGCAGCCTTGTTTCTGTTCATATCTCTTACTGCTTCTTGTACTTCTTTTAATGTGACAGGATTGTCACGGTATAAATCTTTCCTTACAAATGTCCATAATGATTTTGTATTCTTTTTCAACTTCCAATAGATATTCCTGGTTGTAATTAGGATTCAAGTATTTTTTGGATAGTTCCCGAAAGTGTTTACGCCAACCCAATGATATGTCTTCTGCGTGAAATATTTCTTCTCCCACATTTAACTGATCTATATGTTTAGACATTTTCCCACAAAAATACATATTATTCATTCTAAAACTATTTTTACATCATAATACACCATAAAAAATTAATATAATGTATAAATATGATTGCAGGCGTACACTTTTTTTACTGCGTACTTCTATAACGGCAGGCGTATGCAGGCGTATTTAAGTACTATCCGGAAATTACCAGAACAGAACAGAACAGCTACCTTTTCATGTATTCATATATTTTGGAACAGGGAAAAAGAGACCCTTGTCAGGCCGCACATCCGTATTATATACTAGGTTATCCCCTGGAATAAATATATCATTGTATATCATTGTAAGTGTTGCCCGCAGTCGATATACAAAACCATTCTCGGGGTAATATATATTTAGTTTTAGCTACACCCTATAACATCCGGGGATTTAAAATATGTCAGCGTCCATGGTTTCACATAATGATTGGATCAATTTCTCTTCTCATATCTAAAACAGCAGCATAAAGATCCTGTATTTTATTGACAAACTTTTTTATATGTAAAGGAACAAAGAACACGGAAAACGGGTAGCAAGTCAAATAACTCTTACCGTAGTTACCTTACCCCTTCAGCCAATGTGTCCTAAATTCGACACCTGAGCATTTGTAACCTTGACTAAGAGATGGTAACATAGGGTTACAATGGTAACATTGAACAAAATATAGCTATAGAATATTCACCAAGTAGTACATATATGTAGATTACAATAAAGAAAATGTTATAAATATAGTTACATGGGTTACAATGGTTACATTCACATTTGCTGTTTTAATGCATATATTAGGTAACTCTTTGGTAACAAAGTTACCAATAAATTTAGAAATTTTTAAAATCTTCATGTTACATGGGTTACAATGGTTACATTGGTAACATTCATTCTTTATAAATTTTTTTTTGAGTACTTTTTTTCAAAACAGGCTTCATTCCCAGGTCCAGTTACATGGTTACATAGGTAACTCTTTGGTAACACAAGGTTACACATAAATGTTAAAATTTTACATCTCTCAGGTTACATGGGTTACAATGGTTACGTTGGTAACTCTTTGGTAACACAAGGTTACACATAACATTTGAACTTTTAAAATCATCAGGTTACATGGGTTACGTTGGTAACTCTTTGGTAACACAAGGTTACACATAACATTTGAACTTTTAAAATCATCAGGTTACATGGGTTACATTGGTAACATTGACTCCTTATATTTATATTTAATTATTTTTTTTCACAAACAATATTTATTTCTATGTCCAGTTACATGGTTACATAGGTAACTCTTTGGTAACTCAAGGTAAAAACATAAAATTATAAATTTAAAAATTCTTAGGTTACATGGGTTACAATGGTTACATTGGTAACTCTTTGGTAACACAAGGTTACACATAAAATTAGAGAAATTTTAAAATCATCAGGTTACATGGGTTACAATGGTTACATTGGTAACTCTTTGGTAACACAAGGTTACACATAAATAAAATTAGAAATTTTAAAATGCTCAGGTTACAATGGTTACATTGGTAACTCTTTGGTAACACAAGGTAACACATTAAATTAGAAATTTTAAAATCATCAGGTTACATGGGTTACAATGGTTACATTGGTAACTCTTTGGTAACACAAGGTTACACATAAAATTAGAAATTTTAAAATCATCAGGTTACATGGGTTACAATGGTTACATTGGTAACTCTTTGGTAACACAAGGTTACACATAAAATTAGAAATTTAAAAATTCTTAGGTTACATGGGTTACAATGGTTACATTGGTAACATTCATTCTTTATATTTATTTTAAGTACTTTTTTCAAAACAGGCTTCATTTCCAGGTCCAGTTACATGGTTACATAGGTAACTCTTTGGTAACACAAGGTAACACATTAAATTAGAAATTTGAAAATGCTCAGGTTACAATGGTTACATTGGTAACTCTTTGGTAACACAAGGTTACACATAAAATTAGAAATTTTAAAATCATCAGGTTACATGGGTTACATTGGTAACATTGACTCTTTATATTTGATTATTTTTTTTCACAAACAATATTTATTTCCATGTCCAGTTACATGGTTACATAGGTAACTCTTTGGTAACTCAAGGTAAAAACATAAAATTAGAAATTTAAAAATTCTTAGGTTACATGGGTTACAATGGTTACATTGGTAACTCTTTGGTAACACAAGGTTACACATAAAATTAGAAATTTTAAAATCATCAGGTTACATGGGTTACAATGGTTACATTGGTAACTCTTTGGTAACACAAGGTTACACATAAAATTAGAAATTTTAAAATCATCAGGTTACATGGGTTACAATGGTTACATTGGTAACTCTTTGGTAACACAAGGATACACATAACATTATAAATTTTAAAATGCTCAGGTTAAATGGGTTACAATGGTTACATTGGTAACATTTACTACTTTACTTATAATTATTATAGGGCATCATTTCCAGATCAAGTTATATTGTTAAAAACATTACTTGGTAACAAAAGGTTGAACAAAGAATTTTTCAGGTTACAATGATTACATTGGATTTATCAGTGGATATGTGGTATATGGTACTGCTAACAGTTTTGCTATGGGGAAATACTAAATATTCTTTTTTAGTGTAAAATCTATCATAAATGTTGGAAGATCAAAGAAATGCATTGTGACATTAGCACTTATAAAGTATTTTACCTTTTTTGTTGGAAAATCACTAGTACACAATGCTTATAACATGACATGTGACAAAGGGCAATGATTTCTGTCCCAAATTGAATTTGTGACAATGATTAACTGTATTTTTAAGTTTAAATCCATGCATTGGTGTAGGAGTAGTTGCAGATTAACGATGTGTACCTCCAATAGCTATTGGCTTACCTTACTTTGGAATAGTTTAATTTAGAGAGGGTATTTGAATTAGAAGATTTTTTAATAATGATAATTTATACATTGTGCAGCAACCCTTTATATCAAAAGGAGAATGTGGAAGGTTTTTTCATTGGCTATCACCTAGAAAGACAGGAGGTTGATATATGATACAATCAAAGGTGTAAAATATTTAATGTTTATTATTATTTATAGCCATAAATATATTTAATTAACAATAAAAAAATATCAACAGGTATCAGGTATTGCAGATAAGAATTGGTATATGCACCAAAGACAATCTTTAGAAGTGAAATATACAGAACAAACATTAATGATTTATAACCTTACATCAAAACAATCT
The DNA here is from genome assembly GCA_944474755.1 of Limnoperna fortunei. Taxonomy (NCBI): domain Eukaryota; kingdom Metazoa; phylum Mollusca; class Bivalvia; order Mytilida; family Modiolidae; genus Limnoperna; species Limnoperna fortunei. The sequence goes on from OX104122.1 coordinate 53,298,127, forward strand.
ATCCTTTTTTGTAGCATTATTTGGTTGTTTATTTTACAATATTTTAGTACAAAAGTAGCCATTTCTTAAAAATGAAGTATTTTAGAAATTTACATAGGAAAAACAAAATAGTCAACAAATATTCTTACTTACTTTTTACTTATACTCTGTAGAGGTCTGTTATTTATGCTGTTTTGCATGTAGATTTGAGGAAATGGAACAATTTGAAACTGTGTTTTAAACAACATACTTCCTATTTCCTTTTCTTTTAAGTATATATTTAAAATTAATTGTATTGCTATAACCAGCAGTCTTAAAGTAAAAAAAAAAAACAGACTTCATATTATGAGACATAATAGACTTCATACATTTACATAGGAAAATCAGATTAGTCATGAAAGCCAAATAAGCATAAGTTTTTTTCATTGTAACCAATGTAACCTGTGAATTAAAAAATTTCTGAGTTTATTTGTAACTTTGTTACCAAAGACTTACCTATGTAACCATGTAACTGGACCTGGAAATGAAGCCTGTTTTGAAAAAAAGTACTTAAAATAATTATAAAGAATGAATGTTACCAATGTAACCATTGTAACCCATGTAACTTGATGATTTTAAAATGTCTTATTTTATGTGTAACCTTGTGTTACCAAAGAGTTACCTAACATGTAACTGGACCTGGAAATGAACCCTATTTTGAAAAAAGTACTTAAAATAATTATAAAGAATGAATGTTACCAATGTAACCATTGTAACCCATGTAACTTGATGATTTTAAAATTTCTTATTTTATGTGTAACCTTGTGTTACCAAAGAGTTACCAATGTAACCATTGTAACCCATGTAACCTGAGAATTTTAAAATTTCTAATTTTATGTGTAACCTTGTGTTACCAAAGAGTAACCTGGTATGTAACCATGTAACTGGACTTGGAAATGAAGCCTGTTTTGAAAAAAGTACTTAAAATAAATATAAAGAATGAATGTTACCAATGTAACCATTGTAACCCATGTAACCTGAGAATTTTAAAATTTCTTATTTTATGTGTAACCTTGTGTTACCAAAGAGTTACCAATGTAACCATTGTAACCTGAGCATTTTCAAATTTCTAATTTAATGTGTTACCTTGTGTTACCAAAGAGTTACCTATGTAACCATGTAACTGGACCTGGAAATGAAGCCTGTTTTGAAAAAAGTACTTAAAATAAATATAAAGAATGAATGTTACCAATGTAACCATTGTAACCCATGTAACCTGAGAATTTTAAAATTTCTTATTTTATGTGTAACCTTGTGTTACCAAAGAGTTACCAATGTAACCATTGTAACCTGAGCATTTTCAAATTTCTAATTTAATGTGTTACCTTGTGTTACCAAAGAGTTACCTATGTAACCATGTAACTGGACCTGGAAATGAAGCCTGTTTTGAAAAAAGTACTTAAAATAAATATAAAGAATGAATGTTACCAATGTAACCATTGTAACCCATGTAACCTGAGAATTTTAAAATTTCTAATTTTATGTGTTACCTTGTGTTACCAAAGAGTTACCAATGTAACCATTGTAACCTGAGCATTTTCAAATTTCTAATTTTATGTGTTACCTTGTGTTACCAAAGAGTTACCAATGTAACCCATGTAACCTTAGAATTTTCAAATTTCTTATTTTATGTGTAACCTTGTGTTACCAAAGAGTTACCAATGTAACCATTGTAACCTGAGCATTTTCAAATTTCTAATTTAATGTGTTACCTTGTGTTACCAAAGAGTTACCTATGTAACCATGTAACTGGACCTGGAAATGAAGCCTGTTTTGAAAAAAGTATTTAAAATAATTATAAAGAATGAATGTTACCAATGTAACCATTGTAACCCATGTAACTTGATGATTTTAAAATTTCTTATTTTATGTGTAACCTTGTGTTACCAAAGAGTTACCATTGTAACCATTGTACCCTGAGAATTTTAAAATTTCTAATTTTATGTGTAACCTTGTGTTACCAAAGAGTTACCTATGTAACCATGTAACTGGACCTGGAAATGAAGCCCGTTTTGAAAAAAGTACTTAAAATAAATATAAAGAATGAATGTTACCAATGTAACCATTGTAACCCATGTAACCTGAGAATTTTAAAATTTCTAATTTTATGTGTTACCTTGTGTTACCAAAGAGTTACCAATGTAACCATTGTAACCTGAGCATTTTCAAATTTCTAATTTAATGTGTTACCTTGTGTTACCAAAGAGTTACCTATGTAACCATGTAACTGGACCTGGAAATGAAGCCTGTTTTGAAAAAAGTACTTAAAATAAATATAAAGAATGAATGTTACCAATGTAACTGTATGTAACCAAGTCTATGTCAGGGTTACAAATGTGGATATGTCGAATTTAGGACACATTTCTGGACATATATGTTGTCAGGTGCGCTAGCTAGTAGTTCTATAACATAAAACCTCCCATTTCACGTTTATATTTATCATTTTCATCTGACTTTTACATTTTTTATTATTATTTGAAATGTGAATTTCAATAAAAACATAAAATATCAAAATCCGATACAAAATGTTGAAAATAAACATGAAATGAGAGATTTTATTAATGGATCTATACTAAACTTTACCGTGTCAATCCGACGTGATTTTGCCTGTCAAAATTAAAAACTGCTACCGCATTTGGTAGAGTTTATGGTCCTTTTGTAAATCTTTTATTACACTTTTTGAAATCAACAATTATTTTCCACCGCTAAATGGACTTCTGAAATGCGGCTGAATTTTCATTTTGATACATCGATTTTCCATACTAAATTTTTACCTTGTTTTGAACGAAAGTGTACGTTAGGAAAATTCCATTGTTGTCTATTCGAAATAATCAGGTAATGTCCTCTGCAGTTGAGGCGGGAAAAGTCTCGCAGTTTGTCCGAATACCATTGTACGTTACGAAAGCAGACGAACGTTTGTAAACAACATTAGACCCCTTTAGAAACAAAAATGGATGACTTCCTATGGAAATTCGATCTAATAATAAATATATTTAACATTTGTTTGTTTTTTCTGTACATCTTAATTTAAGATCATATAGTAAAAACATGTACCAACATATTTAATCTATTAAGGTATTATGCACTTCAACAAAAAAGTAGTAAATTATTTAAGAAACCATAACACAAGCAAACGTAATGAAAAAAAATATATCATATAAAAGTAAGGGCAAAATGACTTGATGCGAACAGTATTCGGGGCGAAACGAACCAGAGGCGAACGGGTTCAAGGCGAAATGACCTGGATTCAATTGGCAAGGGTATTGGGTCTGTTCGCCCGTAGTCTTTTGGCCCTGAGTTCATTCGCCCTGGTAGTGAGTGCCTTCGCCTTCTTTATTTATGACATTATAATAACATTTGTTATATATGAAGTTTCGTTTCGTGATTAAAAATGGAGTACATGGCTTCAATAAATTAATAATGTAATAATAAAAACACTTACTATTTTGTTTCTTTGATCGTTAATAAATCGATTTAAAAATAATTAGCTTGGACAGAGAAATTTATAATTTAAGCAATTAGTTTAAGTTTAATAACTAATTTTATGACGTTTAAAAAATTAAAATAATTAGCTTGAGCGGCATCCTCACAAGTCAGGGTTTCTGTGTCCACGAAACCCTGACAAACTTTGATAGGAAATTCCCATTTGATTGGCCACAGCATACTAGTACCTAAATGTAACCAATCAAAAGCTTGCTTTCATTCACAACTTGGTTGTCTGGGATATCCTGATGTCGATTGTAAAAAAACCAAACAGATGAGTTGCATAGACCATGTAAAAACCAGTGTATTTTGTACAGTAGTGTTTATTGTTTGTTATGATGCCATTATTTATTAGTTGTGTTACATTTTCTTCCCACTCAAAAATTAGTACCAATGACTAACTACCAAACACTCGCTTCTTTCAAGCAATTTTATTAGTTGATATTTTGAAGGTTTGATGTCATATGAAAATCTTCTAGCCTGGTAATTTCCTAGCTATGTTTGTCAGGGTTTCGTGGACATATGTCGACACAGAACCCCTGACTTGTGAGGATGCTTGAACGTAGAAATTTATAAAAGAAATTAGTTTTACTGTGGTTGAAATATCTTTTGCATTTACTTTTTTATCATTATTATATAAAACATCTTAAATAAATTAATACCAAACATATGGGGTAACAGACCTAGGGCAGACAGGTTTAAGGATGAACAAACCAAGGGTGAACAGGTAATAGGGCAAACAAGTACTAGGGCCAATGCTTTTAGGGCGAACGGACCTGGATTGGCAAGTCATATGATAATTTAATACAGACATCTACACATAAATATATATGATGCAGTCTTCATTCGTAACAGACAGATTTGTATTGATGTTCTGCATGTTTTCTGATATCAAAGTTCTTTTTTTAACAAGTTTATTTTCCATTTATATCTAACTTTTCTTTAAGTAAGCAAATGTTATATAAGTTAACACTAATTCTAATTTTGCAATTTGTTTTAAATCAGAAATATAATAAAACCGGGTCTAGGACAATGGCCCCTGGACAAATGCCCCCCTAGGACAACTGCCCTCCCATCTACATCATGTATTTGTCTTGTCTCATAGGAATATGTAATTTTCTTGGATAATTTTAAAAATCCTTTCGTTGATGATAATTAATTAACTGTTTATTTAAGAAGTAAATAACTAATAATGTCTTGAATGGAAGAAAATTAAGGTGAGCATATTTACAATAAATTGGTTCAGCTTCATTTATCAAAAGATAAATTTTTCAAAAACTTCAACCAGAAGAAACTTGACCAATCAAAAAAACATATTTCTAATTATTAGAAAATGAATCGAACCTTGTTCTTGAACTTAACGGATTGTAATTCCTTTATGATTTTATTAACTGGGTTCTTTTACACAGCAACTACTTACTTAGATTGTGGTATATTTACTTGCCGTGGTGAAGCGAGTAGGCAGGCCTTAATGGGGGGAGTTACATATGAAGAAACATTTATCACTCATTTCATTCAAGTTTTTGCTTAGACATTCTAAATAAAAATTGTGTTGGGATGATTTACATAGACATAGTCATAGACTTAAACAGCAACTTGAGAAGAAGGGGGTAATACATCATTTTCAAGATATAGTCGCTCTCTTTAAAAAAAGTGAAAATTGTAATGACGATCACATGATTTCATAAAAATGTAGGGCACTTTTAGTGGAAAGCATCAACATTTTATCCGAAATCAGACAGTATTAGAAAGACAATGCAAGAACGAAACCTGTGCTGTGTTGTGCCGGGGTTCAAAGGCCACACTAAACAAATTTATGGATCGAAGACGGTTTAGTTTTATGCCGTTTAGATGATGTTGAAAGACTGTGTGTTGAGGAAAGTGCCGTGCCCTAAATTAAATCACTTGATAGGATACATCCAACTACCCATCTTGAAAATGGTGTATTGAAAAGTACTAGTAATTAAGGATTTGGTGTTTGTAGTGTCCCCAGGTGTACTAGTGATGTCAATAAGACTAAGATAAAGAGACAGTATCAGCTGTCTGATAATAATGCAGAAATAAAAGCAATGTAATCATCTGGCGACTTTAAATGCATAAAGGCAAAGTTCTATATTATGTCTGATCTTACTGGATAAAAATTTAAAGTTGTGTAGATTACATATGCAATTTTTGTTATTCTCTTATACATAAAAATTATTTTCAGACATGAGAGATGTTGTCACCAGGTACCTACCTTAGCCATGACTGGTATCGTTCCCAGGATGGAAGGGAGATAATCTCCTCTTTATTACAAAGAAATCTATCCACAAGGAAAACATTCGGTTTGTACTTTAATGTTAGGTCATAATTGACACAAAGGGTATATTAGGAGGTTCATAATTTATAAACAAACTTATTTTATCTTTAACTACAAAAATAAAAGCGATATTTACCTTTATAAAACCACTCGTGAGCACATGTAGGTCAATAGTGTAGCCTGGGCTACCAGAGGGAACACATCAACATGATAAATGTTTGTTAAGCCTGGCATTAGTAACGTTTTTGCTTTTGCTACCTGGGGACTGCATTAATGTTTGTTTATGTGGCATAGGGAGCATTTCTGCACAGGCTACTTGGGGAATGCATTATTGTTTGTTTAACCAGGCATAGGAATTACTTCTGCTTGGGCTATCTGGGAAACAATTTAATGTTTGTTTAGCCAGGCATATCAAACATTTCTGCATGGGCTATGTGGGTGTTGAATGAATTAATGAGATTGTAACCACTTTCAGCAATTTTTTCAGCTGTTTCATGGCATTTAGTTGTAGTTCAAAGGTCACCATTACAAAAGTAGAGATGTGGCATATGTTTAAATGCTTCAGTTCAAAAAGACATGTAATACACATAAACTAGAATATTGAACAGAATTCAAACTTCTACTTGGATTATAGTGGCAGTGACCTTTGACACACTAATTAACTTCATAATTGATATGACTAATTTTGGTTATATAACCAGCATGTCTAAATGTTCTAATGATGTTGATTTGTATTGATGTAAAATTCAGGTTTGTTAGAAAAGCCAAATGTTCCTGCTTATGTAGAAGAAGTGACCTACAAGATATTTCTGGTGGGAAAAAGTGGTGTTGGCAAAACAAGTACTATAGCTAAACTGTCTGGAAATACAATACCTGTCAGCCATAGTGAAACTGCAGGTAAAAATGTCACCTGTGCAAATATCCATTGTTATATATAAAAGTACTCCCAGAGAGTACAGAAAATACAGCAAATTTATACAAAAGTCAACTTTTTGTGTGAAATTTTTGTCTAAAAATGAGGTTAGTATAATTTTACTCACAATATTGTGTAGAAAAAACTGAAACATCATTCAGACAACAAAACCTAAACATTAACATGTGATTAAGGCAATATAAAATTAGATCTACGGTTTTCAGGCCCACACTCATCAGTTTTCAACCAAGCTTCTTTGCTGATTATATAGGGGTTTTTTTCAATATAATAAAAATCCAGAAATGTGATCCATGTTTGTACACAAAAATTTTTTAATAAAAGTCCCAATTCAATTCTTTATTTCTGCCACTGCATTATAATAAAAATCCTGCAATGTGGTGCCATTTCTGTAAAAAAATTAATTCGTCCCAATTCAGTTCAACACTGCTTTAGGAAAGGCTGGATAACTTTGCTTATTTGTATGGTAACTTCAAAACGTTACAATATAAGGTGCAGACATGGTAATCAGTCACCTCTGTTATTTCTGCCTGTGGTCGTAAAATAATCTCAGATGTAAGTGATAGATATACATGTATGTAGATCAAAAATCCGTCTATTGATACGGTTAGCCTGTTTACACAGCAACAGAATTTTACAGCAAGGAAATGAATTGCACTTTATTAATTTTTTTCTAGTATGATCAACTAAAAATCACATAGATCGTTTTAGTTTGTTTAAACTTAAATTTGTCAAAAAAAATCCTTCCAAGAAAACATTTTGGATGAAGAAGAATTTATTTACAATCTGATGTTATCAGTAACAACCATCTTACTGTTACAATCCAATCAAATGATAAACAGAAACATCACAAACAAAGTCAATCATGACATAATAAATAAATTTTGCGAGAATATTGACTTTTGATTGGCTGAAAAATATTTTCTATCAGAGGATGGAAAACAAATTTGATTGTCATGGAGACACGCGCCCTTTGACGTCATATATTACTCCACGGGAAACTAACAGTTTTTGTGTTGATCTGTTTTTTTCAAAATGTCCAGTTAAAAAATAAAATTGTTGAGTTTATTCTATTATTTGAATTTATTTATAAGTATTAACCACAAATAATATTTTCTCCATCGAGGGATAACAAAATTACCATAGTGCACATTTAATATAATCTGCTACGTGGATTATACAATGTGCAAAACGTAAATTTTGTTATCCCTCGATGGAGAAATTATTTTTTTTTAGTTAATCTTTAAATAGATTTATTGATCCATTGAGATCACTTACCTCCATGTTAATGACCGAGAGATGTTCAGATTTCCAGATAGGAATCATTTGTGAAACAAGCTAACTGGTAAAAATGAATTAAAAACCACATAAGTCTGGAATGGCTGTGTTGCAATGCAAGTGCCTTATTTAACAAGTAATCGTTTAGAATTAAATAGACGAAAGTTTTGTGTCCCTGTCAAAAATGGAAAAGTTGATTGCCCAAAAATTAAAGCATTTCAAAAATTTGCTGAAAGTGACAGATGTTTTGAGAAATTGGGAAGAAAATTCCTTGAACAATATCAGGTGCACAACTGTAATATGTGTGCAATCTTCCGGTGAAGTTTCATGAATCTAGGTTGAGAGCTGGAGGAGTTGGTTACTGTACACAAAAGTGGTACCCTCATCTTTGAATAATTATGAAGTTCCCAAGCCTGGAAAAATGGGAAAAATTATATATTAATAGCAGGTGTACAACTAAAATATGTGTGTGCAATCTTTCTGTGAAATTTCAGGGATCTTGTTGAAAGCCGTGGGTAAAATTAGAACGAATAATCGTACCCTCCCTTTTATTTTTTATTTTTTGGCGAGGTAATACGACAAATCATAACACTAACTTCGGATTATAACAGCAGTAAAATTCGGCTTAGGAAATATGAACAAAGTGACAATAAGAAAGCAAATAAAATTGGCATAAAAATACAAGACTGTCATGCTATTGAATAGACATACCTCTTAAGCATAAAATTAAGCAATTTTAACAAACCTCTTTTGTTCCAGTTTGAAATTTTTTCATTGGAACATGTAATGACGCCTAAATTTTTACTGTGACATCACAGTATGTTCTAAGAACCCTTATATGTTCTCAATGCTTATGAAGGACGCCATATTAGAATTTTGTATTTACATCAGCTCACTGCAAGCAGGGTGCACTCGACTCCAATCTTAATTGACAAGGATTGCAAGTTTTCCTTTCTAAAATCCAGGGTTTTCTCCAGGTACTCCAGCTTAATATAAACTGGACGCCACGATATAGCTGAAAAAATTGCTGAAAGTGGCGTTAAACTACATTTAAACAAACAAACAATATATTTTTTTATATAAGTTTACAAGAATCTTTAAAACAATGTTAAATTTTTCTGCCTTGTGTTTAAATTAAATTTTTAGCCGAGTTGCAACGAAGTTGAACTCGGCTTTTGTTATGATGATGGCAGGCGGCTGGGCGGGCGGGCGTCAACAATTGGTTTCCGGACCATAACTCAGAAAGTTGTGAACCAATTTTAATGAAACTATAGGATATTGTTACATACCAGAAGAGGAGGAACCCTATTGATTTTGGTGTAAATCCGTTCAAGGTCAAGGTCACAGCGACACAGAAAAACGTTAGAAAATTTCTTGAATTATTGGTTTCCGGACCATAACTCAAAAAGTTCTCAACTGATTTTAATAAAACTTTGGTATATTGTTACATACCATAAGAGGAGGAATCCTATTGATTTTGGGGTAAATCCGTTCAAGGTCAAGGTCACAGCGACGCAGAAAAACATTAGAAAATTTCTTGAATTAGTGGTTTCCGGACCATAACTCAAAAAGTTCTCAACTGATTTAAATAAAACTTTGGTATATTGTTACATACTATAAGAGGAGGACCCTTATTGATTTTGGGGTAAATCTGTTTAAGGTCAAGGTCACAGTGGCAGAAAAACGTTAGAAAATTTCTTGAATTAGTGGTTTCCGGACCATAACTCAAAAAGTTCTCAACCGATTTTAATGAAACGATTGGAAGGGATTACTACTTATGAACGGTTGAATTTGTAATAACCAATTATGTTTAATCTTAAAATGAAGACAAGGAAAGTTTTGGTTAATAAAATACGGCAACTCAGCTTTTGCACCCCTGTGCATATTGATTTTTTGTAATTAACAGTTTATAATGAGGTTGTATACAAATGCAAAACTTTTAATTTAAGGTTTTAAATAGAAAATAATGTTACTTTTTTCATTTTCATTTTCCTTTCTTTTTGAACATTGAATATTAAATAGGCCCTGTATTAATACCTTGTCTGCATATTATAATAAACAGTAAATAGATTATCTTATCATTGGTTAATAAATATACATACAGACCACTATGGTATACTGCCAAGGAAAAATACAGCAGTGATGTTTAATTATAGGCTTACAGACCACTACAGTATACTGGCCAGGAAAAATACAGCAGTTCAACAAGATCATTATGTTTAAATTACAGTTTTGGGATGCAGGGGAAGGATCCCTTAAAAAGTTTGATCATGTTCAACCGGTAAGTATATTACTTCCTTAATTAGTATAACATGGTAGAGAAATAAATGGAAAATACTTTAAAATACTGTGTCAAATGATTCCTGTAGTGTGTCAGTGATTGATGTAGTGTGTCAATGATTCATCTAGTGTGTCAAATGATTCCTGTAGTGTGTCAATGATTCATGTAGTGTGTCAGTGATTCTTGTAGTGTGTCAGTGTTTCATGTAGTATGTAGTGTGTTAATGATTCATGTAGTGTGTCAATGATTCATGTAGTGTGTCAATGATTCATGTAGTGTGTCAATAATTCATGTAGTGTGTCAATGATTCCTGTAGTATGTCAATGATTCATGTAGTGTGTCAATTATTCCTGTAGTATGTCAATGATTCCTGTAGTATGTCAATGATTCCTGTAGTATGTCAATGATTCATGTAGTGTGTCAATAAGTCATGTAGTATGTCAGTGTTTCATGTAGTGTGTCAATGATTCATGTAGTGTGTCATTGATTCATGTAGTGTGTCAATGATTCATGTAGTGTGTCAATAATTCATGTAGTGTGTCACTGATTCATGTAGTATGTCAATGATTCCTGTAGTATGTCAATGATTCATGTAGTGTGTCAATGATTCATGTAGTGTGTCAATGATTCATCTAGTATGTCAATAATTCATGTAGTGTGTCAATAATTCATCTAGTGTGTCAATGTTTCATGTAGTGTGTCAATGATTCATGTAGTGTGTCAGATTCATGTAGGGTGTCAATGATTCATGTAGTGTGTCAAATTCATGTAGTGTGTCAATGATTCATGCAGTGTGTCAATGTTTCATGTAGTGTGTCAATGATTCATGTAGTGTGTCAATGATTCATGTAGTGTGTCAATAATTCATGTTGTGTGTCAATCATTCATGTAGTATGTCAATGATTCATGTAGTGTGTCAATGATTCATCTAGTGTGTCAATAATGTATGTAGTGTGTCAATGATTCATGTAGTGTGTCAGATTCATGTAGTATGTCAATGATTCATGTAGGGTGTCAATGATTCATGTAGTGTGTGTTGGATTCATGTAGTGTGTCAGAATAATGAAGTGGGTCAGATTCATGTAGTGTGTCAATGATTCATAGTGTGTCAGATTCATGTAGGGTGTCAATGATTCATGTAGTGTGTCAAATTCATGTAGTGTGTCAATGATTCATGTAGTGTGTCAATGATTCATGTAGTGTGTCAATGATTCATGTGGTGTGTCAGATTCATGTAGTGCGTCAGATTCATGTAGTGTGTCAGATTCATGTAGTGTGTCAGATTCATGTAGGGTGTCAATGATTCATGTAGTGTGTCAGATTCATGTAGGGTGTCAATGATTCATGTAGGGTGTCAATGATTCATGTACAGAGGGAACAACGTGTTTTTTATAAAAAACACTGACCCACCATGGAAGTTAATCCTTTCCTCTATCACCCACCATGGTATATCCACGCCTACTATCATGGTTAAGAATTTTCTAAGGTAAACTTACCACGGTGGATGCATATGAGGGAGTTCAGTCTACCATGGCATGTCGCCACAGGGGTCCGGCCACGATATCTCCGCGGTGGTAAATGACAACATAAACGTTGTCATTTAATTGATTGCGGGTTTAAACATGAAAAGAGAACATTTTTAAACAGTGCTTAAGAATAATTTGCACATGCATTTTATTTGTTGATGATTAATAATGATTTAATGTGCCGGTAGAATTGAAGATCGAATAATTTGTTTGCGGACATAGGGTCTTGTCGTAATATAATAGAAATTATAAGAATGCTACTAAAGTCTTTTCTACAACAAAAGTTGATGATGTGTCAGGCTTTTAACACTGAAACGACTATTTTGGTTGATTCTATATCACGATTGTATTTTTTTTAACACACGTGGTTCAACACCGAATACGAATCGAGTATAAAATCATTCATGGAACGATATATTCTGCGACAATAATATTTAAAGTGATAATTTCGACAATTTGAAAAATCAAAATGTAGCATTTTAAGTCGGTATAGATTTTAAAGTTTTTAAAACGAATTTCTTTACAAGTATCGCATTTATTGTGTATTTCTTTACAAGTCTCGTATTTATTGCGTAATGTGCTATTTTACCGCTAAAAATGTGAAGCCGCGTGTTCACCTGTTAATTATAAAATTATACAATACACAAGGTTATTTAAATGTTTGAAAGCACGTGCTTGATTAAATCAAGACTGGACAATACTTAGATAATCGATCGATTTAAGGTGTGACACAATTTACATCCGGTAAAAGTTCAAACGGTTGGAACATTAATCAGAGGCGCTGACAGGGAAATTTTGACGATAGAATAGCAAAGATTTTGACAATTTTAAGGCCAAAATGCGATGTTCTAACCTTTTAGAACACGTTAATGGAATAATTGTCAATCGAAATCAGTGACAATAAACTTTAAGGTATTCTCGTATAATGAATAGATAAGCAAGAACGCAGATTTATTTTGTTGTCAAACAAACGTATTAAAACGGCATATTTTAACACAAATCTCTCAATTAAATCGCAACATTTTAATTTTTTCACTGTGTAAGCATGAAAGGAAATTGAAAATCCACCGTGGTCAACACGGTGGGTCACGATATGTAGTGGACATAACACGATGTACTGCAGAATACCACCGTGGCGTATCGTGGTGAATTTCTGAATGAAAAAACCACGACCACGGTATATAGTGGGTAATATAAAAAACACGTTGTCACGTCTGTAGTGTGTCAATGATTCATCTAGTGTGTCAATGATTCATGTAGTGTGTCAGATTCATGTAGTATGTCAATGATTCATGTGGTGTGTCAGATTCATGTAGGGTGTCAATGATTCATGTAGTGTGTCAGATTCATGTAGGGTGTCAATGATTCATGTAGGTTGTCAATGATTCATGTAGTGTGTCAATGATTCATCTAGTGTGTCAATAATGTATGTAGTGTGTCAATGATTCATGTAGTGTGTCAGATTCATGTAGTATGTCAATGATTCGTGTAGGGTGTCAATGATTCATATAGTGTGTCGGATTCATGTAGTGTGTCAGATTCATGTAGTGTGTCAATGATTCATAGTGTGTCAGATTCATGTAGGGTGTCAATGATTCATGTAGTGTGTCAAATTTATATAGTGTGTCAATGATTCATGTAGTGTGTCATTGATTCATGTGGTGTGTCAGATTCATGTAGGGTGTCAATGATTCATGTTGTGTGTCAGATTCATGTAGTGTGTCAATGATTCATGTAGTGTGTCAGTGTTTCATGTAGTGTGTCAATGATTCATGTAGTGTGTCAATGATTCATGTAGTGTGTCAATAATTCATGTTGTGTGTCAATGATTCATGTAGTGTGTCAATGATTCATGTAGTGTGTCAATGATTCATCTAGTGTGTCAATAATGTATGTAGTGTGTCAGTGATTCATGTAGTGTGTCAGATTCATGTAGTATGTCAATGATTCATGTAGGGTGTCAATGATTCATGTAGTGTGTCAGATTCATGTAGTGTGTCAGAATAATGTAGTGTGTCAGATTCATGTAGTGTGTCAATGATTCATGTAGTGTGTCAGATTCATGTAGGGTGTCAATGATTCATGTAGTGTGTCAAATTTATATAGTGTGTCAATGATTCATGTAGTGTGTCATTGATTCATGTGGTGTGTCAGATTCATGTAGGGTGTCAATGATTCATGTTGTGTGTCAGATTCATGTAGTGTGTCAATGATTCATGTAGTGTGTCAGTGTTTCATGTAGTGTGTCAATGATTCATGTAGTGTGTCAATGATTCATGTAGTGTGTCAATAATTCATGTTGTGTGTCAATGATTCATGTAGTATGTCAATGATTCATGTAGTGTGTCAATGATTCATCTAGTGTGTCAATAATGTATGTAGTGTGTCAGTGATTCATGTAGTGTGTCAGATTCATGTAGTATGTCAATGATTCATGTAGGGTGTCAATGATTCATGTAGTGTGTCAGATTCATGTAGTGTGTCAGAATAATGTAGTGTGTCAGATTCATGTAGTGTGTCAATGATTCATGTAGTGTGTCAGATTCATGTAGGGTGTCAATGATTCATGTAGTGTGTCAAATTCATGTAGTGTGTCAATGATTCATGTTGTGTGTCAATGATTCATGTAGTGTGTCAATGATTCATGTGGTGTGTCAGATTCATGTAGGTGTCAGATTCATGTAGTGCGTCAGATTCATGTAGTGTGTCAGATTCATGTAGTGTGTCAGATTCATGTAGGGTGTCAATGATTCATGTAGTGTGTCAGATTCATGTAGGGTGTCAATGATTCATGTAGGGTGTCAATGATTCATGTAGGGTGTCAGATTCATGTAGGGTGTCAATGATTCATGTAGGGTGTCAATGATTCATGTAGTGTGTCAATGATTCATGTGGTGTGTCAGATTCATGTAGGGTGTCAAATTCATGTAGTGTGTCGGATTCATGTAGTGTGTCAACGATTCATGTAGGGTGTCAGATTCATGTAGGGTGTCAATGATTCATGTAGTGTGTCAATGATTCATGTAGTGTGTCAATGATTCATGTAGTGTGTCAATGATTCATAGTGTGTCAGATTCATGTAGTTTGTCAGATTCATGTAGTGTGTCAGATTCATGTAGTGTGTCAAATTCATGTTGTGTGTCAGATTCATAGAGTGTCAATGATTCATGTAGGGTGTCAATGATTCATGTAGTGTGTCAATGATTCATAGTGTGTCAGATTCATGTAGTGTGTCAATGATTCATGTAGTGTGTCAAATTCATGTAGGGTGTCAATGATTCATAGTGTGTGTCAAATTCATGTAGGGTGTCAATGATTCATGTAGTGTGTCAGATTCATGTAGTGTGTCAATGATTCATGTAGTGTGTCAATGATTCATGTAGTGTGTCAATGATTCATGTGGTGTGTCAGATTCATGTAGTTTGTCAGATTCATGTAGTGTGTCAGATTCATGTAGTGTGTCAGATTCATGTAGTGTGTCAATGGTTCATGTAGTGTGTCAATGGTTCATGTAGTGTGTCAATGATTCATGTAGTGTGTCAATGATTCATGTAGTGTGTCAAATTTATATAGTGTGTCAATGATTCATGTAGTGTGTCATTGATTCATGTGGTGTGTCAGATTCATGTAGGGTGTCAATGATTCATGTTGTGTGTCAGATTCATGTAGTGTGTCAATGATTCATGTAGTGTGTCAGTGTTTCATGTAGTGTGTCAATGATTCATGTAGTGTGTCAATGATTCATGTAGTGTGTCAATAATTCATGTTGTGTGTCAATGATTCATGTAGTATGTCAATGATTCATGTAGTGTGTCAATGATTCATCTAGTGTGTCAATAATGTATGTAGTGTGTCAGTGATTCATGTAGTGTGTCAGATTCATGTAGTATGTCAATGATTCATGTAGTGTGTCAATGATTCATGTAGTGTGTCAATGATTCATGTAGTGTGTCAATGATTCATGTGGTGTGTCAGATTCATGTAGTTTGTCAGATTCATGTAGTGTGTCAGATTCATGTAGTGTGTCAGATTCATGTAGTGTGTCAATGGTTCATGTAGTGTGTCAATGGTTCATGTAGTGTGTCAGATTCATGTAGGGTGTCAATGATTCATGTAGTGTGTCAAATTTATATAGTGTGTCAATGATTCATGTAGTGTGTCATTGATTCATGTGGTGTGTCAGATTCATGTAGGGTGTCAATGATTCATGTTGTGTGTCAGATTCATGTAGTGTGTCAATGATTCATGTAGTGTGTCAGTGTTTCATGTAGTGTGTCAATGATTCATGTAGTGTGTCAATGATTCATGTAGTGTGTCAATAATTCATGTTGTGTGTCAATGATTCATGTAGTATGTCAATGATTCATGTAGTGTGTCAATGATTCATCTAGTGTGTCAATAATGTATGTAGTGTGTCAGTGATTCATGTAGTGTGTCAGATTCATGTAGTATGTCAATGATTCATGTAGGGTGTCAATGATTCATGTAGTGTGTCAGATTCATGTAGTGTGTCAGAATAATGTAGTGTGTCAGATTCATGTAGTGTGTCAATGATTCATGTAGTGTGTCAGATTCATGTAGGGTGTCAATGATTCATGTAGTGTGTCAAATTTATATAGTGTGTCAATGATTCATGTAGTGTGTCATTGATTCATGTGGTGTGTCAGATTCATGTAGGGTGTCAATGATTCATGTTGTGTGTCAGATTCATGTAGTGTGTCAATGATTCATGTAGTGTGTCAGTGTTTCATGTAGTGTGTCAATGATTCATGTAGTGTGTCAATGATTCATGTAGTGTGTCAATAATTCATGTAGTGTGTCAATGATTCATGTAGTATGTCAATGATTCATGTAGTGTGTCAATGATTCATCTAGTGTGTCAATAATGTATGTAGTGTGTCAGTGATTCATGTAGTGTGTCAGATTCATGTAGTATGTCAATGATTCATGTAGGGTGTCAATGATTCATGTAGTGTGTCAGATTCATGTAGTGTGTCAGAATAATGTAGTGTGTCAGATTCATGTAGTGTGTCAATGATTCATGTAGTGTGTCAGATTCATGTAGGGTGTCAATGATTCATGTAGTGTGTCAAATTCATGTAGTGTGTCAATGATTCATGTTGTGTGTCAATGATTCATGTAGTGTGTCAATGATTCATGTGGTGTGTCAGATTCATGTAGGTGTCAGATTCATGTAGTGCGTCAGATTCATGTAGTGTGTCAGATTCATGTAGTGTGTCAGATTCATGTAGGGTGTCAATGATTCATGTAGTGTGTCAGATTCATGTAGGGTGTCAATGATTCATGTAGGGTGTCAATGATTCATGTAGGGTGTCAGATTCATGTAGGGTGTCAATGATTCATGTAGGGTGTCAATGATTCATGTAGTGTGTCAATGATTCATGTGGTGTGTCAGATTCATGTAGGGTGTCAAATTCATGTAGTGTGTCGGATTCATGTAGTGTGTCAACGATTCATGTAGGGTGTCAGATTCATGTAGGGTGTCAATGATTCATGTAGTGTGTCAATGATTCATGTAGTGTGTCAATGATTCATGTAGTGTGTCAATGATTCATAGTGTGTCAGATTCATGTAGTTTGTCAGATTCATGTAGTGTGTCAGATTCATGTAGTGTGTCAAATTCATGTTGTGTGTCAGATTCATAGAGTGTCAATGATTCATGTAGGGTGTCAATGATTCATGTAGTGTGTCAATGATTCATAGTGTGTCAGATTCATGTAGTGTGTCAATGATTCATGTAGTGTGTCAAATTCATGTAGGGTGTCAATGATTCATAGTGTGTGTCAAATTCATGTAGGGTGTCAATGATTCATGTAGTGTGTCAGATTCATGTAGTGTGTCAATGATTCATGTAGTGTGTCAATGATTCATGTAGTGTGTCAATGATTCATGTGGTGTGTCAGATTCATGTAGTTTGTCAGATTCATGTAGTGTGTCAGATTCATGTAGTGTGTCAGATTCATGTAGTGTGTCAATGGTTCATGTAGTGTGTCAATGGTTCATGTAGTGTGTCAATGATTCATGTAGTGTGTCAATGATTTATGTAGGGTGTCAATGATTCATAGTGTGTCAGATTCTTGTAGGGTGTCAATGATTCATGTAGTGTGTCAGATTCATGTAGGGTGTCAATGATTCATGTAGGGTGTCAATGATTCATGAAGGGTGTCAGATTCATGTAGTGCGTCAGATTCATGTAGAGTGTCAGATTCATGTAGTGTGTCAGATTCATGTAGGGTGTCAATGATTCATGTAGTGTGTCAGATTCATGTAGGGTGTCAATGATTCATGTAGGGTGTCAATGATTCATGTAGGGTGTCAATGATTCATGTAGGGTGTCAATGGTTCATAGAGGGTGTCAATCATTCATGTAGGGTGTCAATCATTTATGTAGTGTGTCAGATTTCTGTAGTGTGTCAGATTCATGTAGGGTGTCAATGATTCATGTAGGGTGTCAATGATTCATGTACGGTGTCAATGATTCATGTAGGGTGTCAATGGTTCATGTAGGGTGTCAATGATTCATGTAGTGTGTCAGATTCATGTAGGGTGTCAGTGATTCATGTAGGGTGTCAATGATTCATGTAGTGTGTCAGATTCATGTAGGGTGTCAATGATTCATGTAGGGTGTCAATGATTCATGTAGTGTGTCAATGATTCATGTAGTGTGTCAATGATTCATGTAGTGTGTCAATGATTCATAGTGTGTCAGATTCATGTAGTGTGTCAGATTCATGTAGTGTGTCAGATTCATGTAGTGTGTCAATGATTCATGTAGGGTGTCAGATTCATGTAGGGTGTCAATGATTCATGTAGGGTGTCAGATTCATGTAGGGTGTCAATGATTCATGTAGGGTGTCAATGATTCATGTAGTGTGTCAATGATTCTTGTAGTTTGTCAGATTCATGTAGTTTGTCAGATTCATGTAGTGTGTCAGATTCATGTAGTGTGTCAAATTCATGTAGTGTGTGTTAGATTCATAGTGTGTCAATGATTCATAGTGTGTCAGATTCATGTAGGGTGTCAATGATTCGTGTAGTGTGTCAATGATTCATAGTGTGTCAGATTCATGTAGTGTGTCAATGATTCATGTAGTGTGTCAAATTCATGTAGGGTGTCAATGATTCATAGTGTGTGTCAAATTCATGTAGGGTGTCAATGATTCATGTAGTGTGTCAGATTCATGTAGTGTGTCAATGATTCATGTAGTGTGTCAATGATTCATGTAGTGTGTCAATGATTCATGTGGTGTGTCAGATTCATGTAGTGCGTCAGATTCATGTATTGTGTCAGATTCATGTAGTGTGTCAATGGTTCATGTAGGGTGTCAATGATTCATGTAGTGTGTCAATGATTCATGTAGGGTGTCAATGATTCATGTAGGGTGTCAGATTCATGTAGTGTGTCAATGATTCATAGTGTGTCAGATTCATGTAGTGTGTCAAATTCATGTAGTGTGTCGGATTCATGTAGTGTGTCAATGATTCATGTAGGGTGTCAGATTCATGTAGGGTGTCAATGATTCATGTAGGGTGTCAATGATTCATGTAGTGTGTCAATGATTCTTGTAGTTTGTCAGATTCATGTAGTTTGTCAGATTCATGTAGTGTGTCAGATTCATGTAGTGTGTCAAATTCATGTAGTGTGTCAGATTCATAGTGTGTCAATGATTCATAGTGTGTCAGATTCATGTAGGGTGTCAATGATTCGTGTAGTGTGTCAATGATTCATAGTGTGTCAGATTCATGTAGTGTGTCAATGATTCATGTAGTGTGTCAAATTCATGTAGGGTGTCAATGATTCATAGTGTGTGTCAAATTCATGTAGGGTGTCAATGATTCATGTAGTGTGTCAGATTCATGTAGTGTGTCAATGATTCATGTAGTGTGTCAATGATTCATGTAGTGTTTCAATGATTCATGTGGTGTGTCAGATTCATGTAGTGCATCAGATTCATGTATTGTGTCAGATTCATGTAGTGTGTCAATGGTTCATGTAGTGTGTCAATGATTCATGTAGTGTGTCAATGATTCATGTAGTGTGTCAATGATTCATGTAGGGTGTCAATGATTCATGTAGTGTGTCAGATTCATGTAGTGTGTCAGATTCATGTAGTGTGTCAGATTCATATAGTGTGTCAGATTCATGTAGGGTGTCAATGATTCATAGTGTGTCAGATTCATGTAGGGTGTCAATGATTCATGTAGTGTGTCAGATTCATGTAGGGTGTCAATGATTCATGTAGGGTGTCAATGATTCATGTAGGGTGTCAGATTCATGATGTGCCTCAGATTCATGTAGTGTGTCAGATTCATGTAGGGTGTCAATGATTCATGTAGTGTGTCAGATTCATGTAGGGTGTCAATGATTCATGTAGGGTGTCAATGATTCATGTAGGGTGTCAATGGTTCATGTAGGGTGTCAATGATTCATGTAGGGTGTCAATGATTCATGTAGGGTGTCAATCATTCATGTAGGGTGTAAATCATTCATGTACTGGTTGCCGCGAGTATTTTTACTTAACGCTATTTGAACATAGAAAAAGGCAGTCGGGTACCAGCTTTCACTTTTGTTTAAAAAATGGCGTGTTCAATGATAAACATGGCGCTGTGACATATTCGAAGATATCTACCGCAAATGGCAATAAAAACGGTTGTAGATATTTCCGGTCTGGATCATAATTAAGCCAAATGGCCAAAAACAGTGACCACGCAAATTTTTAAGGTAATAACATTTTTGAAGTGTTACCTGTGTACCAGTCCCCACTGTCTACTACTAATTACATAATCAAATTATAAGGAAACGAGAATAGTCTAATGAGTTAATTAGCTATAAAAACACTATAATTACTATTAATTTTAGAGCAGAAAATTAATTAGAGCAATATATATAGAGTGATAAGAGGCACAAATCGGGACACAGGGGCGCGGTAATTTTAGGGCGGGGCGCGGCGCCCCTCTATTTCCCTCTAGCTGGAACACTGCAGTGTGTCAGATTCATGTAGTGTGTCAGATTCATGTAGGGTGTCAATGATTCATGTAGGGTGTCAATGATTCATGTAGGGTGTCAATGGTTCATGTAGGGTGTCAATGATTCATGTAGTGTGTCAGATTCATTTAGGGTGTCAGATCCATGTAGGGTGTCAATGATCATGTAGGGTGTCAATGATTCATGTAGTGTGTCATATCCATGTAGGGTGTCAATGATTCATGTAGGGTGTCAATGATTCATGTAGGGTGTCGATGATTCATGTAGGGTGTCAATGATTCATGTAGTGTGTCAGATTCATGTAATGTGTCAATAATTCATGTAGGGTGTCAATGATTCATGTAGTGTGTCAGTTCCATGTAGGGTGTCAATGATTCATGTAGGGTGTCAATGGTTCATGTAGGGTGTCAAAGATTCATGTAGGGTGTCAATGATTCATGTAGGGTGTCAATCATTCATGTAGGGTGTAAATCATTCATGTACTGGTTGCCGCGAGTATTTTTACTTAACCCTATTTGAACATAGAAAAAGGCAGTCGGGTACCAGCTTTCACTTTTGTTTAAAAAATGGCGTGTTCAATGATAAACATGGCGCTGTGACATATTCGAAGATATCTACCGCAAATGGCAATAAAAACGGCTGTAGATATTTCCGGTCTGGATCATAATTAAGCCAAATGGCCAAAAACAGTGACCACGCAAATTTTTAAGGTAATAACATTTTTGAAGTGTTACCTGTGTACCAGTCCCCACTGTCTACTACTAATTACATAATCAAATTATAAGGAAACGAGAATAGTCTAATGAGTTAATTAGCTATAAAAACACTATAATTACTATTAATTTTAGAGCAGAAAATTAATTAGAGCAATATATATAGAGTGATAAGAGGCACAAATCGGGACACAGGGGCGCGGTAATTTTAGGGCGGGGCGCGGCGCCCCTCTATTTCCCTCTAGCTGGAACACTGCAGTGTGTCAGATTCATGTAGTGTGTCAGATTCATGTAGGGTGTCAATGATTCATGTAGGGTGTCAATGATTCATGTAGGGTGTCAATGGTTCATGTAGGGTGTCAATGATTCATGTAGTGTGTCAGATTCATTTAGGGTGTCAGATCCATGTAGGGTGTCAATGATCATGTAGGGTGTCAATGATTCATGTAGTGTGTCATATCCATGTAGGGTGTCAATGATTCATGTAGGGTGTCAATGATTCATGTAGGGTGTCGATGATTCATGTAGGGTGTCAATGATTCATGTAGTGTGTCAGATTCATGTAATGTGTCAATAATTCATGTAGGGTGTCAATGATTCATGTAGTGTGTCAGTTCCATGTAGGGTGTCAATGATTTTGTTATGCAATTCTGAATTGTGAACCTTTTTTGCCAGTACAATAATCATAAAATTATTTTTACTTTGTACACAAAACAACTGTAAGATTTATTTGTATGTCCAACCAATGAAAACATATAGAGTTTAAGCCTGTTCATTCATTCGTTCATTTGTCCCTTAGTTTACTTTTGGGTCAAAGGTTTTATTTTTTTATTAGGACTTCACATCTTCGCTAAACTTGAAACACAGTAACATCACGATGAGATCTCCTCACTGGCAAAATTCTGTAGGAATATGCCAAATATTTCATGCTTGATTTATCTTAGATAAGGGCAGTGTTTAGGAATATATGTAACATCATTGTCATTTTTGTCTGAGTGATTGGTTTGTACTTAACATCTAGTAAGTAATATTTCAGCTTATATCAAACTAGTTAACAAACAAATCATTTCATGGGTACTTGCTTCCTGGGGGTATGAAATGAACAAATTAGAGGAAACTTTTTATTCCCACAGGTAAAGACAGCTTAAGCAAGATCTTTCACATGCAGAGCATGCAAGGTCCACATGGATATCAGTTGTGTATTCATAGATCAAACATAACAACATACTCTTCTATCTTTTCTATTAAAGGGGGTTTTACATTGCAAACAGACAAAAGCTAGGTCTTTTTCTGTGGCTGTGCAGGAGGAGAAGAAAACTGTTTCTTATATGATTGTTTATTTTACTTTAAAAATAACAGTGGAATGCATAATTTGAAACAAATTATAATTAATGTAAATATTTATTGATGTGTCGTTCAACAGAAGTTCTAATTTTGTATACTTGAAGTCTTCAAAAAATTCTATCAATGTAATTTGTTTAGATGAACTAAGACATATATGGGTAATTTTTTTTAAGTCATATTATGTATTTTTTGGGGGGAGAGGGGATCAAGGCATGTTTAGATGAACTAAGACATATGAGTGGCGTCATTCATAAAGGGACCTTAGTCCAAACATTTTCGAAATTGAGTTTTTTGTAGAATTATGCTCGTGATGCATCCAAATAATTAAATTACAATTTTTTATGTTTTTCTCTCTGTTGAAATCCGTAAAGCATATGAAATCGTCCAATTCTATTACATGACGTTGACTAAAGTTGTAAGCGTTTTTTCATAAACGAAGTCGATGTCGTTTACAAAGGTACAGTCTATTTCGGTGTTAGTCCGGTTAACCAGTTCTTTCAGTTCACCAAGAATTTCAATGCGTTAAAATGTGCACTTTTCATTTAGTTGACACTGTAAGTCTAGCATCAATGTTTACAGCCAGCAGGAAATAAATAAATAAATAAATAAATAAATAAATAAATAAATAAATAAATAAATAAATAAATAAATAAATAAATAAATAAATAAATAAATAAATAAATATTTTTTCTCTGATAATTATGTGTATTACTCCATGCGACAATGCTAGTTTTTATATATTCGAAAAGATCTGGAAAGTGTTCTGTTAGAAAAAATTTACAATAATTTATTAAAATTTAACAACATTTTTTCTATTAATATTTGGATTTTACCGAACCCTTATTTACCAATTACTTAAAATATACATTTATATTTATAATTTGTTTGAATGGAGTTAAACGCCAATTTCAGGCAATTTTTCAGCTTTATAACGGCGTCTAGAAGGAAGCAGGAGTACCCGGTCACTAAATTATACCTACGACATTGAAAATCCTTGTCAATAAATGTTTAAGTCGAACGCAAAACCTGCCATCAGTAACGCGAGAAGTCACAACCTTAGTGTCGACAAGCCGGTGAAGACTAACAAAAACTCAAGCGACTCAACATGCGAGACTATGACAAGATTTG
The DNA here is from genome assembly GCA_944474755.1 of Limnoperna fortunei. Taxonomy (NCBI): domain Eukaryota; kingdom Metazoa; phylum Mollusca; class Bivalvia; order Mytilida; family Modiolidae; genus Limnoperna; species Limnoperna fortunei. Next base: position 53,322,135 of record OX104122.1, read on the forward strand.
GAGTAGAACAATGACGATATGAACTCGTATTTTTAGGTAGTCATTACTTTGATTGAAAATAATTTATTCGGACGAATTTTAAAAACATATTTAAAGGGAAACTTCGCGAAAAAATGAAAATTTGATATGTTATTCTTCAACTAAAAAGAAACACATTTGCCTCTTGATGTTTTATTATATTTTCAGTGGTTAAGTTTCTGCATGGAATTTACCGTGTAAAAAATGCACTTATGGAGGTCCGCCATCTTGTCACCATCTCGTCACTAGATGGCGATACTAGACATTCAAGTACCTTAAAAGTCGTCGTATGATGATAACGCGAAACGGTCAATAACAGAAGGTGGTGGAAAGATTACGTTTCGTATTCCTGATCTATATATATGCAAAAAAACCCGACTTGTGTAACAAGTAGTTACATGTGTAACCAGTTTAAAGACTTCTACTTAAAACTATTTCCACAGCAGCAACAACGGTAAACGGAAAGAAATCACGGGAAAAAAGTCAAAAATTTGATAGGAAAAAAAGTCCATAAATATTAATTAAACTGAAAATTGTTCGTATTATTATTTTCAACCTAATCAGATTAAGCAACTTATTGAACGAAACTTTTTTATACAAAATATTTGCGAAGTTGACTATTTAAGAAATAACGGTCATTAAATGAAATATTTTTAAATACGCTGGTTTTCGCGCATCAAAATTTCACTTCACGTTTAGTATATTTATAATTATTATTTATTGTTATTATTATAACTATTATTACTGGTAACATTTATTGTGCGTAACACAGTTTCCAAAATTTTACATGTTGTGTATACATATTTGAGTTAACGTATAAGTTTTACGTTTTCTCTTAATTGGCATCTAAAGGTATTCGAAATCTTATATACATCCTGTGTTCTGACACTTCGGTGTATTCAAATCACACCTGTCCTTGGCAGGAGGGGGTGTGCCTTTCTAATTTCGAATTTCAGATTCAGATTCAATATTTTATTAAAGTCTCACCACTTGTAAATACACAAAATTCACATACAATAAACAGTTATAGTTACATGCAAACATATAAAACACATTCAGTCAAAATACAAGTGCCATTCTAAACAGAATTATGAGAGACTATTACATGTATACACAGTTTAAAACATGACTTACATTAACATTACCAATCTACAAATAAAATAATAAATGAAAGTAAAAGGAAATGTAACTTTAAAAGTTAATATTACTAGTTAAGAGAATAAAAAGGTATTTCTTCTACTTAAAATGTTACAGCAGGTTTTGGCAACATTATAAAAACAGTCATCTGCTTTAAAGAGATATATAAACTTTTGATCATCTGACAAACTTGAAAATTCCACATTATAATTATTAATTTCTTGAAATAACTTTACTCTTAAATCTGCATATAGCGGACAATACAATAGTACATGCTTCTCATCTTCAATAGAAGAACTATTACAATAGAAACATTTTCTCTCCTCAATGTTTTTACCCTCATACCGACCAGTTTCAATTCTAAGTGGTGTAACACCACATCTAAATTTAGCAAAAGCACTTCTATATCTATAGTTAATGTTATTCATTAAATATTTCTCTGTCTTATATATATTTTTAAACAATTTATAGGTGCGCAACTTTTTACTTGCATCTAAGGTCAAAATTCTATCATTCCACTCAGATTTATATCTATCAAAAATTATATCTTCTAAATTTACAATTGACCGTTTACTTAATACACAATCTATATTAATAAAATTACCAAAGTTACATTCTCTGAGTTTATCTTTCACCTTATAACACCAATTTTTCTTATTAGCATGAAGGTTCAAACTCCATATAAAAACTTTAAAATTTATTACATGATTAACCTTTAATCTGGTTAGCTTTTGAAAAAGTCCGAATATTCATACTTCAAAGTCGGCGTCAAATGATCTAGTAATTGCAATAAACATCCTGTTTGTTTACCTGCTAATTCTGTTAATTACCCTTCATAAACCAGTAATGATTTACCTGTAACATTTTCACGTCCAGGTACAACTGCCGTTTCAAGACGTGCAAAATTATTCACGAAATTTTATTATATATATAAAAAAATAATCATATAAATATATCATTACAATTATTATTTAGGTAAATTATACTTGAGTTAAATAAAGACAGATTAAAATTTGTGTCTAAAATACTTTTATTAAAACAAAGATCATTAAAACATTAAGACGTATTTGGTAATCTTATGTTGTCAGCCGGTCATTAGTCATCGCCACAATTTATATATTCTTTAAAGAGCTAAGGCAGAAAAACATATTTTTAAACTGGATTATTTATCATATTTACTGGATAATTGCATTTATCACGTCACAAACGCAGTCACGTGATAAAATACTGTCAATATGGCGGCCCCCATACACTAAATTTTACCACCTTTAATCCAATCTAGAAGCTTAACGGTAAAGAATACAATAAAACATCAAAAGGCAATTATATTTCTTTTTCTTTGAAGAATAACATATCAAATTTTCATTTTATCGCGAAGTTTCCCTTTAAGGTCCTGTTTGTCTTATATTCTGTTCCTTTCGGTACTGTTTATATCCTGTTTTGTTATTTTTTTATTGGCCAAATAAAATATATTTAAATTTTAATTAAATGAATTTGTCCTTCAGGTTTACAAAAAAACTTGAAATGTTTTCAGATTTCTTGTAGTCTTATTTGAAGAAAAAAAATTCCAAGGAAACTCAAATTTGTAGAGACTTGAATTTAAAAGACATGAAATTTGTAATATAAACTACCCAACCAGCGGTGAACAAACCTCATCCTTCTATTGCTCTTTTCAATAATTACACAAATTTTGTGACAAATACTCCTGTCGTTCTTTTGATAAACCCACAGATTCAATAACTCTAGACAATGATAACAACAGTTCCGAGTTCACTCCTGTTTTAAGTAAAGAGAAACGTTTATTCATTCTTCAATGTCCATACAACGTAGATATTTTCTTTTTATTTTTACGAGTATATAGAGGTAATATTCAATTATTAATATGTTTTAATGGATACGTACTTAAACGAAAGAACTTTGCGCTTTAAATTTGAAACCTTACTTAAACGAAAGAACTTTGCGCTTTAAATTTGAAACCTTAAATTTGAAACCTTACTTAAACGAAAGAACTTTGCGCTTTAAATTTGAAACCTTAAATTTGAAACCTTACTTAAACGAAAGAACTTTGCGCTATAGGTTTCAAATTTAAAGTTCAAAGTTCTTTTGTTTAAGTACGTATCCATTAAAACAATGAGCGTTATTTATTAATGAAGTAATTAAACATTTTTCCGGTATTCCTGCAAATTTTCTATCAATATTATAGCTGTTTTTTATGGATAATTACCAAGAACATTATAGTGTTTTGTTACAAATGTGTGTCAAGAGAAATTGTAGGAGGGAATATTGTTCAGGGATTTGTCTCCTATAATGCAAATATTCCATAAACAACTTATATAATACATAATTTGTAACCAACTCGCGTCATTTGCTTTTCCTGTATGTTTAAAAGTACAATAACCTAAACGAGATGATTTGTGACAAATGGAACTGTATTGATATTTTTAATAATAAGTTCTGCAAGAACCTAAAATTCATTGAAATTTTTTTCATTTCATTTGTTCTCGCATGTAAACTAAAATCTGACTGACATCAACAATACATGTAACAAATGTTAGAATTTAAACCGGCTGTAATCAGTTCGATAAACTTGAAATAAACTACTCGTTGATTATAACGCCTCGTCAAATCCTAACGGGATATTTTTGATTTTTTAACATTTATTTTAATAAGATTTGAATCCTGTTTAATATTTAATATCAAAGTACTTCCTGCGTGAATTCCCCTTCATTAACAATTATATTCATCCAGTTTTTTATTTCGGCACACCGTAGATTTTGACCTGCTTGGCGTTGCTTTCATTTCACTACTTCAAAACAAAAATGATATTCCAGCAATGAATAGTGTGAGTGATGTTTGAAAACATTGCTCCATAATGTATAATATACGAAAACTTGCAAGTCAAGAACCCCTCAGAAGTGTTTACAATTGAAAACTTAAAAACTAACCTTTATAATGTGTTTCTAAGACGAACGGTAAAAATACTTACAGTGCAAATTTCTTTAGCTGCAATATGGACATTTCTGGTTGATTCCAGGCGAAAAACACAAGAAAGCAACAAATAATGCACAAGAAAAATAACACTAGCGTTTATACTAAGGGTGTGGTCGATCCGACCAATAGTACATGACTAACTACCTTAACCGCTTGTCAACCGAGGCCCCTATAATTATTTATATTCATTATAAAATATAATGAGTTGTCTACTTCTCAAGAATTCCCAAATAATAACTGTGCACTTGCTATTAACACAACTATCCACAACAACAAATTAACGCGTGATGTAAAAACCATAACGATTTCAGATTTTTTTGCATTTGATAATTATTTCAACGTTTTGTTTGACGTAGGTTTTTATCGTAACGTTCTATATACCTCTTAGGCCCCTTTATGAATGACGCCGCTCATATAATGGGGTTTTTCGGGAGAGGGGAGGAATGTTTAGATGAAATAAGTCATATATGGAATTTTAGGGTGGGTAGGCATGTTTAGATGAAGAAAACTTTCAATGGTAGGAATATTTAGATGAACTAAGATAGAAAGATTCCTTTGTAACGGAAGGGAAGGTATGTTTAGATGAACTAAGACATATAGAGTGTTTTTTAGATGAATTGGACTTTACCTTGAATTTATTTACATGTTTGTTTAGATACATCAGACCAGACTACATATTTGTATATATGGTGCATATTATATCAGGTTGTTGAAATCAACACTTGTTTTCAGGCATGTTTAGATAAACTGTTTCATGTATTTAATTTCAATCTTTTATAGATAAGCAGGAGTACATTACTACATTTTCAGCCATGTTTGGATACATTGGACTCTGGCACCAAGTGGTTATTTTCAATGTTTTGTATGTAAACGGTACTAGATGAATATAACAATTGTGATTATATTAATTTTTTGTAGGCATGTTTAGATAAATTAGACTGTACCATGTATCTGTTCTCGTTTGTGGACAAAAGTAGTTTTGATGATATTCCACAGAACATGGGAAGATTTAGTGGACCAAAAGACAACACATGTAAAATCATCATGGGAACAAAGTATCCTTAAAAGGCATAGATGTTGTCATAGCAACAGAATGTAATGGTATTTAATATATAAAGAACTAAGGAATACATTATGCAGAAATAATAACACATGTCTTACATTTTTCAAATTTTTTGACTTAATATAAGTCTATTTTAATTTTATACAGTTAATTTTGAGAAAAAATCAACTAAAATATACTGGGAAACAGACTAGTTGGTTTATTTAAATTTGATATAGATAAGCATTTTAGGCTACGCTTCTAAACCAATATTAAAAGACCACATTTTCTAACCAAGATGGACACTGTTACTAAAAATAGACACTTTAAGTTTAATGATTCCACTTCATTTTAGCTGAGACCATATTGGAAGGTTCAAGTGCTGTGACCCACAGGTCAGCCAAAGTGTTTCCACAGATGGTTAATACTGTTTGGTGTTGGCAGGTTATAATACAAGACCATGCACAATAGTAGGTAACATGTTTGGAGAGTGCAATACTAAAAATAAACATCCACTTTTGTAGATTTAGAAAAATAGTAGGCTCATTTAAGCTGTTAGTTATAAAAGACAATCATTCCAACCTAATACTCCATGCTTTTTTCAGTGATAGTAATAATTTGATCCATCTATTTATTGTTTGTAAACTTGTTTTCATCCTGAATATAGTTGAGTTATTGCTTACTAAACATTAGACAAGCATTCTGTCAATCAATCATTCTTTTTTTTTTTTTGCAAAAACCAGAACTTCAGATTTGAACTAAAGTCATACAAAAGAGTAAGTAGTTATACCACCTGCACACTTGTTTGGGGGGTATATAGGAATCACCCTGTCTGTCTGTCTGTCTGTCCATCTGTCAACATCCTTTGTAAGCACAACTCCTTCTAATTTTCCTTTATATTTTGAAACTTTATTATTGCATGGAAAATGTCAAATTCATGTTATATTCTAAAGCATGTTCAGAAATTCGAAATATACTTTATAATTCAATTTTAACTATAAATCTTGACAATTTTCACGTTAAAAACAGCAAAGACGTTATAACTATTTTAATTTAAAGGGCGTAAAAATAGGGCATGTCACCAATCCAAGTTATATTTTATAATATGGGTTTCTGCATTTAAATTGCCAATCAGATTTCAGCTTACAAAGCAAATTACATTATTTGTTATTAGTTCATTTGTGTATTTGTGTATAATGCCTTAACCAGTTGTAAGATTTGACCAACATGCACACACAGAGATTACACAGAGGGATATCCGAGACTTTGAACAGAACTGGAAGATCCCCATTTTGAAAATTCGTAACATTCCAGATAATGATGGAAAAACTGATTTTAATGACGTAGCACAAATTTTAAATATTATCTGTGAACATATGTGGTACAGAGATGTATTAATATCTAACAAAACAGAGGAAGGGAAGATCTCCTACTGCTAATATTGAGAGTAATGTATGAGTTGGTTTTTCTCAATAGAATTATAATTTAACATGGTTTAATCATGTGAGTTTAATTGAGGCTTTCCTCAATAGACTTCTACAGAAGCTGTACTCAAAATCATCAAATAGGTTTGTGTATTAGTATGTCCAAATCTATCATAAAGTTATATTGATGAAATGATGTGAAAGCGGTATACTATGCCTAAAGGTTATGGTAAGGCAGAAAAACCCTTAACATAGTTGAAGATTTTGAAACTAGTAAGAATATTTATAAGAAGCTATACCTGTTTCTGTATGTACTGTACACATAGTAATGTAAAATTAACCTTTGTTTAAATGAGGTAAGACCCAGCTAATTTGTTTTTAGTTAATGGAATTTGATGTTGATATGAAAAGCTATATATATTGTCATTGATATATATAAGATAAATATAAATAAAAAAAACTGAACTGAACTGAAATGTATTTGTTTTTTAAATGCCTGTCGAAGACCTGTCGAATTATGTTAACACCCATGGCACGCAGGAGGCCTCTACAGAGATATGCGTCCCTGACCCAAACAGTTGTTGTCTAATCTTCATGAAACTTGGGGATGTTTGATAGCCAGCTAAATCACTTTATAATTATGGCCCTTTATTTATGCAAAAAATGGCAAATTGGCCTTGTCCTCTCTCTAACTCTAACAGCTGTTGTCCGATCTTCATGAAACTTGGGAAATATGTTTGTGGGCATAATATCTTGACCAAGTTTGATAACCAACCAAAAATTGCTTCAGGCACTTCAGAGTAATGGCCCTTTATACAAAACATGGCAAATTAACCTTGTCCGCTCTCCAAATCAAACAGTTGTTGTCTGATCTTCATGAAACTTGGGAAAAATGTTTATTGGCATAATCTTTACCAAATTTGATAACCAGCCAAATCGCCCTACACACTTCAGAGTTATTGCACTTCCGTGCAATGTTTGATCTTCATTAATATTTGTGGAATCATTGGTGCCTAAGGTATTAAATTGGCTGATTATCCTCAAGTTCATTATGGTAATAAAGGTTCCCATGATTTAAATGCCCTGCAACTTACTATTAATGTGTCTGGTTATCAAACCCATTATAGTAGTACATGCTTCCTATGATATAATTGAGACCTCTGCAAATACCACATAATTATGTGGTATTAAATTGGCCGGTTACCAAAATTCATTTGGGTTATAATGATTCCTGCAACTTAATATATGTACACACCTCTGTGTCAAACCTACCTCTCTGTCAAACCTTTCAACCATTTACCAAAATTTTTGACCTACGTTTTTTGTCACACTTGTCTTCATTCTGCAAAAGTTTTTTGAAAGAAGACTTTGGTAAAATGATACTGCACAGTTTGTGGTATAGGTGAAATTTAATATTCTGGAATGTTTATGCAATTCTGTATTCAACTAAAATTAATGGCTCTGACTTAACAAAATAATTTTTTAGGTTTATTTCCACTATGGTTTCAGTGTATCTAGTTTTCAATTGGTAAAATAAACTTTGTAATAGTAGAGAACCACCCTGGCATCAAATTTCTGTGTTATATGGTTTATAAGGAAAACTCTAGGTAACTATATATATTTTTAACGGGTCCTATTTTAAGCTATGGTCCACAGTTGTGACGATTTGGAATAACCACCATTTCTTTAGAAATGCCTCTTCCAAGTCAGGATTTGTTGCAGTTGCTATTTTTTGGTTGATGGTTCTCAAGTTTGTCGGTTTCTTGAACTGAATTGTGGATTGTCTTTTTCGACAGTTTCCTTGGTGTTCAGTATTTTGTTACAACCTTCATATATTGATGGACTACGCATGCGTCAATACTACAGCTGACTTGTTTTAAACAGTCTGAAAATATCATATTTTGGAATTTCTACAGCATCTAGAAGCAAAATTATTGGTTTGATTCATACAAAATTCAACCCCCCTTTCGATTAAATTCCTACTTGTCCTCAATTCTACGTACAATTGTCTAATTGATTGATATCACCACACATACCACACTAAACGGAATCGCAAAATTACTAAAGAAACTAAACCCAAATAAAGCCTAAGGTCCGGGTAATATTTCACCAAGAATATTGAAAGAACTTGCGGAAGACATTGCACCACTCCTTCTGCCAATATACAGAAATCATTAGAGACTGGGGAAGTACCAGCTGACTTGCGCACAGCAAACGTGTCTCTGGTATACAAAAACAAAGGTCTAAAATCAGAACCAGAAAATTACAGACCAATATCACTAACCTCTGTCTGCTGTAAAGTCCTGGAACATGTCATCACAAGAAAGATCATGTGACATGCAGAGGCAAATAACATACTTTACCCCCTGCAACACGGTTTCAGGAAAGGGCGCTCCTGTAAAACCCAACTGATTGAGTTTGTAGATGACATCTCCAAAAACTTACAAGACGGTCTTCAAACTGATATCCTTATAATGGACTTTGCCAAGGCCTTCGATAAAGTTAACCATAGCCATATGCTAGTCCATAAACTAGATTACTATGGCATCGACATTATAACTTCCAACTGGATAAATAACTGGTTGGAAGACAGAAATCAAACAGTAGTGCTAGATGGAGTATCATCTAAGTCAGTAAGTGTAGACTCTGGCGTTCCACAAGGTTCTATTCTTGGTCCAGCTCTCTTCCTCTTCTACATAAATGATCTCCAGACGAGGCTTACATCAAATGTGCGACTATTTGCAGATGACACCATTGTCTACCTCACAATCACCAATGAAACTGATGGCAATACACTCCAAGAAGATCTGGATAAACTTGGCCAATGGGAAAAAGAATGGTGCATGCAATTCCATCCTGACAAATGCACAGTTCTTACAGTTAACAACAAATCAAAGACAATAGACACACGTTACCAACTTCACGGACATACTTTACAACAGCCAAATATCTCGGACTAACACTCACAAGTAAACTTCTGCGGGACCAACATATAAGCAATATCTGTAGCAAAGCAAGCAAGACCTTAGGCTTTCTTAGAAGAAACCTGAAAATCCCATCAATCAGAATCAAGGAACAAGCATATCAAACGCGGGTATGACCACTACTGGAATATGCTAGCACAGTATGGGACCCCTACACAAAGACCAACATTGACAAAATTGAGGCTGTACAACGTATGGCAGCCAGATACGTCCTCAGTAACTTCCACAATAGGTCTAGTGTAACCAACATGCTGCACCAACTAAAATGGAAAACCCTGGCTAGGAGGAGAAAAGATGCCAGACTTATGCTGCTTTATAAAGTCGACAGGGAGCTTGTCGCCATCAGCAAGAAGAATCGACTTGTTCCACCACTTCGATCTACAAGAAAAGGCGAACTTTCCAACTGAAGTCATGCAGGATTGACACTAGGAAAATGTCATTCTTTCCTCGGACTGTGAGGGACTGGAATCTACTCCCACCAGACATTGTTGAGCTGGACACACCTGAAGCCTTTAAAGCCAGAGTTGTGTCCCTAGACTAAGCCAGCTAGTCAGACAATTGTATTTAGTTTTAACAAATTTTAATCTAATACACAGTGATCTTATACCATCTCCGATCTTCAAAATTACATGCGTAGTCCATAAGCCACTGCAGAATCTTCAAAATGATGAAGGAGGCAGTTACATGGCAGAAGCAGAAGTATGTAGGTCAGATACAATAATTAGGAGTGGACATATTGCACACTGCGTCATATTTTTCACAACGTATGCGATACATCTGTAATGTAAGCATGTAACCAACAACTTTGGCACTATGTACACTGTACTGTACACAATCTATATTGGGCATCATAAGTGGTAGCTATAATCCAGAAAGAAGAAGGGAAAATGGTATGGACAAACGAAACAATTCAATGTTCATTTACTACTATTAAGTCACGATGGCAACCGCAGTGTTGACAGACGACATTTTACAGAAGACGGTAATTATTTCGTCATGTTTTTTTAAATCAACTCATCTAAAGCTGCCAGTTCTCTAAACATCCATAGAAAAAGTGCATACATAAATTGTTTAACTGCTATTATGGAATTATATGAGTAACGTTTCCCCGTTTCTTTACACTTTGATGTGTAGTCATTATCCATCATATATTGCTGCTTGTGGATGCTTTACACTAGATAGAAGCAGAAGATTTATGAAGGCTGGCACGATTTTAAAGTTTATTTAAATAGACAATTTTGAAGAGTATTTTTGATCAATAAGAAATTGTCTGCGTTTCAACTGTAACGAAAACGAGTTTGATTACACTTGTGTATGACGTTGATGCAGGAGACCAGGAGTTTTGTTGTTTAAAGAATTATGGGATAATTAATTGGGCGGAGTGAATATACAAAATATGATCACGAGTGCCGCATAACGCATCTGATTAAACGAGTGCGCGGAACTTGTTCCGCGCACGATGCTTTATGCGGCACGAGTGATCATATTTTGAAACCAGTTAACCAACCAAAACAAAAGTTATTAGACATATTTATCGGATGGTACTCTACTAATTACAATAAAACAGTAAAAATGGCCACCATTACCATTTTCAAGTTTAACAAAGGACTAGTTTCAGATGCCATCTTTACTGAAACTGCAAAGATTATATGTGAATGTTTATCGAGTGGTCCTCTTTAAGTTTATGTTCGAAAATTCATAAAGGTTGCAATTGTAGGAATTATTTAACATAAAATCTACATGATCATGTTAAAATAGCTTCCTATCTGAACATATTGACCAAGTAGAAACCAAACAGTAAGATTCATTGGATGGTTTCAACTAAGATAATGGTATTTATGCCAGTAGAAAATTAGTTTAACATCAGGAAAATGCCATCCTCATTACCTATAAAATCAGGTGAGCGATACATGTTCTTGAGAGCCTCTGGTTTTAAAAATCCTTGACAACTTAAAGAGGGTGGTAATTGTCATTTTTGTTAAAGATTATAATCTATAAAATTGTTCACTTCCTGAATATAGCTGAAATATTACTTGCAAGACGTTCGTTGAATCAATCAATCATTTAATCAATTAATCAATCAACCAATCAAAGTTGTTAATTATTTTATTATTTCGTGGTATGTATACTTTCTGGTTAATTTCCGATTTATCGTTATAGAGTTATGGGACTTTGTGTCGCGTACCATGGTTGGTGAACTTGACCTCAAGGTCACATAGACAAAGCATGATAAATTAATATCCGGGCATTGCCATTTTTCCCTTTTAGGTATGCTTTTAATATTTGATATTTGGGTAGATCATTTCTATGTGACGAATCACAAATTCGTGCCTTAAGTTTTAGTATTTTCTCTTCTGAGGTCGGCATTGATATTTGGTATTTGGGTAGATTATTTTAAGGTAGCGTGTCCAATACCATGGTTGGTGATTTTTGAATTTTTGACATCTAGTTAGTTTAAATCTAAAGCTGTTTGCACTTGTTAGGTGTTTTTGCACACAATTATAGCCCCTGAGATGTTATTGTGGAATCTTGATGTCTAATTTACAGCACAAACAAAATATCGTCGATGACCTTCCAAAATGTTGTATGACAGGTTTATGCAACTTTTCAGTACACAAGAAAAACATTCATATAGTTTAAATATTTGTTAGATCTAATTAGATATTTCATTTGCAGGAAGCTAAAATATTTCCAAATTTACCATTTTGTGAAATAAAATAATGCAAGCTGTCATGTTTTTTAACAAGACTTATTTCCACATGTTTTTATTATTTTTTTGTATTTTTCAGTGAACAAATAAAATATCAAAATGTTGTTAAAGATGAATACAGTCCTGGAGAATTTATATAAAAATTACAAACTGTTGTATTTTTCCATTTAACATTCACTTAGTGGTTTAGAATAAAAAAGATGAAATAATTAGACATGTTTATCATACAAAATGTTAGTCCCTTCTTATTAGGATCAAAACTCACAGATAAAGAGAAGTTCAAAAGTAAAAAGCATATCACATCTGATAATTCTTATAAGATCTATTCTGAACTACAAATTTCCTATTTTTATTCAAATCTTTGTGGTAACTTCATTTTCCATTTGTTTTGTGTTTAATCTATCTTTAAATATAATGAAACAATGTAAAAAAATAAAAATTACTCTGTTTGAAAAGCTGTTATCAACGCATGATCAACATTGTCAATGTGTTCATAATTTATATAACAATTTGGAATAACCAATATGCTACCAATACATATTCAATATTTTGTCACATATCATTTTGACTGGTTTTCATTGCGCCAATAAGAAGAAGAAACACTGCACAAGTAAACTGTAGAACTTTAATAACGGAAACAGGGGAGATACAAGGGTAGGGGAATGAAACGACAATCATGTTTACATTATTCAAGATTTTCAAGATTTCAAGATTTATTAAATAACGCTCAGACACAAAATTTGTGTTACATGAGGAGAATACAATGTAATCAAATATATAGACGAAATGGACAATGTAGACAATTAAAGCAATGCATTGATATTTTTTACAAACAATGATAAACGCTTACAGACATTAATATTACAGAAAGACAATAAGTACGACATTTTATCAACATTTGGGTACTGTGTGTAATAATTAGGTAACCATTTTTTCCTAAACATTTGTATTGTATCGTTTTGACACATGAAAAGAACATGAAATTCATCTCCAAGATGCTTATTACATAAAGTGCAAATCCGTTCATTTTTGGGTACATTAAACCACCTTCCCGTTTCGACTGGAATTTTTAAATTGCAAGTTCTTAATTTTGTTATCCAAATTCTGTTATGGTCTGGTAATCTCAATAAGTATTTTTCGAGACGAAAATCTTTTTTAAACAATGCATGAAATTCGACTCGTGAGGAATTGTAAATATCTCTAAACCATTTTTGTATAAATTGATCTTGTAATATTTGTGTGACATATTTTACATCAATAGAACATATCTTATTTGTAAAAACATAACTCAGACCAGTATCATTAAAAATACTTTAAATGCAGTTAATCCATTTAAACATTTGACTACCATTATTTTTTCTTGAGTGTATTAATTGATATAATAAACTACTGAGTTTCTCATTACTTTTTACAAGTTTAAACCAATATGAAATCATTCTAGATTTTATTTTAATATCCAAAGTTGCTTTTAATCAAGTCCCATAGTATGGCGTTGGCTACAGGTATATGATATTTTGTAAGACTCAAGATGTGTTCCCTCCAAACCCAAATATATGAATAACTCATAACCGCTCAATTTGCAATATACGACATTTTGGGAAGTGTAATATTGTAAATCAGCGGTAATATGGCTAAGACAAGTCATAGCGGCATACATGAAATATGGATACTATACTCTTAAAACCTAATATATATCTTAAGACCTGTGTCTCGTTTTTTAATGTGAAAGTGTTGAAACGTTAGATTTTCTAACACTCTAAACCACTCTACATTTGCATATTTGGTAAAGTGTTTAGTGCTAATATCGATTTTATTTTTCAGGCCAATGGGTCTTTTTATTTCTGCTAATTCACCATTAAGCTATATACTCCTTTAGCTTATTCACCATGTCTACTTGAATGTGACCTGGTTATCGTCTTTGGTATATTAACTCTAGTTTGTACCGTTTTTCTATTTTCTATTAGTTTCGTGGGTATGTTAACTAAGTTCAATACCATGTTTCTATTTTCGACTTGACTGGTTGATTTAGTCATATTTTGCATTTCTATTAGTCGATTCAGACATATGTACAGTTCTTGTTTTACCGATTTGTTTATGAATATATGTTTGTTAATGGCGTTTAACGCCACTTTAAGCAATTTTTCAGCTATATCATGTCTTCAAATTTTTATTGGGGGAGGAGGCCGCGTTTATGAATATAAGTAATACAAAGGTGGTATGTTCTTGGTGTCAAGTTAGACATTTTCAATACTGTTCAATACAATTTCAATTGCATTCCTGCAATAGTTAGGCATTTGTATATTACAAGCATACGTTTTAACGATCACAAACATGCATCTTGACAAATCTTCTATTCTAACCGGATACATTGTATGGTCCGATTCTAACTGTACCAGCGGTCTGATAAATCGATGTCTATTTACTTATATAGTTTTATTATTGTGTTACAGACCTCCGGAACGCTTATGTCCAGTGATTAGTTTTACCTCTTAATTGATTATTGATCCTAATGTATAAAATACCGAGTTATGCTACGAAGCATGCATATATATACCTAACTACTTATAAAATTATAAATTTGTAAAGAATCTACTTGTTTTTTTATTACTGGGACAATAATGTGAGGGTTCCAGTGCTCGACCTACAGAGACGCACAGCGCGCCATCGGGTGGCGAATAAGGGGCCCTCTCCTTGAGGATTGTCGGTTCATAATACGGAAAGTCCGTTATTTAATTTACTACTGATGTAATTATAGTTTCGTTAATATAAGGATAAATATTTCGTTGGTTTTCTTCACATAGAAATTATTAAATTTATATTGTTCAATACAGATTTCTACAAAGTTGTTGTATGTACACTACCTTTTGATTGTATTTATGTATTGCTATATTTGTGTATTTTTAGGTTTTATAAAAGAAGTTGTTATAATAAATCATCTGACAATTAATTTGTGTTTGAGTTCTACTGGGCCGGCTGCATATACAGACATATTAACGTGATAAAAAAAACAACTTTTGAAATATCACTCACAAAAATTACATGTTAAATCAATAAGCAATAAGTACACGAATTCAATATGAACGTTCGTAAACCATCAACTTTGTCTGGAGTGTCTATTTATAGCTTATATAAAAACGCCAAGCCCTGTTCATTGCAGACGAGCATTGTTTTACTGGCCTTATGTATACACAAGGCGTACTGTTTATTTAAACCGTCATTTTGTGACAACACAATTTTTTGCTCTCTGCCATCTGCTGAAATCGCCAGAAGATTGTTACTTTGCCTGCATGCTACGTAAATAATACCATTCATATCTACAGCAATTCCAATTGGTTCCTTTAGCGCTTCGTGACTAAATGTCCATAATAATTCCCCCCTCATACTGTGACAAAAAACTTTGTTATCGTTAAAGTCAGAGTAAAAAATCATATCTTTGAACGTAGTCAAGCATAATACGCAGTCAGTCTGAATGGATACTTCTTTGATACGATTTCCGTCTAAATCTAGAATGACGATGGTTTTCTTGTTGTGTTGACAAACAGCTATTTGCGAATCGTTAATCCCAATACCGTAACAATAGCTTTCCAATTGAACACTTTTAGCAATATAGTTCTTTGAAATATCTACAAAGTTGATTTTATGGTCATTCCAGGTCGTAACTGCAACAATATCGTCTTTTACGTGACTTACGTCTATTGGATAGCCCGAAAATTTGACAATATCTCGAACATATATACCATCCTTTCCATGCATTATAAGTCGTTTGTTATTCGTATCCACGAATAATGTTTTCCCATCTGAAAGTATTTCGCAGCCTCGTATGCAAAGTGGTTGACCTCCCGTAGGTAGATTCATCGTTTTCTCTTTTGAAATCGTTATATCATTAACATTTTTAAATCTTGATAAAGAAATCTGGGCAGCTTCTTCTGTTATTTTTGAAAGTTTAATACTTTTGTTTTCATAATTAATTACGACCTCTCCAAAACATTTAACATCATTTTCTAAACGCATTATTGCTGGGGTTATAATTAATTCTATGTTTGGTTCGCTTAAAGATTCATTTTCTTGAAATTTCTCTAGGTAGGCATTTCCGTCTATAGCTTGTTTTTCTATCTGTCTCAATCCTTCAAAAGTTTGCAAATCTGTGGCAAACAGTTTAATATTTTCTATATTTTCTTCTGCAGTTTCTATGATTCTAATTGAAGTGTCAATTTGGCTAACCAGTGCATCGATCTTTACTCTATATTTCTCTTCTGCACTTTTCAACTCCTGAATAGTTTGATATTGTGTCTTGTCCAAATGCTTGTTAATTGAATCTCTAAGTTTCTGAATGTTAGATATACTTGTCGCCGTTTGCGATGCAAACTTCTCCGTACATTTTGTTAAATGTTGTTTTATTGTTACGAAATTGTTTTTGACCTCATTCAGCTCTCTTTCTCGATTTGACATTGCGGCAGATGTCCTAATATTACCGACGACTTCACTGAGAGGCCCTAGGTCCCGACATTCTCTGTGGTTTTCTTTCAGGCATTTTACACAGCACGGAGCTGCATGAAAAGAGCAAAAAAATTCGAACCTTTCTCCTTCATGGTAAGCACATCGATTCGTTAAAGATTTCAAAGACAATGGTAGTTTGTCAAAATTCTCGACGGTCATCCTTTTGTGTTTTTTTAATTGTTTAAATCTACCATGGTGTTTGTCACAGTCCAAACAAAGAAATTCTTCACATTCACCACACCATGTAATAGCTTTAACAGATTTATCATCTTCATGATTCGGTGTGCAAAAGTGGTTCAACGAGGACGCCATGTGTCAGCATTCAGCTGTTTCAGACGAACGTAGTTTTACTACAAGTACAAAGCGTATATGAGCTATTAAGAATTAACGTACACACTAACATTTCAGAATTGTGATGTGGCTGTAAAAACGATAAACCGTCTAATTCAAGTGATATGTTGTTCTAAAATATAGTCTTTTTATCGTGGGTTGTCCGAGAATTTGCTTTTCCGTGGAATTGGAAAGTTGAGCAGCTGGATTTTCGGATAGTTTACGGTGATTATCATAAATATTTGACCAAAAACATAAAATATTTTTATTAAATATACGGCAGATTTATGATTACCTGTTAATAAAATGGCCGCCCTCTGTCAACAAGGAAGTAAATAGCGCGATATTTATAATTATATCAGGTAAAAAATCAGGTGACATAATAGATATTTTTTATCGGAAATCGTTTTTATTGTTCCGTGTTTTTGATGGTAGATAAATTGTAATAGGTTGGTTGATATTTTAAATTCCACCTAATTTGTTGGAAGCTATGCGCACTTGATTTGTTTGTTTGTTTGAATGGTGTTTTAACGCCACTTTCAGCAATTTTTCAGCTATTTCATGGCGTCCAGTTTTTATTGGGGGAGGAAGCCGGAGTACCCGGAGAGAACCCCCCACCTGCGGTGGGAAAACTGGCAATCCTTGTCAATTAAGATTGGAGTTATGCGCACTTGACCCATAGAGGATGTCCCGTGCTGGTAGATTTTGGTATATTGGTAGATGCAGATGTTCGGGATTGCCAGCTAGGTCGCGGTCCATAGTTGGTTAATTAATGGAGTGTGCAATGTTTCTTGTACTGTTGTACGTTATACTACCCCCTCGTAGACATCTACAAAGGTATACAAACTGATATAGGCACAAAGTAGCATCTTTTACGTCTTACGTAGCCCTCTAAATACTTTTCCAGTGATATACAAGATGTGTGTCCTGCCCATTTGTCCATCTCGTCCAGTCAAATACAAAGTGCCCTGATCCTGTTGAGCATCTCATGATTCTTTCAATCAATCTTATTGAAATTAAAGTCAAAATGTTCAGCACATGAATAATTTATTGCCAAAATTTAATGCCAATATATTCCAGTGTAGTTCGAATCAGAGTTCATGTTGAGATTTGAGATCGATTTAAACTTCTAGTTAGAGTTGAGTTGGATTTCAAGTTAAATATCGATTTCAAGTTGAAATCCGACTTACACTTCGAATTGCTGATCCGAGTTTTACTTCGTGTTAGTTGGAGTTCAAACAAACTACACTTCGAGTTCAGAAAACTTTTGTTTCTTGTGTTTGGATCCTATAAAAGACTTATAAAAACATACATATTTGGCGAAACGTGCAAAAATAGGTATAATTCGGCAGGAACCAGTTAAGATTATTTCGCACATCGGGATTCTGTTCTAATTTTGTCCTCCATAGGTTCGGACTTTTATTGGGGTTGGTAAGATTTAAAAATTTTGGCATTTTCGGGGGGCCCGAAATATCGTGTTTTTGGGTATGAAAAGACATTTATTTACTTACCTGACTTTGGTAAAATGAACTTTTATCCTTTAATATAAAATCTTATTTAAATCTCCTTAAAGATATTTTTAAAACGGTGTCTGTTAAGCATAATAAATAATTATAAATATAAATATGAAGTACAACTCGATGTTCAAACCGAACTATACCTCTAACTCGGATGATCAACTTGAAATTGAAAAATTACTCAAACTCGAACATTTAACTCAAACTCTAAATCAATACTCTAAGTTATAAGAAGTCGGTCAACAAAACATTTAACAAATCTAGACAAATCGTGTAAATTTCGTGTTTTTTTTAATTGCAACTACGATTGAAATATAAACCGTTTTTGTTTATTGTTAAATGATTATTACTGTTATAACAAAGTGTGATACTTTAAACTTGATAAGATCATAGAACTGTATAGAAATGACTACAATTAAGATAGTCGAAATTGCACTGAATACATAGCTGAGATGACTGAAATAATACAAAGAAATAGTCTTTATCTCGTATAGTTCGAACATCCAGTATATAAAACTTACAGTAACTAAAACGCTGTTTATTTTGTAACTATTTATTTCCTAATATACCGGTATTATAAAATGAGACGTATTCTGGTACGTTATCTCTCTAGACAGTTGAATTTCCTTGCCCTGTATTTAGAACCATCTTAGCAAGTCAGAGGTTCGGAGTTCACCTTCACTCCATCATTTAGATATGGAGCGAAGTCTAGACCCTTGACTTGAGATGATGATTTAGTGCTAGTTAAATGGTTTGTTAATTGTATATTGTTCCGGAGAATACCTAGAACAATAAGGTATCATTAACATTGATTCTTTAATATAAGAATATAATTTGATTGTTTACCACCTGTGAAATATGTGAGCTTTTCTTTAAATTTGATTTTAATGGACAATTTACGTATGCATATATTTTAAGCCTTTCTTGACCTGTTGTGATAATGGGTCCAAAGTAGTTAGTTTTTGTTTCTGACGTGGAGCTGATGACATAATATTTGCGTTCGGTCTTGTCCTATGAACTGGCAAAAACGATATCGACTAATCCACACGTGCTCCTCCTTTGAAAAAATGTGTGCTGCCGCGGGAGACACAGATAGTCTGTTCTGTCTTTCAATTTTTCTCTCGTATTAGAAATTTTAATTTGTATCTGATTTCTATGGATTCTTTATTTGTTGACACAGTTTGTCCGAGTTTGGAATCCGTTGTGAAATCTATGTTTTAAGGATAAAAGATCGAAATTCTTAATTTTTTATTTACTATTTAAGACATTTTTTTATTTATAACCTAGTTTTCATATGAATATTTTTTACATTCCTCATTTGTATATTTTCCAGTTGTATATCAACATATTTATACAGTGTCTGTAGGCGATTTTCTATACGGGGCAACTTTTTGATATGTCTGCATGTATAATACGTTTTTCATGCTCGAAATAAACTTAACATTAAGTTACATTAAAAAAACCCAAACAACTTTTCGTTTAACAGCTCGCCTGAGTGTGAAGAACATATTATGGTTTAATAATATTGGTTAATAAATAAATGTCTGTTTATTTTGCAAAAGTAAACTGTTTTATGTAAGAGCGATTGTCTCTATTATGGGTACCTTACCTGAGTATACAACAGTCATTTAAGCAATGTTGCTAAACCCCAATAAAATTCCTTGAACGAAATGTTTGTAAACCCTATGGTAATATGACAATTAGAATAACACACGTTTTATATTTTTCGGGAAATTGGATATGTTTTATATTTCCACCACTACCCCTCCACCCCAAACCTATGCTAAATTTGATTTGAGGTCATGTATATTAAAAATTTTACTTGTATAAATAAGCAACACGCAGAAATAAGATACGATTAGTAATATTAACAAATACACACAAAAACACCCGTAACAAAGCTTTGGTCAAGTCAGAACTCCCGCTACGTTATATAACTTCCTGTTTATCCGGAAACTATAAATATATTTATCTCATCGCGATAAGTATACAACTCAGTACAACACGTGAATTGTGTGTATACATAACAATGTTGTGTTGGATTATTTTGTTGTTTTATTATGCTGTCCATAGCACTACAGTTCTTGATACAATTAACCAATTATCACACGAAGTAGACAAATTACAAACCAAGATGACTATAAATGGAACACCTCCATTCTCCTGGCATAAAGATGAGGGACTATATCCAAGTCACGTCAAACTCAACTTCCACGGAAAATTTCAGATAGCAGAAATACGTGAACTGTTTGAAGTTTTTGACAATAATATGTTTGCTACTGCATGGATTACTAATTGTTTGCTTGAGGCCTCTATGTTGGGTGTCGGTCCTAGCCTTTCACCAGCTCAAGTAAAGTTATCCTTAAAGGCGATCGGGCAATATAATGACAGAAATCGTCCTTATAAAAACTCCATTATGACATTTTGGCCGCAAGTATACAATTCAAGTACTGGAGTCTGGGAGAGCGCCCCTCAAAATCTGCTTGACCTGTTTGGTTTGACAAGCAAACTTCCCGTAAAGACCCTCGAGACGTTTCTGAAACTTATCGGATTGAAGGATGTTGAACATGTAATGGAAATTCTTCTCAAGGAAAAGTGAGTAAATATATTCAACATTCGTCTCTACACTGATGCTATAATTCTCTGTTCCATTTGTCATCTTTAAATAAAACACCTTGAGTATATCCTATAACTGAGATTATATATTATACCCCCACTCGTAAGAGAGAGGGCTATCCGCCCGGTGCAAACTTTTGTAACAGATTTCGCGGTTTCTACTAAAGGGGTTGATTAAAAATTTGTTGCCCAGCTTTAGCATGATGAGTTGTACCGTGCCTCCCCTTGCTAAGTCAGTCAGTTATCTACTTTCTGTTTTCCGAGCCGAAAAAATGGTCGAGTGGGGGAATACTTAGCACGACTTAGTGCTGGTCCATGTTCATATTTTATTAACTTTTAATTATTTTGACACGTGATATATTTGGTAAAACAGGTGATAGTAGATCATGCTTACATGAATCCAATCAGCGTTAGAAGGCACATAACAAGAGGCACTAATGGTAATACAAATTTATTTACCAATGCTCAGGCTCCGCTATAAAGGTCACATAGAGTAGGGAATTGGTAGTCGAGTGGTTAAGGTGGATTATCATTCCGTATTGGTCACGTGCCTGTCAACACTGAGATTGAGAGTTAGAGTCTTACAGAGGGCGCGCTGTGTTCGACTCAAACCGTAATTGACAAGGATTTTCAGGATTCATGTTCGAAGGTCCGGGGGGGGGGGGGGTGTTTCTCAATTAAAACTAAACTCTATGATATTATAATAGCTGAAAAAATGTTAAAGCCTATTCAAACAAACGTTATTTCGTAGACGAAAGTAAAATCAAGTTCCGACTTACGCCTTGACCCCTTTCCCACGAAGCAATTATCTTAATTATTGTTTTTGTTTACAGAGACACTTTTCTAAGAGCATTTCACATCCCACCAGATTTCGATGACACTTTTATTAATGTTGGACTTGGTAGTCTGCTCAAACAGAGTAATATGACAGATCTATACAACGAATGGACGAAGACAAATTCAAACCTAACCTCTGTATTTTCTGAACTGAAAAAATACGCCTACAGGCCCTACTCCTCGGATAGAAACCAAAACTCGATAGACCCAAGGACATACTTTTATCTTCGTGATTATCTGTCAGAGAATACCAACAGAACACTAGCTTTAGTTCCTACATGGGTATGTAATACTGCATATAGTTTTAAAGGTTCTGGCCTAACTAGTTGCTACTTATGTTATGCTATGAAATCTTGAATATGCACTCATATCAACATTCGCGTCATTGAAGATTCATTAACAAACGAAAAATGTCGATTTCTCATATCTACAACAATAACTGACATAACTCCCCGTATAATTGAATGCATAGTAAACAACAGAAATGAAACGTAGACTTCATTAAAGGTAAGTTGGCTCAAACATAACCTAAAAGTTGTGATTAAGATACAAGAAAGTTTTTTTTAGAAAGTTTTGAATTATACCAAGTGTGTTGCTGTTTATAACTTCCAGAACATTGAAATATTAAATGGATTTACCCTTGATACTGGAAAATATTTCTAAATTCATGCAATAAATAGAATTAAACCAGCCAAATTAACAAGTTATTCACTTACGGTTGTTTAATTGCTTATTTCACATAATTACTGTAAATTAACAAGAGATTTACATTTTAGATCCAGAATGTGGATGAAGCCAAAGCGAACTATTACAAAGGTGTCGCTATGCCTTTTACGATCAATAATGTTGACGTCACTGTGTGTGCTAACGTTGTGTTTGGTATAACATCTGGACTACTTAGTGGACTGGTTGATAAAAGTACATTCGATGATGATTTACAGGTATATACTGCGTGTTTGAAATGTTACAATTCGAACTCAAGGTAAAACCAAAAAGAGGCTACTTAACACCACTCATTTTATGTTGGTTGGTCATGCATTTCAAAAATGTATATATGCATTCTTACATACATAATTGTTTTTTCTTTTATTTTATTTATTACATAGCCACCATTCTGAACATTTCAGTTTTTTTTCTTATTTCAATTTGCACACGTAGATGACTTGGGGAGTTTTTCACGTCCTACACCGACAACTTAATGCCCTTGGTCGAACGGCACACGTAGATATATATAGCCAGAAGTTTATAAGTATTTAGTAAAGAGTACTTCGCGGATTGAGACACGTGACGCATGCCAGGTTTATATAACTGACAAGTTAAATGAACATGGTTTATCTTTATCTTCTAAATTTAAATACTAGTAAGGTGATTTGTAACAAATGCATACATTCCAAAGATAGCTGGTTTTGTTTCATTTAAGATGGGTGCTTGTGTTTTTTTAGATAGATGTATCCTTTTTTCTAGAAAGCCTAAGTCACGTCAAGAAAAAAACATTTTGATGTTTAAACCCATGCTATGTCTGATTATTTATTAAACGCTGTTTATACTCTCGTCATTGTTTTTCTATTTACTCCCATGTTGCCGTTTCAGAACATTTACAACCACACTACTTTGATGATAAGCTATGAACTGAGCCACAATTTCTCGAACAGACGAGATTTGGCTTTAACGTATTACCCTTCGAAATTCGAATGTTATTGGTTTGTAGCTAGAACGTTATCTCTTCTAAGGCGATACAAAGCGACACAGCCACTTCCTTTTAAGGTAGGTGTTTTGAATTTGTAAATTATTTTACCGGTTAAACGTGGTTGAAATTTTACGAATTGTCCTTCACCTTTAAATTATATTATTGTTTTCTCTTATTTTGTGCCTAAAGCTGAATCCTTTCATTGATAAGCACAGTGAACGACATGAACGAGTTAAGTTTAAACTTGATAAGCACAGCGCACGCGTTGAACTTGATAAGCACAGCGCACGAGTTTGAACTTGATAAGCACAGGCGTTGAACTTGCAAAATGAGTCAACATGTCAATAATGGTCAGGAAATATTAAAGAATGAAGTTTTAGCATCGAAATATTAAGCATTACACCATTCATCCATTTTTTGTAGCTACTGGATACCGTGTTAGATAGGTTCACTGAAACATTCAACGGACCTGTGTTGGACGACATTATCTTTTCTGCAAAGACCGATAAATTAAACCGCATGTATTATGACGATTTTCTTGGTAACGGAGATTTCAGTTTGACGGGTTCGCCAGTTGTAAGTATAACTTTTATTAAGTTCATTAAGTTCATTTGTAAAGCGGTGCATGCGTATCACAGAAGATAGAATTGAGCTGCGTGCGCATCCTGCAAATAGTTTCAAGATGACAATTTGTTTGGCCCAAATTGGAATGCCTAACCTCATACATTTATTAAGGTCTTTCCCACTACAGTGGAAAGACCTTATTGTATTTCGTCTGATTATTATTATTCTTTTAATCTTCCGCCGCAAAAAGGAAAAAAGTGTCTTGACGTATCGCTTTCAAACTTGGCACACTTAACCGACACTACTTGGGCTCGATCTGAGTCACCCTGCGAAACCGATCTATTTTTAGTAACGGAGTTATCTGTCCCAAACCCAAAACCCTTGTGTTCAAATAAACTCACAAACCATGACAGATATCCAAAATATAAAGTGGGGAAAATGTTGTCTGCCTTATGGCCATGATTTGTCATGAAAAAAAAATTCTTCAATCCACTTCCTGTTTACGCGATTTTGACGCGAAATTTGTCGAAAACGTCAAAGTTGTCGGATTTACACAAAACTTGGTTTCCAAGTAGATATAAGGGTCCTAATTACATATATCGGATCAAAAAAAAATTTTGGTCCACCATTTTCAAAATGGCCGCCATTGAAATTTTGTTTTCAATATATCTCAAAAACAATAAAAAATTGAAGCAGACAATATATTAGAAAAATGTTCCTCTCATTGAGATCTACGTTTGATATAAATAGTTGAAAACTGTGCGACAAACCGTTTTCGAGGTTATGGCCCTTGACAGATTTCGGCTAAATTTTGTTTTCAATATAACTCAAAAACCATAAAAAATTGAAGCAGACAATAGATCAGAAAAATGTTCCTCTCATCGAGATCTACATTTGATATATAGTGTCGAAAACTGTGCGACAAACCGTTTTCGAGGTTATGGCCCTTGACACGTTTCGGCTTAATTTTGTTTTCAATATAACTCAAAAACCATAAAATATTGAAGCAGACAATATATCAGAAAAATGTTCTTCTCATTGAGATCTACATTTGATATACAGTGTTGAAAACTGTGCGAAAAACCGTTCTCCAGGTCATTGCCCTTGACACGTTTCGGCTAAATTTTGTTTTCACTATAACTCAACAACCATAAAAAATTGAAGCAGACAATATATCAGAAAAATGTTCCTCTCATTGAGATCTACATTTGATTTAAAGGATTGAAAACTGTGCGACAAACCGTTGTCGAGTTATGGCCCTTGACACGTTTCGGCTAATCAGTTTTTGGCTAATAACTTTTAAACCTTTAGAGATAAATGGCCGACACCGTGAACAGTTGAAGCAGACAATACAAGGGAAAAATGTTCGTCACATCGAAATGTACAAAAAATGTTTTCATATATGAAAGCGTAAAACTTGTTGTTTTTTGAGTTATTGCCCTTGATTCATATTTTGAAAATGTTTTTTGCTTTATAACATTTTAAACGTTACAGATGATGAATGAAACATATGGTGCATTTGAAAGAGAATTAAAATTCCTACAAACATATGTTTTTTGTGACCAATATGTCAAGCCCTTCGATTTAAAGTCATTATCAACCATATACCTAGACATAACACTACCAAAATGCCGGGAAAGACCTCACATTTGTTCTTTGAACAAATGTATTGACATTTAATTTTTTATGTTATACATCTTTGAGGGCATATACATATATTAATTTGTAGACGTATATATATAATATATATATATATATATATATATATATATATATATAAACGTCTAAGTATTGTGACAACCATATAATATATCTATCCAGCGGATTTCTGAAACATCAGAAATACAGGGTTAATATCAAATATTTATATATACGTCTACAAATTAAGCCCAACACTGTTTGAATTAGATTTTTAACACTGTCAAATTTTTGCTTTCCCTCAGCGGGATTCGAACTCACACCGTTGTGACACTGTGGCACCAATTCGCCTGCACTATGTCCAGCGGTCTAGACCCCTCGGCCAAATCCGCTATATTAAAATATAGCTTCATTAACCGGGGTGAATAGTAGACATAGACATAGTACATGTGTACTAGCGTGTGACGATGGAATTTTCGTTACCAATACGTATTAATTTGACAGTAATCTAATTCAGCATTTTGTATATATTATATAGGATGACAAAGTTACTTGTCATACAGTCACAGTAAGTAATTTATATACAAACGTCTATGTATTGTGACAACCATATAATATATCTATCCAGCGGATTTCTGAAACATCACAAATTAAGCCCAACACTGTTTGAATTAGATTTTTAACACTGTCAAATTTTTGCCTACCCTCAGCGGGATTCGAACTCACACAGTTGTGACACTGTGGCACCAATTCGCCTGCACTATGTCCAGCGGTCTGGACCCCTCGGCCAAATCCGCTATATTAAAATATAGCTTCATTAACCGGGGTGAATCGTTGACATAAACATAGTACATGTGTACTAGCGTGTGACGATGGAATTTTCGTAACCCATACGTATTAATTTGACAGTAATCTAATTCAGCATTTTTAGTAGTAGGGTGGGTGATGTTTTAGACCCCGCAAAAACGCAGGGTGCAAGGATGCATTCAAATATGGGCATGCTCCGCCCCCTTTCCATAACGTCACCGGAAGTCGAGATTCCGATAGCATGAATCATCGCACACCTGTCATAACGCGTGACGGTCCGCGAGATTTAAATATTCGAATGTACCAATCGAAACGGATGGTTGTTTGAATTAAATAATTATACGATCTTGTTCTAGTTGTGTCTTCGGGGGGTTACGTCATTGTTAGTAAATTTCAACTTATTATTTTTATTATATAAACAGATACAATTTTATTTTAAGCGGTGGTATTTATGTCAATAATTTTTTTGTATATAGAATGGAATTAATTACCATTCGGTTAATTAAACGATATCTAAAACATTAATTTACAATAAATTATTTCAAACGTAGCGCCGATTATCGATCCGGTCGTACACACCTGTCATAAAGCGTTACGGTCAGTGAGCCTAGTTTATAGCCTATACGTTTAATCTTTCAATTCAATCAACATGTGAAACTTATCGTAGTTCTCATATTTACTTTTCTATTTACAATATTCCTTCTTTAAAAAATTATTGTCTTTATGTATATACACAGATACAATTTTAAGCGGTGGTATATCTGTCAATAATTATTTATATAGGAATTAATTACCATTCTTTTTTTTAACCGGTATCATTATTTATTGGTTAAACAATCAATATTTTTAAATGGCGAAATCAATCGACACGATGATAGAGATGACTTTTATTAATAATGACATAAATTTAATACACGAATATATACAATGATAGAGTCATTGGTACAGGTCTTTCAGTGTGTTCTCTATAATCAGCGGATCTCTACCAGAAAATTCCTTCACTATGTCCTCCATGCTAAAGTTCTTGTATCTGTATTTGACGAAATGAACGCAGTACAGGCCACAACTATCTCCATCCTCTATGCACTTGCACTCTGCTGAACTTGTATTGGGGTCCGTTGACGATCAGTACGTTTCTGAAGCGTGGATGATACGTTTCCGGCGCTCTTCCAAACGAATCGAAAAATTCGGGTGGACCATTGAATGGGAAATGAAACGCCGCCTCCACCAACCACTCCCACCACCACCACTGCCACCACCACCACCACCACCCACCACCACCACCACCCACCAACACCACCACCACCACCAGACTATTGGAATTTATAGTCCATGGGAATGACATTTTATAAGAGGAGGGTGGTTGATATGCATTTCATCCACCATGGACGAGTTTTACTTATTCGTCAATAGCTATGATTCTTTGAATCTTTTCCCTCAAAACAAGGGCGGACAATTTAGAATAGAGCTGCCCAAGACTTACTCGATGGACGGGGAGTGGGAATGTGCTTTACTGGAGATGACGTTCGTTCCAGCATTCGAAAGACCGTCGAAAAGGCTCTACGTCTGTTGTGATGTGATAGGGGAATGGTCTTACGTCCAGGACACGTTCCTGTCACTACTACAGTCTGTGGCAATACGCCCGGAAGAGATGACTGAGGCGATTTTTGAGAGAGCAATTTATATGCCAGTCGAAAGCGGTAACATGAAGAGATTAGAAATCACATTAAGAGACGACCGATTACAAGTATGTCGCTGCAAGGCTGACCACGTGTTCTGTTTGCTTCATTTTCGAAAAGTCATAAGAGGAAGAAACTCAACTACGCAATAAGGATGCAGTGTCCAACTTGTCAACACCCTCTTTCCAGAAGAGATGCCATGTTGAGGCATCAACGAAATAAACACGGAACAGGAATGACAACAACAACACCACCACCACCACCGACGCTGTCACACAGTTTCCGTCTCCGGCATCCGTTTACCATGATCGTGTCTGGACCCACTTCCTGCGGAAAGACGTACTTCTTGAAGGAAATGCTGCGCCGAGCCCAGAGCACGATCGTCCCGCCGCCCGAGAGGATCGTCTGGCTGTACAAACGATGGCAACCCCTCTACGACGTGATTCAAAACACGGTCGTGTCTGCAGTGAAATTCGTACGCGGCATACCGTTGGACTTGGACGCCGACCACTACTTCGATACCGGGACCAGAAACTTGGTGATCCTCGACGACTTGATGACCGTCTCGACCAAAGACGCGCGCATCAACGACTTGTTCACCGAGGGATCGCATCATCGCAACTTGTCGGTGATTGCCGTCAATCAGAATTTATACTTTGGAAAAGATCCGACACAGAGGAGAAATTGTCAATACCTGGTTCTTTTCAACAATCCCGTGGATCGTCAGCCCATAGCCACGCTCGGTAGACAGATGTACCCGAGGAAGAAAGATTTCTTGTTGAAAACATTCGAAGAGGCGACGAGAAAGCCGCACGGATACCTACTCGTAGACCTGAAGGCCGAAACACCCGAGCACCTTAGACTGCGTAGTGATGTCATGGAGAGGGACGAAGACGATGTCATGAAGAGGGACGTAGACCTGAAGTCCGAAACACCCGAGCACCTGAGACTACGTAGCGATCTCATGAAGAGAGACGAAGACGATGTCATGGAAAGGGACGTAGACCTGAAGTCCGAAACACCCGAGCACCTGAGACTACGTAGCGATCTCATGAAGAGAGACGAAGACGATGTCATGGAAAGGGACGTAGACCAGAACGACGAGACACCCGAGCACCTGAGACTACGTAGCGATCTCATGAAGAGAGACGAAGACGTTGCCCTGGAGATGGACGAAGACGAAAGCTACTTTGAAGACCCCAGCGAACCCGACCTGATGGCCTGTCGAGAATGTGGACTGGTGTTTGCACATGCGCGTGGACTCTATATACATCAAGCCCAAAGATGTTCGAACGACGAACGGCCGAGTAAACGCTGTAGAAGTGAAGCTGACGAAGGTACCTATGGATACGTGTTGGAGTGTTTCCTAAAAGACTTACCTGTCACGGTGCAGACGAACTTCCTTCTGAAGTCAAAGACAGACCACAGAGTTTTATCGTCAACACTGACCGATGCGACGGAAAGGAAATCCACTGGGTGGCGTTTCATTTCCCATTCAATGGACCACCCGAATTTTTCGATTCGTTTGGAAGAGCGCCGGAAACGTATCATCCACGCTTCAGAAACGTGCTGATCGTCAACGGACCCCAATACAAGTTCAGCAGAGTGCAAGTGCAACCCGAGGATGGAGATAGTTGTGGCCTGTACTGCGTTCATTTCGTCAAATACAGATACAAGAACTTTAGCATGGAGGACATAGTGAAGGAACTTTCTGGTAGAGATCCGCTGATTATAGAGAACACACTGAAAGACCTGTACCAATGACTCTATCATTGCATATATTCGTGTATTAAATTTATGTCATTATTAATAAAAGTCATCTCTATCATCGTGTCGATTGATTTCGCCATTTAAAAATATTGATTGTTTAACCAATAAATAATGATACCGGTTAAAAAAAAGAATGGTAATTAATTCCTATATAAATAATTATTGACAGATATACCACCGCTTAAAATTGTATCTGTTTATATACATAAAGTCAATAATTTTTTTTTAAAGGAATATTGTAAATAGAAAAGTAAATATGAGAACTGCGATAAGTTTCACATGTTGATTTAATTGAAAGATTAAACGTATAGGCTATAAACTAGGCTCACTGACCGTAACGCTTTATGACAGGTGTGTACGACCGGATCGATAATCGGCGCTACGTTTGAAATAATTTATTGTAAATTAATGTTTTAGATATCGTTTAATTAACCGAATGGTAATTAATTCCATTCTATTTAAAAAAAAATTATTGACATAAATACCACCGCTTAAAATAAAATTGTATCTGTTTATATAATAAAAATAATAAGTTAAAATTTACTAAAATGACGTAACCCCCCGAAGACATAACTAGAACGAGGTCGTATAATTATTTAATTCAAACAACCATCCGTTTCGATTGGTACATTCAAATATTTAAATCTCGCTGACCGTCACGCGTTTTGACAGGTGTGCGATGATTCATGCTATCGGAATCTCGACTTCCGGTGACGTTATGGAAAGGGGGCGGAGCATGCCCATATTTGGATGCACCCTTGCACCCTGCGTTTTTGCGGGGTCTAAAACATCACCCACCCTACTACTATTTTTGTATATATTATATAGGATGACAAAGTCACTTGTCATACAGTCACAGTAAGTAATTTATATACAAACGTCTAAGTATTGTGACAACCATATAATATATCTATCCAGCGGATTTCTGAAACATCAGAAATACAGCGTTAATATCAAATATTTATATAAACGTCTACAAATTAAGCCCAACACTGTTTGAATTAGATTTTTAACACTGTCAAATTTTTGCTTACCCTCAGCGGGATTCGAACTCACACCGTTGTGACACTGTTGCACGAATTCGCCTGCACTATGTCCAGCGGTCTAGACCCCTCGGCCAAATCCACTATATTAAAATATAGCTTCATTAACCGGGGTGAATCGTAGACATAGTACATGTGTACTAGCGTGTGACGATGGAATTTTCGTAACCAATACGTATTAATTTGACAGTAATCTAATTCAGCATTTTGGTATATATTATATAGGATGACAAAGTTACTTGTCATACAGTCACAGTAAGTAATTTATATACAAACGTCTAAGTATTGTGACAACCATATAATATATCTATCCAGCGGATTTCTGAAACATCAGAAATACAGGGTTAATATCAAATATTTATATATACGTCTACAAATTAAGCCCAACACTGTTTGAATTAGATTTTTAACGCTGTCAAATTTTTGCTTAGTATATATATATATATATATACTAAGATTTTAAGCACGTGTGAACAGTACACTCCAACCAGGAGTACCTTGCATTTATAATTTTCGTGAATCTACACAAATTTTCAAGAGCATTATAGTTCCGATCACATTAATTGTCAAAATATTGGTACAATAATGTGGCAACAGTCAATGTCTTGCTCTAGAGCATAATATGTTATGATATAATGATATTCGTCACTGATATCACTGGATGCCCAAAGAAGGCACAAAACCTAGCAATTACGCATTTATGCTGAAACTGGTCCTTCAGTTTTAATATATACTTGTAATTAACCAAGTTGAGATGGAGGGGAAATTGATTAGATATATCTGATGGCACAATCAAAACAGTTAATTGTGTAGTTTTTAAGTTTCTTTAATTGTTCATGAATTTCATGGGTTATTGGTAACATACCTTTAGTGTTCACAGTGCTCGACCCACAAAGCATCCTATCGCATCCCCAGGTGTCGGATAGAGATGCCTTCTTGGGAGCGTGAGTTTTCGGGTAATAATAGGAAAGACCATAGTGGTAACGTGTTTGGATAGTTCCACGCTCTTTGCACAAAAACAGACCCATTTTGTAGATACGTTAAGAGTAGGTTTGTTGTATCCGATACTTTTGGTAACTTTATCACAGATACTCATACTCCGTACTTTTTGCAGTGACATTCAAAAATATATTTCCCCTTTGATTTATCTTTCCCTAATAGATTTATTATTTACAAATTTGTTCTCCCGAATGTAGCTGCAACACTGCTTGCTGGACGTAAAGCAAACATCCAATAAATCTTTTAATGAATTAAGTTGTTATAATTTTGTTTACTTAAGGAAACGACTATTGGAAAAAAAATTTTTCATGCACGTCTTTAATTTACAGAATAGAGCAGAAGATCGTCTGTTTACAACGTCCATGGCTCTAAATACACTATTAGATGCGTTTACAATCTTTAACTCGAATACAAGAAAGTTACAATGGGTCGAGTCAAGTGGTATGTATATCCGTATAATGTATTCAATTTAGCCATCTACATTCGATCATCGGAGTGTCAACCATAGAATTGTGAGTTCGAGTTTTAATTCGTGGAGCTGTCCTCAAATTATACCAGTTTGCCTGGTCTGGGCTGGGGTTTTTACCGGGCACTTCAGCTTCCTCTGCCAATAACACTGAGCGCAATAAAATAGCTTAAAATTGCATATGAAATTATTTAAATTAACAAGCAGAACATACTGGTGTAAAAAATATCTACATTTATTTCTTTAATAATCATTTTTGTAACATATGTTATTTTTTAAATATGTTGTTGGAGGTCTATATTGAAATGCAATAAACTATTTATTCCTTTGCATAATTTTTTGTCAAATTTCTGTTGACAGGAAATATTGAAAAAGTCAAGTTACATATTGACCTCAGTGTGACATATCTTAAGGAATATATCTTAAGTAGAGAGTATAAGATTTGGAATGCTTTCTTCTCTGGGTCTGGTAAATCAAAACAGGTAGGTTTATTCATAAAATTTATATACAACATATGACGTCATTCACTTTAATTTTTAACTTGAGGGTCACATTAAGGCGACCTCTGAAATGGCCAATCAAATCTCAGCTTTAGTGATCCAAGCAAGATTGTAGTTTCAAAATCTCAAACTTATGGATAGGCCGAAGAATTTCCCTGATTTTAATCATGTTGTGAATAACGAAGCTTTACAATATTGTAAAGAATTTATATACATGTAAATAAATTAAAAAATCCTAAAATCCTAAATACTGACAAAGCACGTTTGCGCATGCGGAACAATGGTGGTACCCTTTTTTTAAAGCTCTTGGTTTACTATAGAAACCGATGTCTTTCTCCATTAATACCCTCTTTCTAAGCCGAATATTATCATTTCCTCACTGAGGCAGTTATCTTACACCTTCCGATTTGTTAATTTTTTCAATTTATTTATCTCAGTTGTTGTTGTTTAGTATTCCTTACCTCATATACCCTCATAGCAATATTTACTACCCATAATTCTCTACCAGTGTTAGCTGAATGTAAACATCCTGTCAAGCCAACGTGCGTTTACAGAAGGAGAATTCAAGTATGTTACAACTAAATAAGATGTTTTTATCCTTACTTTAGCTCTTTTAATAAAATACAAGATCAGTGAATTAGAATCAAAACACAGAACACTTTATATTGTCAGGGACACAATTCATCACCACAATGTCTAATCAAAGTTAATCAGATGGACCAGTATGTAGAAATAAATCAGTTTTATTATACCCCTGCAGCCTACTACTGGCAATGTCTTATGCACCTGAACCAAATCCAGGACCCAGACCTATTAAGTATCCTTGTGCAATATGTGAAAAGGCAGTAAGGTGGAATACTCCAGGTATATGTTGTGATAGTTGTGACAAATGGTACCATCAGAATTGTATTAGAATGAACGATGCTGTATATAAATCAATGGCTAATATATCATGGGAATGCTGTAATTGTGGACTCCCTAATTTCTCAACATGCCTTTTTAACACCACTACATTTGAAACTTCGAATACTTTTTCCTTTCTAAATGAGACAGAGAACTTATCCAACATAAGCTTTGATCAACCAGCAGCTACCTCTTCTCCAGCTAAGCTTGTTAATGCATCAAGAAATGACTTACCACTCAGAGTCCTTATTATCAACTGCCAATCAATTAAGTCACCAGGGAAGCCAGCTCAACTCGGCAACATCATAGAATCTACACAGGCAGACATTGTGATAGGTACTGAATCATGGCTTAAACCAACCATAAACAGCCCAGAAGTGTTTCCATCAAACTTCAAAAGTAACAGGAAGGTTAGATTAACCTCAGAAGGTGGAGGAGTATTCATCCTAGTATCTGACAAATACGAAAGCGAAGAGCCAGAAGAACTAAAAGACAATAGTGAATGTGAAATAGTATGGTCAAAAGTAAGAATAAAAGGATCAAGCGACTTGTACATAGCATCACTCTACAGACCACTAAAAAATCATGACAACAGTTACTCAGACACATTAAACAACCACTTAACCAGAGTCACTTCACATAGAGGAGCTCATATATGGATAGGTGGTGACTTCAACTTACCAGAAATTGACTGGCAAAATGAAGTTGCTAAACCCTATTCTCAACACAATGCAGAATGTCATCAACCACTAGAAATCAGCAAGAACGCATACCTTTACCAACTAGTAGGAGGCCAACACGAATAACTGAAGACCAATCCAACATCCTAGATCTTTACAAATAACAGCACACTAGTCAACCAAGTACGAGTGATTCTTGGAATTGGTGACCATGAAGCAGTTTTTGTAGAGTCAAGCTTAAGACTAGTAATGAAACAAATAAACACCACCAAGAAAAGTACGCAATATAAGAAGGCAGATTATGACAACTTTAAAAAGGAACTAAACAATTACTACAAAGATTTTAAAACCCTAGTAACACAGAATGACTTAGCAATCAATGATGTATGGACAACGTTTAAAGACAAAATTACAGAACTGATGATTAAGTATATACCACAAAATACCATCAGAGGCAATAAAACCAAGAAACAATGAATCTACAAAGATGTGAAGGCTGCATTCAGGAAAAGAAACAAGCTATTTACAAAACAGAGAGCAACTAAATCCAGAAAAGACATCAAGAAATATAGATACTAAAGCACTTGCTCAGAGAATAGAACGCAAGGCATACTGGGATTACATCAATGACATTATTGAGATTGGAAATCCAGAGTGCGAAGAACAACCAGGTAAACAGAAGCGTTTCTGGTCATACATCAAATCGTTGAGGAAAGACAACAGTGGAGTGATACCCCTAAAAGATAATGGTAAAATGCATGCTGACCCAAAGGATAAAGCAGACATTCTTAATAGACAATTTGAATCTGTCTTTACACGAGAGGACACCAAAACCACACCAACACCATCAGGCACACCTTTTCCATCAATGACAGACATAGAAGTAAATGAAGAAGGAATCAGGAAACTAATTACCAAGATCAACCCAAACAAAGCTTGCGGCCCAGATAAAATCACAGCTCGACTCTTAAAAGATCTTGCATCAGAATCGGCACCATTCCTCACCATTGTTTACCAGCTTACACTAGACACAGGAAATGTACCTAGCGACTGGAAGTATGCAAATGTCAAAGCATCATTCAAGAATGGTGACAGATTCAAAGCTAGTAACTATCGCCCGGTATCTCTTACTTGCTTTTACTGTAAGATCCAGGAGCATATTCTGACAACAAATATTGTTAACACCTAGAGAAATATGACATCCTAACAGACTGCCAACATGGTTTCAGAGCAAGACGTAGCTGTGAGACTCAACTTGTTACCCTAATACACCAGCTAGCATCATCTCTAGACAAGGGTATTCAACAAGACCTAGTAATCCTAGATTTTTCAACGGCTTTTGACAAAGTTCCACATGGTCGATTAATGACAAAACTAGATTTTTATGGAATCAAAGGCTCAACATACAGATGGATACAGGATTTTCTTACCAACAGATCACAGCAGGTTATAGTAGACGGAGCAACATCAGATCCAGCAAATGTCATCAGCGGAGTTCCACAAGGAACAGTATTAGGTCCGTTTCTTTTCTTAATTTTTATCAACGACCTTCCTGAGTGTGCCACATCAAACACCCGGCTATTTGCAGATGATGCCATAGTCTATAGAGATATTAGAAACAGTCAAGATGCATTAGAACTTCAGAAGTATTTACTGGCTCTAGAAGAATGGGAAAGTACTTGGGGCATGTCGTTCCATCCAGACAAATGCAACATCCTCCGGGTAATAAGATCAAAGAACCCAATTAAGTTCAACTACCACCTAAAGGGACACAAACTAGAGGCGGCCGACACAACTAAGTACCTAGGCGTTGAGATCAGCCATGACTTGTCTTGGAACAACCATATAAATAAAACTGTAAAGAAAGCGAACAGCATGCTGGGTTTCTTGAAGAGAAATTTGCGAATTGCCAACAAGCAGACAAAGTCAAACGCATACTACAGCTTCGTTCGACCTAGCTTGGAGTATTGCGCATCAATATGGAATCCATACCACACACAGCAGATCCATAAATTAGAAATGGTACAACGTAGAGCCGCAAGATATATGACAAACGACTACAGAACATCAAGTTGCGTAACATCAATGCTAGAGACACTGAATTGGGAATCTATGGAAAGTAGAAGAACAAAGATCCAACTTGCCATGCTATTCAAAATCATCAATAGATTAGTAGATATACCACCAGACGACTACCTAACACCATCAACTACAAGAACAAGAGCCACTCATGGGAAGAAGATACTGCAATACCACACTAGAACAGACATCCTTAAATTCAGCTTTTTTCCAACAACCATAGTAGTCTGGAACCAGTTACAAGCTCCCATAGCTGAGACCTCCGACTTGGTATCTTTCAAGCGGGGGTTATCCTCCCTTCAGTTCTAAACTGTATCTGGGTCCATATTGTTAGTAAGCACTAATGAAGGTTAGAGCTGTGCCGGTTGGGTGTATACCCAGGGGCCGCTTCGGTAGCCGGATTGGTCTGACCAGAAGAGCAGAAAGCAATATGGAATCGAGTTTATTATTTCTATCTATTCTTTCAGTTTATATCCTAGTTTTTACATTTTTACACTTTCTTTCTTTTTTCTTACTCTAACCGCCACCGCAGTGCTTTTAGTTCTGGATCGTAACGGTCTACCTAGACAGTGCTCTGTATACAGTAGATATAGAGTTAGCCATCATTTGTTAAAACAACTTCATACGGTACATTATAAATATTTATATTTTTATGGGTGGGGGTAAAATAATGTTATAAATAATTTGTCTTTTGACGATTGGTTCTGATGAAACACAATACACACCTCTATTTTTACTTGTTTCATACTTAATTTTTAGCTCTGTAAAAAAACAATAAAACTGTCGTTTATTAGTGTTAAGCACAGTACATATATCTCTTACAAAATGACAATAATATAAAACAAATGAAGAGAACAATTAAAAACTTATTATATATAGAAGCTGCTGCAATGCTGATTGATATAAAATATATTGATATACCTTGAATCTTCACATATAAAAATCAGTACAATTTAACAATCTTACATGTCTTCATAGTAACATGTATTGTAACAGTTATTAAATACATCTTTGTTTTAGAGCATGCCATTTCCGTACCCGGCTAATAGGCTGGAATTTTTTAATGGAACGAAATTCAACCCAGACAAATTTCCAAGGGGAGCTCCATTTATAATTGGCTTCGAAGGAGTTGTATCGGATGCAGACTATGCTGCAATGCTGAAAGAGCCTCATTTTGGGGAATATACGCCTATTGACTTTGAAGGATTTAATCCGCCAAGTGAACCCGAGGGTTTCTTTCCATTTTGGTCATCGGATGCTTATACGTATGCCACATCAATGTTAGCATTCTCTAAATACTTGAATATTGAAGGAAATACTGAATAAAGTACATCATACATGCTCAGTTTGTTTGTTTGTTTGTTTTTTTTTTTGTTTTTTTTTTTTGTTTTTTTTTGTTGAACCAGAGCTTGCCTTTTGTTAAAGGCATTTCTTATACAATTTTAAGTGTGTTGTAATTTCATATGTACCTAACTACATGATTAGAGCTAATATCTTCCTTGTGGCGTTCCGGATTGGTACATCCTCCCAAGTCAGGGGTTCTGAGTGATGGAGCGAACGCGGACTCAGAACCCTTGACATGGGAGGATGTGATGATGGAGCGAACGCGGACTCAGAACCCCTGACTTGGGAGGATGGGATTGGTAGTGAAGACAAAGACCACAAACCTGAGTAACGCGCTCAATACATTCGCGTGCAGCCGCTAGTTTGTTACTGACTGAATTTACGATATCATCCTTTTTAAAAAGATAGCAAGATTTCTTGTCCATTATCAGATTTCCAGTTTATTAAATATCACATTTACAGTTGGCATTGTGCATATTTGATCATTTTTTACTAAAACAGACCAAAAAAAAACAACACGGATAATAAACCAATAATCACATAAAACAACGAAATCAATAATCTTTTAATGATATATTAATTTGTTAACATTAAAAATGTACAGCAATTGGCTATAAGCTATAGTCAAGACTAAGAGTGACATTATGATATTTACAGAAAAACCACATTTACGCTCAGAAGTTATAAAACACACAGGTAGATTATATATACATAAAATATGTTTTTTGTTGTTATTTACATTTTCTTCTCAATGTCTACACACAACACGAAACTACTTTGGAACTACGTTACCCCTGACGGAATGTTTTCCGAAACTCGTCATGCCCTGTATAAATCAAGTATTCTTTTGGAGAATAACAAACATCATTGATCATTTTATGACATAGAAAAATGTTACCTTTTGTGTTCATAATGTATTGACATTATATATCGGGTAAAACAAACGGGAAACAGGAAGTACTATTACGGGGAAAAAGTACTATTAACGGGAAACAAGAAGTACTACATTGTATATTAAACAATAAGTAATATTACCCTGAAACAAGAAGTACAATTGAACAAGAAGTAATACTACCCGGAAACAACAAGTACTTTTACCGGAAAACAAGAAGTACTATATCAAACAATAAGTAATATTACCCGCAAAGAAGAAGTACAATTAAACAAGAAGTAATTTTACCTGGAAACAAGAAGTTATATAAAAAAAGAAGTAATATTACACAGAAACAAGAATTATCACATATTTGGTAGTAATATGAAAATTTTTGCATATTTGATATGACCGGAAGGGATAGACCGATATTAGCCCTCGGGTCTAATATCGATGATAGCCCCGGTGGCTGATATAGGTTTTTAGCTTCCGCTCTCATTTTCCACTTCCGCTCATATA
Organism: Limnoperna fortunei; assembly: GCA_944474755.1. Taxonomy (NCBI): domain Eukaryota; kingdom Metazoa; phylum Mollusca; class Bivalvia; order Mytilida; family Modiolidae; genus Limnoperna; species Limnoperna fortunei. The sequence continues at coordinate 53,361,787 of OX104122.1, forward strand.
TCAACATAGCAGACGAACTTCAACTAACACAATGACGGATGACAGGTGATGCTGTCACTGCCGCAGTGAAAAAACTGGAAAAAACTTCTACATTTGTTGATAGTATGAAAAATGAAAATACGAAACAAAAAAAAACACCCCAAAACAACAACAAAACAATGAGATTTTATTGAGTGACACATCTGTGATAAATACTTGCTTTCTTCCAAAACCTATAATATTGAATTGTTGAGAGTGTTGTGTATGTTTTTGTGTTTTATTACTTTTTTTAAATATTAAACTGTTTTCAACTTTTTTTCGGATAAAAGGTTCAAAAGTGGTTATTAAATATGTGATAAACATATGACATGTCATTTTCCATATCGGCCCTGGTATAAGCCCTCCAGCAAGCTTTCGGGCTTGATATGGGAGTCTCGGGCTGATATCAGAACCGATCATATGGAACGACAACACAATTAACGACCTTTGCTAGTTCCCCATAAAATAGTGTATTTCCTTGTAATTTTGTTCTTTGGCTTTTTTCTTGTTTTGCTTCTACTTTGGGGGCTTATTGGAAAGAAGGATGTTTGAAAAAAATTAAAATTAAACATTTGATGAAAAATAATGGATTAGGAGTACTTTGGTCTAGTGGAAGGATTGCAAATTTCCTGTTTTCAGAGTCTCTCGGACTTCATTTCTGAAGATAGGGATGCTTCCAGAGCTGTACAAAGAGTTAGAAATGGTCAATTTTTCTAAATGTTTGATATAGTTTGAAAGTGGTATGGTACTTTCAGGCCACTAAATTGCATGCCAATAAAATCGGTGGAATTTTTTTTATTTGACTTTATGTTAATATAAACAAAGAGGGAAAATGAGGTCTTCAACAATTGTGGTTTTGTTCCGAGATGTAAAATGCCATGTAATAATCTATTAGTATTACCAGGAAAGTAAACAAGAAGTTCTATTGCATTTGTAATAAAAGGTATCATTTCAAAAATCATATAAATTCAGTATTGTTGGTATCTAGGCAACATGAGCCTGTTATAAATAGTATAAAATCTTTCTAAAAGACCTAATTAAAAGAATTTGTTAAAAACAATGTTTCCAAAGGTATATGCAAAGAAATAATGGTACTACATATGCACATCAATGACTATCTTAAAATATTTAAAAAAAGTTTTGTCGTCCAATTCCCAACCATTTTACTGTATATCGCATAGAAATCACTACAAAACATAAAGCCAAAGCGCCATCAACAATTACCGTCTAACTACAATTATGTAGATCCTTTGACGATTTGTTTTAAATCAGAGGAGCTACATTATTGTATGGCGAACAGAAAACTCACGAACGCAACAAACAACAAGAATCACCACATGATGGGTTGTGGGTTTTATTATTTTATTTTATTTTTTTTTTATTTTGCTCCTGTATTTAAAGTGTTAACGCACAAACAGACTGTATTTATTACTTCTCTTTAAATATGCATTTACTGCTTTTTTGCCGTCATATATATGTATTGTATTATCGTGGAGAACACAGTTGGTAAGTTGGCATAACTTGATAATCAATCCATTATCCGTCGTCGGAAACCCACCTCCGGTCGCGTTCTCGCATTGCTACCACTACCAACTGTGGGAACACTTGCGGATATTTTCTCGTTTTAGTGAATATTCGTTTCATTTAATTAGCTAATCGGAACGACGTTTATTGGATACACTATTTATAAACCGAAACTGTGTATGTTATGTTTTGTTTGGTTAGTTGTGACGCTTCGCCGGAAGTACAAGCGACCAATCAAAATAGAAATTAAATATTCATGAAAACGAGAAAATATCTACAGGTTACAATAGCCTAATTATTTGTTAACATGACAACCGGAAATTGTTTACCCCAAGATAGTATGCAGAAGAAAATACACGGAGTCTTCTGATTGGATGTTGGAGTTCTGAAAGTAGCAAAATTTAAGACTATAAACGTTATTGATTGAAAATGTTCGATATTTGGAAGGAAATTTTTAAGAGCCCGGAAAATTAGCTTAAAACGATTAAAGAGGAGGTTGGAGATTTTGTCAGTGTTATTCAGATGTCATTCTTTGAACAAAAGTTTTCGCTCCTTTTTGCCGCACGACCTATACTTTTTTATTTGTTAATAACGAAGTTTTGCATTGCAACTTATTCAGAAAACTGTTTTCCAGCGTTTATTTTTGAGATTTTTCACACAAATGAACTTAATTGCAAAAAGTACCATATGGGAAATGCATTGTAAATAATATCGCATTTGTAAACTACAAGTGTGGCCCCGGCCGGTAAGTGGTAGCAAAACGACAAAGCGACCGGACGTGGGTTTCGGCAAATTGTTGAACAAACAAAAATAAAACAAAAGCGAAGCGGTGTGATAATGTAAATGGTATCGAAAAATACATAAGCTCGTGTAACCATCGTGAAAAGTGTTCACAATGCCGGAATAAAAGCTTTTCGTATTATTTAAGGCATATTTTCTGTACGGGTTTTCGAATGGTGTAAACAGATCCAAACCAGGTGACTCCTTATAATTTATTTTTAACTATAAATCTTTGAATGATGTAAACAGATCCATGTCAGGTAACTCCTTACCATTTAATTTTAATAATAAATCTTTACAATGTTAATGGTAAAAACATCAATGATGTCATGGGACTATTTGAATTTCAACGGCGCAAGAATAGGTAATATGACGAACGCAAGTTATAATGTTTAATATCTGTTGATCCATTCGAATTACCAAATCAGATTTCAGCGTACAAATCAAAATAAAAGTATTTCCTTATTACAATAAATGGAAAAATACAAAAATGAGTACGTGTAGAAAATTCAGACCAAGACAGTGGGGTATATGTTCCAATTAGCATGTGTCATTGTTCATTAAATAATATAATCCTATAGATAATCCTATAGAATAAACAAATGCTCATAAATAGATGTCCTTATTTTTAGGATTAGGAAACGAGTATAAAAAGTGTTTGTGTCAAATTTCAGGTCGATCTTCGGGGTTTGAAACTTATCGAGCACTTGTCAAATGTCGTTAATTATTATGGCTTAGTCTAGTTTAGTTCAATTTAATTTTGTGTAAACACACTTTACTTAGTACGATAAATGTAGTGAACAAAAGTCACACAACTTAACGGAAATACTCTCTACTACACAATTATGATTAAAGTTTAAGAAAATGCAAAAATCAATGACTATGATCAGAAGCGTGTCACACTAAACTCAATAAACATAACGGAGCGTAAAAGACTGCGCTACTGATGTTAGTGTCAGCATATATTTTATCTATAATTTAACATCAGTTGTAACGTGGGAATACCGTAAATTGGGTTGCAGTCAGTATGACAAAATTAAACACATAAAATGTTACCAGCACCAAAAAAAGGATGCTTCTTAGAGAAAACTGCCAAAATATCTCGGGACGCCGAATTTTCACACTTCACGATACATTAACGAAATCTGTGTCGTCTGAATAAAGCCATACGTCAGATAGTAATGGCACACAGTGCTTATCAATATGTACACGACAACAATACACAACAAATATGTTTTCATTTTAAAATCAAGAACTTTGTTGATATTTTCTTTAGCATACTTGTTGTCTTGTGTATTGAAATAAAGTAAGATTTATATCTATGTAGAATAAATATTAGTAAATACCGGTTATATTTTCTTTAACGATTCGTTTTTCATTTGGATATATATTTGAAACGCAGTGCAGTGGAGAAATTTTGGGTTTTTAACAACGAGATTTCGGTATTCCAGAAAATCTTTTGAATATTCGATTAATACCACTTAGTTCATTTTGCTTTTTTTCTGATAAAAAAAAAGATTTTGTAAAACACTTGTTTGACTATGCAATGCTGTTGCGTATATTGGTACTTAGGCAGTTTTTATCTATTAGAGATATGGAAGATCCAACTCCGCGGATGGGTCAACACCAATTAAATTTAGAACGACCTAGGCAGTGTCCAGACCAATTCGCACTTTTCATATTAGTCAAGACAGGTTTGAACTTTTAGACGACATAGACTGTATCAGACTTTCTATGCTAGTCAACATTAAGTCCAATAAAAGAAGTCAGAGTAGATGGACTATTATTAACAAATGTAGTACAGTCAAGACTAAGGACAAGTACAATTTTAAGACTAAGTCGCGTACCAAACTAATCTTTTTAGACTTAACTGTATTGTATTGTATTTTATAATAAATTTGTTAAAATATCAAACAATAAATATGAATAATAGGTAGGCAATAACAGGTAATCACATACACATACTGATACAACGTATCTGATATATTTCTCAACATATTTCAGTTTTTCACGTTTCTGTTATTGAATACCTACACGATTGACATGCTGAATCCTTTTTTTTTGTTGTCAGAACGAACACATTCCGTTGACCATCCGTATTCTGTGAATGTCACTTCTACAGGAATTTTTTTAGTAAAGACTGAGGAATGGCTTCTTTTGGTGTGCCGACTCACTTTGGTTTACCTCTTATTATGAGAGGGTCGCTCTTTCCTATTTTCTTCAGCGTCTTGTACCGTTGTAGACTGTCATTAGTTTTGCACACGTATACATCCGGGACACTCTGACATGGTCTCAGATGAAGCCTTCCGTTACTCGTTTCGTACTCAATAAAGCCATCTACAGTTTTACAGCGCGTGACCATTGGACTGCTAATATTTATATTTCGTTTCTTGTTATTTGTTTCTATGTGTACAACTACAACTCGGTACAGCAATAATATGATTACCAGAGAATTTTTCGAGGTGAAAAACATGTTTGTATAACTTACAACTTTGTACTTGAATATAAGGAGGAGACGCACGATTAGAAACGGACAATCCTGCATGAAAATTGAAATCAAAATGCCGTATATCTCCGGATTACAGCAGAACGAATTAGGATCGTGGGTTTGAATTGAATTAGGCGCTCCAGCATGGTCTCGTCGAGCTCTCGTTGCCGTAAGAACAAGTGTAAATTGCATCAAACTAGATGTCCAAATACCAAGAACGATGTAGCACAACAGAGGGTTATATTTAACCTAAAACATATTGAACAAAACTCATAAATACACATTGTTATCCATTACTACAGACGCATTCGTAACTTTCAATAAAATTAATAATTACTACATGTAATATTAATAATCGAAAAGAACCATCTACATTCGACATCATGTACTGGAGCTATCGATGGGAAATTTGCTGCCAATAAAATGTTCCGTTTTTAAAATAATAAATTTCACCCGTTGAATATCAAATGTTGGACATATCATTGACAGATGTACATGTAAAGATAAAATTAATCGCTTATCTAAGGGGCCGGTCAATATTTATTCGGGTGGTAGGACCGTTGCAAAATGCAATGGGACATGTACTCTTTTATGCTGGCATATATATGGGACTCCAAGTTTTGTTATTTTCATTACTGAAAGGACAGTCAGTTTTTTAGTCATAACAATATCATCAATAAAAAACTTTTTTTTTCTGGCGTTTTAATTCCAAACCAACATTCTGTAATCGCACAATGTTTAACAAAAACAAATACTGAATTGTAACCATAAAATTATTCACTAGATAGGACTCCGGCTTTTTTATAACACATCTGATGTAGGAGAGCAACATTTATGTATTTTAGGGAGATAGGACATAGCCTTATAATTTGAAATGCACGACACCAGTCCCAACACTCCAATTAATATTGACCGGCCCTAACTGAACTCTGCATATAGTCCATTGAGAATTAAAACTTTGGAGAGGAAGACTTTGCTGCAAATATATATGTTTGCTGACATAAATGTTTGGGTTCAATACTTACGGTGTCCTCATTGAATGCTTCAAAAAATTCTACAATATCAGCAGCCGTTCCAACATAAACCAAAAGAAGCTGAGATAGTTGGTCATGGGACAAAGCGCCTTTTGGAAGCAACCATCTTCCGACGATCAGCATCAGCAAAAGAAACTGTTCTAACACCCTTAGCCAAAGGTCAGAGGGTAAGGCAAGCGGTAATGTAATTTTTCCTATCTGCAATTCAAATTCAATAAAATTTAATAACATAAGTCTGCATACACTGTATTCTAAAATCCCTGGATATTCCAGTTGACGTAGCATAATCTAAAAACCACATTGTTTATTGACGAATCTTAGGTTATTAACCTTGACGGCCCAACCAGAATCATTCGGTGCACATTTTGTGGTTTTAACGTGATGGAATCTCACTTGTAAATTAAAGAAGAAGCATCGCTTTCATGACGTAATGTTGATAAAGAATGCGTCGTTAGTTGCTTTACTGAATTTATGAAATGCACTGAACAGCTGTTTACGCGCACCTGTTAATTGCTGACATGAGGGTTAACACCAACGTATATCGTTATCCCATTACTGTACTAGTAATTACTGTAATGTTATCTGGTAACAAATAACTTGTTATTAAAATCAAAATGACGTTGTCGTTCTGTTGTGTGAATAATACGACTTCCTGTTTTAAAGAACTAAAAAGAAATTGCCTTAAAATGCAGATAACTTTTTTGTATTTGCCTTATACTTCTGAAAATCCAGGTTACTTAGTCAAATAACGCATCACATGTATCGCGTATAGATGCCGATTATCAGCATAATAGTTCAAGTTAAAGTCTTTGAAAAACAATTTACAAAATTTTGGGTTGATGTCTTTTATCTATTCAAATATAAAAGCCTTTTCCACAGTATATTAGAAACGATAATATAAAACAAGGAAATGTGTCCATATTATGTATCTGATTATACTTACTACACAATATGGAGCTTTTCCCTTTATAAGGAATTGAGACGATGGCAAAAATGTTTATATAACTATTTAATAGTATTCACCATTAAGTATCCAGAGGCTCGTATACAGTCTGAATTAACGCGAAAATTGTTAAACTTGTGATACATATTTAGTTTACACCAACCAAGATGCCACAAATGTCCAGTAAAGTTCTGGCCTGTTGTGATTGATTGGATGTTTGCTTTACGTCCAGCGAGCAGTATTTCAGCTGTATTCAGGACGAGTCTGGCCAATTGTGTATACTTACTCCAAAATGTTTTGCTTGGCATTGAATTTAGAATTGAAAAAAATAAATGTTTTTTTTTATAGTTAAAATACTGTTGTCGATGTATTGTCCTTTTCACATTTAACCAGACCGTCGCACAGTTTCACAAAAGTTGTACGGTTAACACACGACTTACGACCAGTCGTATGTAAAACGGTCTGTAGAAGACTAGTAGTATGTTGTATGGTTTGTAGACGACTTACGACCAGTCGTATGTTGTACGGTTGTGGACGACTTACGACCAGTCGTACGTTGTACGGTTGTGGACGACTTACGACCAGTCGTATGTTGTACGTTTATATACGACCTTCGACGAGTCGTATGCTGTACGGTTTGTGAACTGGACCATTAACAATTTAATACATGTAGTTGGTTACATTTGCTTTTATTTTGTTACTGTTTTCATGTAATTATATTTACATTACGTATGTCTTTCATCGATTTCCTAGATTTCTATTGGTTTAACCGTTACGGATGACGTAGAATCATTTGTTGCCTTGCTCAATGAAACCGGTAACCATGAAGAGCACGCGCTTCCTTGACGATGACCGCAGAAAACAAACAACGCGGGGTAATTTAAATCAAATCAACTACATTTAAATCAGAACCCGGCATTTTTTAAATGAAATAAGATGTAAATATAGGAATTTAATGCATTAATTCATTGAAACGCGGTAATGAAGCGAGCGCTTCATGATGAAAATGTGATTCGGTCAACGCTATCATACGTCAATGAAACTTCGAAAGAAGGCATTCAATTCTGAAATGAACCATGCTCGCAGCATTACCTACTTATACAACGTACCCCATTAATATCTAAAGATAGATCCTCGTCTGTGTTGTTTTGTTCTTCTGCTGTAGGGAATGATGTATTTTTATTATATTTTTCGTCAATGCGTTCATGCATATTGTGAATTTCCAAAAACCAAATGGCTGGTACAACTGAGGCCAAGTAGAAGAAAACACTCGGACAAAACCTGTAAAGAGAAGCATAAAATATTTAGCACAAATCCATAGTTATATCGAAAATAAGACTGCGGTTTTTTTGTTTTATGGGGAATTTGACTGTTTTGTGTAATTATTTATATTTTCTTGCCAGCTTTCTAAACAAATTAAAACAAAACGCACTAAACCAAATACTTGACAATTATAAACTAGCTACAAATAACCACATTACACCGCCACATACACAGCAAAGAGAAAACATAAGGTAAGCTGGACTGACCTGGCATCAATATTTCTTTTTTAAATGTATACTTTCTTCTTGGTAAAATTAGGTTTGATTGATTGATTGATTGATTGATTGATTGATTGATTGATTGGATGTTTGCATTACGTCCAGTGAGCAGTATTTCAGTTATATTCAGGACAGGAACAAGTTATCAAACAATACATCAATTGAAAAAGGGGTGGGATGGGACACAGGGAACACAATGCTGACTGCCACTGGAAAAGTACGGAGTATTGGGTAGGGTCGGAGAATTTAGCATTTTGTAGCAGCTACAATGAGCCTACTCTTTACAAAAGGGATCTTTATCGTGCAAGGAGCGTGGCACTCTCCAAACACGTTACCCACTATGATCCACGGCCAGGCTTTTAATATAGTGAGGGGGGTATAAGTAAGCCTCATAGACTCACAAATAAAACAATTATCTCGTTATAGCGAAATAACTTCTCGTAATAACGATGTAACTATCTCATAATAACGAGATAACTTTCTCGTAATAACGAGATAATTATATCGTAATAACGAGATGATTTTCTCGTAATAACGAGATAAATGTAAGTGGGGTTGTCTGTAGTTTGTTAACCTATTCGTCTTTTCTAAACATTATTATTTTAGAGAGTGTTTTAAAATTATTTAGCAAAAGCTATTTTTCTAATGCTGTCATGTCAAGGGAAAACAAAAGCATTAATGTATCTTTTTTTACTTGTATTACTGCTGAACCCATATTAAGTAAGTGTACTAATACTGCATATAGCGAAAGTAAACTGTCCATAACTTGACACTGTGGACTGATGAGCCACATAATGATTATCAGTGCTACTCAATCAAGTTATTTCCTATTGTATTAGTGGTTAGATTGAAATATCTGGAAGCAGTGTCTTTATTTTACCTTTATTTACATGGATATTACAGATTATCAGTTGATTAATGTAGAAAGTTAACTTTTTCACTGTTTAACTTCTTTTAAACAGTTATTATTATAGAATTTAAGACGATTACCATTATGTTGTTTGATGTTGTTTGATGGTGTTTAACGCCACTTTCAGCAATTTTCAGCTATATCATGGCGTCGGGTTTTTATTGGGTGAGGAAGCCGGAGTACCCGGAGAAAACCCCGGACGTGCGGTAGGAAAACTGGCAATCCTTGTCAATTAAGATTGGAGTCGAGTACACCCTGCCTGCAGTGAGAATCGAACCCGCAATCTCAGTGTTGACAGACCACGTGATCAATAGTAGAAGAACTACCTTGACCACTCGGCCCCCGAGGCCCCGATTACCATTATGATAGTATTAATAAATATTTTTTTTATAAAGGACTGCTTATATCCCAGAGTTTTAATGACTGCTTTAACGGTTATCCTTGGGTCGTTATTACAGATATAACCAGTCCTTTTTGAAAAAAAACACAATTCTTAATACAATTATTAACCTGTAAGAAGAATCTAAAACAAAATCTGGAATGAGACCCAAACTTTATCTCATCAATGTCATTTGTTTTTTGTCTTTATCTTTCCCTTTAATATCTTTTTTTTTATCAAAATGTATAAAAAATGAAATAACTACTAAGTAATTGATAACATCTATAATAGATCGAGCAAAGCCGTTATGGACTGGCAAATCCGAAATGACCCGGGTATAGCCATAACGGATACCTCCATAATGGGCCAGGTATAATACATAAGATGTGATATAAATTAATGTGTTCAAGAAAATATATATACAAACTGGTTCATAAAAGCCTTTCCTTACTTAACTACGTAAAAATCCTTTTTTAGGGAGTATACTTTTACAGGATTACTTGAACTTAAAAATATCAGTTTTTTGGCCAAGACTGATAAATTAAAAAGCTACAAAAGGTCGCGAATTCTAATAACTAGACAGTTATCTCCGTATAACGCGAAGGTAACTATTTATTATAATATTCAGCATCCGTATTTAAAAAAAAACTTTGAATCAATTAAACAAAATTGTCTTCAATTTTCACAAACATTAACGACTTGTATGGCGACTCTCTATTTATCGTTATTTGTGTTGGCAACGTGATAGGAGACTGAAATGTGTTGGATAGACTAATTAGATATGTCTATAAACACGGTGTAAACTTTGGAATAAAAACATAATTATGTTGAACGAATAATTTCCACGTATTTATAATTACTCTTGATGAGTTCCCCTGTGGTTAAAAACATCGGAACCAGGATGAAAGATAAATCATATTAATGAAACTTTACCATACAACTCTCTGCACATAAATGTGAATACGATTGCAGGCTAGCGCTTGGTATAATATTCAGTGTTATTTGCCAGTTGTGTTAAATACATGTCAAATCATCTATACAATAGGGATCCAGTAAACAGAAAAAAACAGGACCAATACAGGAAAAACAGAAAAAACACAGAAAAACGGGGCAAATACAGAAAAAAACAAGACCGAAACATAAAAAACAGGCCCAGTACAGAAACTCTGGGACAATACAGGACTGTCACTTCAGGTAATTATTAAGAAACAAACGCAATCGCTGGTATTAAGTACATTTTTGATATGAAATAAAGCACATTCACCAGATAATAATAAGTCACTAACCTGAAGCGAAACTTTCATAACAACATTGGGGTCAAGGTGAATGTTCTATGACACTTTAAGGCCTAAACATGCAGGAAAGGTTATCAAACATAAAAAAGATTTATTAAGAAAAATAGCTTTTCATATTTAGGGTTACGTATTAGACCAGTATTATGAGCCGAAATAGAACAGATTTATTACGAAAAAATACATTTCCATATTTAGGGTTACGAGCCGCAATAGATCAAGTATAACTGGATTGGCCGAAGAACAACAACATGTTTAAAAAATTGACTCATTTGGTTAATAAAAGTTTAAATTAAATGCATGTTTTCATATTTGGCATGTTTTATTTATAAGGGTGTTGCATAGGGCCAGTACAGCATCCACTTGTACATACTGCAGATCCAATATGCAAACAACCATTTAATACAATAGTATATATCTATTTACGAATTAAGTGTTTTATACAGGTTATCAACTCTTATAATTTAATTTTGTTCTTTTACGAGACTTGTTCACGTGCGCAAAATCTTAAAACGTGTGTATACACATAACAATTATAGTCTCAGATAATCAGAGAAATTTATCGACCCTAGAAAACTATGTTAACAGAGGACAAAAGCCAATGTTAATGCAGCTAATAATTTTCTTAAAATATTGTGGATAATTTTTTCTCTAATTTTGACGTAATATTTCAACCGCTTGACCGGTGTGGAAAAAATATTTCTCGTCACTAGTGAATTTGTTGTTCTCAGCAGTTGATTAGTTAAAAATAATAACGTCACAATAAGAACTCATGACGTCATAAACAAAACACCTTCCATTTACCGCGTATTCAAGTCATGAACGTAAAATTGGGGTTGGGAGAATTTGTACTTCGTTTCGCAAATTTACTACTTTTTAAAATTAGAGAAACAGAATCTTACATTAGTACTCGTGGATTATCGGATTTTTCCAATCTCGATAGTTAAATTATGAATTTTAAGTCCTCGCCAAGGCTCGGACTTAAAATTCCATAATTTAACTATCTCGATTGGAGAAATCCGATAATCCACTCGTACCAATGTAAGATCCTATATGTATCATATATTGGAAATTATTGAAACTGGAAATTGACACATTGACAGGACAGTCGACCAAATTGACACATTTACCGATGATGAAATTGATAAAAATGACAAATCGACTAATGCCGAAATCGATACATTGATAGACGACGAATTTGACACATTGACTTACGATGAAATTGACACATAGACTGATGTCGAAATTGACACATCCCGCTTGACGATGAAATTTGCACATGGAATGACGATGAAACTTACAAATCGACTGACACATTGACTGAAGGTGAAATCGTGACACATTCACTGACGATGAAATTGACATATTGACTGACGACGACATTGACATATTGACTGACGACGAAATCTACACATTGACAGACTAAGAAACTGACTATATGACAGACGACCAAATTGACACAGTGACAGATGTTGAAATTGTTAGACGATGAAGCTGACAAATTTACTAGCAATAAAACTGACACATTGATTGTCGACGAAATTGACACATTCACAGACAATGAAGCTGATACATGTTGCGTGTAGATGGTTTAAAAATCATTTGAAGATATAAAATTGATCACAATATGTCATCACTATTATATAGCTCATGATTTCACACAGAGAATTATATATTTCAAACTAATATCATTTTGGTAAATTAAACTTAAAAAAACTCATAATACTTCAATAAGACAAGTGTCACAACTCATAGAAATATAAATAAACAGTGACCGTAAATGAAAAAATCATAGATGTAAATACTAATACTAATACGGTAGTAAATCCAGATAAAGTGTATATTTATTCTATTTTTGTGAACGAGTTAATATTTATTGCGTTTAATAATATACATGTAATTACTTGGATATAGGCCAATATACATTTATTGACTTTGATATAGGTTAATACGTGGTTTTATCAACCCTGAAAAAATTATATCCACCGAGCCAACGGCGAGTGTGGATATTATTTTTAAGGGTTGATAAAACCAGGTATTAACCTATATAAAAGTCGATGAATGTTTTATTATATGACTGTTTTTACTTTTACACTGGAAGTCTCTAATAAAAAAAAAGGACAACAATAAAAATTTATTTCAACAATAACAACAGTAAACTATCACAATTTAAATTGAAAGAAATTCACGTTTTCCAATTAAAATTTATAGTAATTATTAGAGCAATAACGGAAAAGTGGCAAAAAAAGTTCCTGTTCATTGACAGTTGCAAAACTTGTCTGCTGCTCGTCAGCCATTTTGAAACAATGTCAACAAATAAAATGTTTTAAAAGAATGATTTTGATTGCCTTATGTTTTTACTCAACCAATCAAATTAATGCTTGTTTCCTATTGTTGAATTCTATTTTTAACTACTGAAGAGTGATAAATAATCTATTTTTAGCTACTCAAAAGTCAAAACGTTTATATCAATCTATTTTTATCTACTTTGAGGTTAACAAACTGTCTGCATAATACTTTTCATGATACTCTGGGCCAATAAAAATCAAGATAAATGTTAGTCATATAATAACAGGATTTATTAGCCCGAAAACATGTATATTTACCTAGCCGATCTATATTGATTTGCTGATAATAATGAAATTCCAGTTTCATCACATTTCAAATATTGAAAAGAAGATAAAAAATCAATAATTTTATTCTTACATTTTTAACAGTATATTTTATAATTATACATGATTCAATGACAACTAAAATTGAAATTCATAGTTATGTTGGAACAGTCATGAGAAACGGGGTTGAACTGGTCAAAAACAGGGTGATATTGCCGATTTCGCTTGACTTTTGTGCAGTGGCAGAGTGCTGAGTGAAATCGTGAAGCAAACAAAAATTGTTATGTAATTTGAGTACTGTTGCAATTTATCGTGACCGAAAGTTGAATATTGTTTCAAATAAAAAAAACAATCAATTTAATCAAAAATACATTTAATACTATTTGTACATTACAAAAAGCAACTTTGTCAGCAACGTTATGGAAAAAACGTCATTGTCAATGTAGCGTTGATGACGTAAGTCTACAGCGTTGCACTATAAGACATGAGTATACACAGCGTTCTATAATGTCCGACAACAAACATATTTTGCAATCAATTAAATGAATATACAATATTTTCCGGAAAATGCAAGGAGTTTGTTTTGTTGCTCTATATCATATGATTGAATAAAAGTTTAACATAATTTTTCTGTTTTTGATTGGCTACATCACACCTGCACATCGACAATTTATAATGTTTTTTTTTAGTTCGAATGCTGTTTAGACGCCACTTTCACCAATTTTTCAGCTATATCATGGCGTCCATTTTTTATTGGGGGAGGAAGCCGGAGTACCCGGAGAAAACCCCCGACATTCGATAGGAAAACTGGCAATCCTTGTCAATTAAGAATGGAGTCGAGCGCATCCTGCCAGCAGTGAGGCTCGAACAAGCAATCTCAGTGTTGACAGACCACGTGCAATAGTAGACGAACTACCTTAACTACTCGGCCTCAGAGGCCCCCCGACAATTTATGTGAAATAGTTCAAGAAATTCTTATACTGTGTAAACTGAACACAGAAAATAAAACGAGTTCATAGTTAAGAACTGACCATTTTATAGATGCCTTCATTTGAACATGATTTTGACGATACAGATAATTGGTCGGTATTCACTTGATCAGAAACAATTAAATTGACGCAAGCCACGTGATACAAGCCAACTTTGCCAACTGTAAAAACTATTTGATTGCTTGCTTCAAATTTCTCTTAGGTAGATTTTGTGTAGGCTAATACACTATTAGGCAATCATATTTAACTTTTAGGAGTTGTTTATTTTCTTAGTACTGTATTTGTAGATGTTTTGACATGTGTAGTGGAGTTTGATTGATAACTTGGTACCAACAAACAATGACTGTCGGCCATTAAAAAAGAGTTCACAACTTAATGAGGATATAATTACAACTTGTGTCTATAATTCTATGATTCTGCATTCTGTTTCCGTTGTCAATACTAATACAAATTAAAGGTTTTTGTTGACACGAAAACGTATGTCCACCCACCAATTCTTTTATATGCAAAAATCGCATCTTGATCAACATGCAGGCGCAGTTTTTAGTAGTTTCGAGTTTATAGAACGCAGTAACTTGATGCTGAAATATTCAAAAAGTGCAATGACAAAATTGTCCGACCAAGCTGTCGTAACGAAATGCAAACATCTGATTATGAGCGAGCATACAAATTTTTAAGGAATTAGACTTAAAATGTAGGAGGCGTTTTATTTATTAAAAAGAGGTATTTACACCTTTAAAATGGTCTGAGTTCAATGTCCATAGATATTATAATCTGATAATGGAAATACGAAAAGTTTCAAAGATACGTTATTTATTTCATCTTGACATATGTCTAATTGTTCTTTTTTGTTCCGTATTTTCTGCTATATTAGTTTATGTGTTCTTGTTTAATATTGGCAACCTTTTCCACTGCATTTTCTTGCTGTACACTCAGATCCTCAACTATGAAATTATTGTATGGCGAAGAATAGCAAGTTAATCATCAGTGAATTCGACAAGGATTCACAATCCGAAGGACAGACAAAAACCAGGAACAAAAAAAACAATAAAACTAAGTAAAGAAAACTCGAGCTTCTCAAGCCAGACGAGACAACAGGTTCTCTGGAAGGGTAGGCGTGTGTAAATGTAACAAACCAGGCGTGACAACAGGTGCTCCGAAGGGTAGGCATGTGTAAATGTCACAAACCAGGCGTGACAACAGGTGCTCCGGAAGGGTAGGCGTGTGTAAATGTCACAAACCAGGCGTGACTACATGTGCTTTGGAAGGGTAGGCGTGTATAAATGTGACAAAAAGGCGTGATAACGGGTGTTCCTGAAGAGTAGTCCTGTGTAAATGTAACTAACAGCCAGCACGGTACTTTTTACAACGCATAGTGAACTTATCTATATTTTTAGACCATCCTGACTGTATCTTTCAATGTACTATTTAAGTAGGAATACATTCATATACGACCTCGTTATCCATTAACTTAGTGGTGAAGCGTCTGCAAAGAAATTAGTCAAAAATGCCTTTTTTCGTAGGACGGAGGTTTGCACGCGATACTTTATTCGCCAATCAAAACTGGATGCCATGATATAGCTGATTTTGACATAAAATCTCAAACAAATAAACAAAATCAGCCACGTTTTATGTTGATATTTTGCAATAAATTTGTATTAAACAATGTTTATTGCAGCTCTACAAAACTCAAGTACTACTTTGATAAGATATGCTATCTTGTTTTCATGCTTATTTTCACATTTAGAATTATAAAAAAATTCAGTTTTCAGATAATTGTTCTTACATAATAATGCCTATCATTTTAAAGAACATAGAATTTCTATCAATCCAGTGCACTGATCCCTTGATATATGGCGTATTTTACATGCCATAATTAATTTGACAAGTTGTAGTCAAAGCTGGATTTCTATTAAATTACTTTAAAAAGTAACACAATATGTCCTCACGTGCAGAAACACATAATCTGTCCTCACGTGAAGTAACACATAATTTGTCCTCACGTGCAGAAACACATAATCTGTCCTCACATGCAGTAACACATAACCTGTCCTCACGTGCAGTAACATATAATCTGTCCTCATATGCAGAAACACATAATCTGTCCTCACGTGCAGTAAAACATTTGTCCTAACGTGCAGTAACACATAATCTGTCCTCACATGCAGTATCAGACAATCTGTCCTCACGTCCGTAACACATAATTTGTCCTCACGTGCAGTAATACACCATCTGTTCTCACATGCAGTAACACATAATCTGTCCTCACGTGCAGTAACACAATCTGTCCTCAAGTGGAATAACACATAATTTGTCCTAACGTGCAGTAACACATAATCTGTCCTCACGTGCAGTACCACACAATCTGTTCTCACGTGCAGTACCACACAATCTGTTCTTACGTCCGTAACACATAATTTGTCCTCCCGGGCAGAAACTCATTATCTGTCCTCACATGCAGTATCACACAATCTGTCCTCACGTCCGTAACACATAATTTGTCCTCACGTGCAGTAACACACCATCTGTTCTCACATGCAGTAACACATAATCTGTCCTCACGTGCAGTAACACATAGTCTGTCCTCACGTGCAGTAACACAATCTGTCCTCAAGTGGAATAACACATAATTTGTCCTCACGTGCAGTAACACATAATCTGTCTTTAAGTGGAGTTACACATAATTTGTTCTCACCTGCAGTAACACATAATCTGTCCTCACGTGCAGTACCACATAATTTGTCCTCGCGTGCAGTAACACATAATCTGTCATCACGTGCAGTAAGTAACACGTTATCTGTCCTCACATATAGTGCATAATTAAACATTCAATGCTTAATTCAGAATCTTATATTATTTATAGATTTGTTTGATTATAGAACAAGTATTAGCTTTCCTAAAAAGCTAGTCGTCTCTAAGCTTTTTTGTGGACAAAAATACGTACTGTTTTTAATGTTAAATAGCAATATGTATTGTTGTTATTTACATCACTTCATTATAATTACACAGTGTGTAGATAGCAAACTCAGGCAACCGCAAAATTTAGGTCAGAGGCAGCAATTGAAGCATGCACTGTACCTAAGCATCTCTAGATGCATCATACGTGGTAAGATAGTTGATGTGAACCTTGTCAGTAAGCAGGAAAAGAATTAAAATGTTTCTCCTAACCAGAGTCATTTGTCCATAAAATACAGACCAGAGGCATTATGCAAGAATGCATTGGGGTTAGTTCCTAGATGAATCATATTCACCAATATAGTTGATGTAGACCTGTTTGCGAAAATGTCACGCTTCGGAAATTTCCTGCAATTTCTTCCGTGTTTCTCTGTTTAAGTTTTATGATACATATTTTATGATAAACATACTCAAATCAATCCCAATTTACTTTTAAAACAGTTTAATTCCCATTATCTTGCATAATTATCTCCTTTTTTTATCATCGTAACCTATTAGTGGTCGCTCGGCTTTCCTCGAGGCTACGAACGGCGGTCGGTTTATTATGATTGCTACCGCCCTTTAATCATGAGGGGTTTTCTTCCCTAACTTAACTCTGCTTATTTGTTGGCAAATCGGCAGCTATCTCCCGATTTAGCAGCCAATCAAGACACATCACTGTTTATCTGTTATCCTTGAGGTACGACTGGTTTCCGCAATGTAGCTTTTGATTATTTTTCGCGTCTCGAAATTATACAACGTCATAAAATGTCATTGATGGTCCTGAAAATTACCAAACAATTTTATTAATGAGATTATTCGAGTTAACGAGCAATACAAATGGAGACAGTGTCAAAACAGAAATCGATGCAGGAGTGTTGTACGATCGGTCCACTTCAGTACTGAATGCAACATCAAATCTGATTAGTTGAAAAATCAAGTTACCCTTTGAACATTGTGACACCTGTGCGCATGATGTTTCTGTACGATAAGTACTCAATAATTGTTATGCTTTATATAAAATACATTTGCATATCTGGTAATGAGTTCGGCTGGGTTACTGGGTATTAGGCCGAATTTTACTGCCGTTATAATCCGAAGTTAATTTTGTGATTTGTCGGATTACCTCGCCAAAAAACGCGAGAGTACGATTATTCGTTCTAACTGGGTATATCCAAATGCTTGACCCACAGATCCAACGTTGCGGATATACTCTTGTTTCAGTGGTAAGGGAGGTTGTCATGTTATATTACACAAAATAACACAAAATGTATTTTATACCATTATTGTACACTAAGGGTACCAGGAGAAGTTATTTGTATACGTATTTGACAACTAACACACACATGTATCTGCATACATTTATTGTACAACAATGAGACTAGGAGAAGTTATTTACATGCACAAATGTATCTGTATACCTTTATTGTATAACAAGGAGACCGAGGAAGTTATGTGTATTTTTAACAAATAACAAAAATGTATCTTTATACCTTTATTGCTCACCAAGGTGAACAGGAGAAGTTATTTGTATATTTCACAAATACTTTTATTGCACACTAAGTATAATTGATCAATAACACAAACGTGTATTTTTTACCTTTATTGTACAGAATTATTTCCGAATACAGAGGTTGAATTCTCAGTCTCTACCCAAGCCTCTATAGAGGTAGTAAACCTCTCCTGCCCTTTGGTTAACCTCCTGTTCCTTGTTGCTACCATGTTGCCCTGTATATACTGGAAATCGCCGGACGTTAGGAAACCATTTAATAATTTGGGGTTTTTTGGAAACATCTTGGACTGTTAGTAAAAAACTTATTTTTTCACTAAAGCAGGTTAAGGTTCGAATTTCCACTTTTCAATTAATTTCAAAACTTTCAGACTGTCCACATGTTATACAATGTATACATCATTACTCTTATCAAAAGACAGGGCCTTGCTTGCCGATTGGTTAAGATAGTTATCTACTATTTATCACGTGCCTGTCAACACTAAGGTTGCGGGTTCGAGTCTCGCTGCGGGAAGCTTGTTTGACTCGATTCTTAATTGAGAAGGATTGCCAGTTTTCCTACCGAAGGTCGGGAGTTTTTTCCGGGTACTCCGGCTCAATTCCCATATAAAAACTGGATGCCAAGTTATAGCTGAAAATGGAGTTAAATACCATTCAAACAAAAAAACATATTCTAATCCGTATGTGTTGCTTTTATATTAAAAAAAACAGCCGTCTTAAATCAGTGATATCAAATCTGTTGTTAGCATGTGACGTGCAAATATATATACCACAAAAGTGAAATAGATGTACTCTCTACAGAAATATTTAAACAATAGTTGCTTGTATAGAGGGCATTGTCATAATATCTTGACTGCACAAGGGAGAGTGGTCTTGCCTGAAACATTAATAATGCCCGAGCCAAAGGCGAGGGCATTATTAATGTTAAAGGCAATACCACTCTCCCGAGTGCTGTCAAGTATCATGACAATGCAAGCTATATAAGCAACTATTATATTTATTTTATTGAAGAATTAAGAAACCATGTGTTTAAGACTGTATTATGTATTTGTAGCTGCTTGCTGTATGATTTGAATGTTTGGCCTCATGATATATCATTGTTTGGCATTTTTAGGCTATACACAGTTAGTTTTCTAAACTTTATGACATTTTTTCCTAATTTGGGTTGTACATGTACATATATTTTTTTTTTATAAATTTAAAATAAAGTTGCATGTTGCTTGTTACTGGAGAGGGCATTACCACGACGTGATAACGCCCGTGTATCACGGCGTGATAATGTCCTCATGTCAAATTACTGCAAATTTATTAATACCAGCTGACCTTGTTTTATCCAATTGAAACAAACATAATTTTACTGATATGAAATAATACAAATTAATTTTAATAAAGTACCGAATTCCAAAATATATCTAATAATTTCATGTCGTTCCAAAGGTGGGACAGTGTTGCTGCAATTAAATAATATGAAAGATTAGAAACTCCTTGCTAGTGCATTCCAATATTACTGCAAATTGTGTTCGATGTCAATTTTGATGTAATGCTCGATTATTGCACTGGAAGTGATATCATGCTGTCTTTGGTGTTAAAACGTCATATTGCACTCAGAAATACTAAAATACGTCACTACAGAGAATACATCAAGTACGTCACTACTAGAAATACTGTGCATTTGTTACAAGCCAGGGATAAAAAATATTTTATGATCTATACAAATAATGCAAAATATACTTTTCTCGGAACTACTTTTTGACGTCACAATGAATACTATTTGACAGCGATGTAACATGGCTCTGATTATATGAATGAAATCATATACAACTATTAGCGACATCACGTGACTTCTGTGACGTATTTTTGTCAGCCATATTGGATTTTCCACTCAATAGAAAATCAATGGGACGATTTAAAAAAAACGCCGATATCTTGTTAAATAAATAAAATATATATGTTTTGCACATTGTTCCCAGTTCTACAGTCTCTTATCTTTCGAATGATATGAATTTTATCAGTTTAAATTAATTGCAAAATACTTCCCATTTTGTTAGAAAAAAGCCTTATTTTCTGACTTCTGGTTACATTGTTTCAATGGGAAATTGTCAAATATGCTCCACTTCTGACGTAAATTGCATAAATACAGTTCATATAAACATAGTTTTGCACATAAATACAAAAAGTACACACATTGATGTATTTAATTTTCACATTTTAAACACTTTAATTTCTGATCTTCATACTTCCCATTTCATTTGAAATTAGCTCATTTTACAATTTTTAACATGGCGGAGTTCAGACCACGTGGTTCAGACAAGGGACAGGGTTGTGTGGCATTTTTTATGGTTTAATTATATCTTAGAAATTTGTAACATGTTTAACTTAGATGAAAATATATTAATAATTAAAAAAAACTTTAAGAGTATTTTACTAACAAAATACTGTCTTTAGAAAAAAAAAATTAACTGCAATTGCATTGTCTTGAATTGAAAATGTGGTAATGAACTATGCGATAAACATTTATAAAGTATTAATGTAAAAGATAATTACAAAAATATCCCCATTTTGGCCGCATTTTTCTCAGTCATAAAGGTAGTCAAAAGTCAAGTTTTGAGGAATAAGCTGTTCAATAAACACCCTGTACAGAGAATGCAAGTTTATGACAGTACAAGCTTTATCAGGAAGACACAGCATGGGTTAAATTTTAATACATTAAAGATGTTCTAAATAACACATCTGTCATAAATGTTTATTAGGTAACCATAATTCATTAATAATTTTATTAAATTATGAACTACAGTAGTAGTTTTTGAGTATAAAAAAATAATGATGCCAATGGGAAACAACTCCATAAATGATAAAGATAAAAAATAATAGTACAATATAAAAAATGGAAAAATTGTAAAATATTAATAATATGTGTAAAAAAACATAAAATAATTTTATTAATAATAACAGCAATTTGATATATTATAAAATTTTGGTATTAATGATACACAACAGTCGTTCATTGATAAACAGAGTTATCGAACCTAATTATGACAGTAATAGTTGTATATGGTGGCGTCATAATACGTGAGACGTAAAACTAGTTCGCTGAATATTAAATTTTAAACATCCAGCTTTTTCTGAGTTTTATACTTCTTAATTTAGATAAATTTATAACATAACATTTAAGTGTAAGTCCAACTAACTATCTGTATCACGTCTAGATAATTGCATACATTCTCTAACTAGAATCAACGCGTCCAGGAGTGATACAATTGTACACATGTGTCTCGACGTGATACTGGTAGTTGTATAATGCAACCGATGCATATATATTACAGTTAATATTAATATACGATATAATGAATATTGTACAACATGTGACATGCTCTCAATCAGTGAATAATGTGATCAGCTAATGGATGGTCGTGTTTTCAATGATTTATCAGGATCAATTAAGGCATATTGCTTCATTAGTTTATTCCCCCCCCCCACCTGGAATAACATATAGGTACATAATTTAACAGCAAGTTGGAAGGCAGAAACATCAGATGTTTTTAATGTTTGTTTATATTGTTGCTGTTTAAAGGCAGTATCTTTTGCAAATGATAGTTTACTCTTTATTAATATTAATCAATAAAAACACGATCATTGATTTTATGCCAGTCTAAAATTTAATTTCGCATTAATAACGCTCAAATGTGGCTCGCCATTCTACTCAAAAGCATTTATTTACTTTAGTAAAAAATATGTTTTCTCCAGTAAATAACATGCAATCTTACTTGTTCTGTGCGCAATTAGACAAACATTTCATTACTCTTTTTTACATTAAACATAGTTCCACGTGATAACTTACCGCTTAAGATCATGACATTAAACATTTTTGAACATTATTTGATCACTTGCCGCTTAAGATCAAACATACACAACAAACATGCAGAAGTACGCGCGTCTTTGGAAGTATATGCTCTTTTTCAAATCTTTCCTTGTTTTTTTTCAGTAAAAAACAAAGCAATTGATATTTAACTTGCAATAGGTTATCTATTTCAGTTATATTCGGGATTAAAACACGTGATTTCGTTGGTATCAAATATTAACTGGTCGCGGGAAAAAAGCCAATATGAATGGACAACTAGTACCAGTATAACTACGGATGATTCCTAACTAGCCTGCTAACTAAGGACCACTCGTAACAAGCCTGCCACAAGGGCTCTACATACAAAAGGGAGTGGCAGGATTCCAACATCGCCCCTACTTATTTATCATTTACCGTGCACATACCTTGGACGCCCCTATACGCAGTATTTCATCCCTACGGACCGAAGAAACAATGCCATGTTTCTATACATAAATCGTGTTACAAGACAAAAACAGAAAATTTAAGCCAAATAAAATTATTGGAGCCTAATTGAAATGCAATGGTTAAATGCTAGAAATTAGTTTTGATACAGTAGTTGTATATTTGTTAGTATTCTCTGATGGTGAGTGTTAAAGCAATCATACGCCGTGTTAACGATAACAATTGAAATTTATCCACATGTGAATTCATTGTGGTATATTACAATTGTTCCGCTACGTCAACTGAAGGTTTGAGGGTCATACCAATACTGAGATATGAAACTGATGTGTGCTGTTATCCAGTCTTTCTTTTCGTTTTTTTTTTTTTTTTGTTTGTTTGTTTGCGAACTGTTCCTGTTTGGCATGTTGTATGCAGGTAGATGTTTATAATTCATATGTTTTGTTTGCATTAATGGAGTTTAACGCCTATTTCAACAATTTTTCGGTAATATCAAAGGGTACAGTTTTAATTGGGTTACCCACATGCGTCAATCTTTGTTTGTTAAGGCTGGAGTTGATCGCACCCTGCACACAGTAAGGCTCGAACCCGCAACCATAGTGTTGACAGGTACTTGATCAATAGTAGATGACTATTTATTTTCACCACTCGGCCACTAAAGCCTAAAGTATAACGGTTTTCTAAGATAATTTCTGATGTATTATTGTCTTTTAATTAAAAAAGGTCAGTACTATTGGTCATACAGTGCATTAACAGAAACATTTTCCGACGATTTCTACAAAGAGGGGTAAACCTGACACAAACCAGAAAAATAATTCGAAGACGGAACAACAAATCATAAAAAAAAAAACAAAAAAAACTAAAAGGACAAATATGAAGCCATAAACTATTGGCTTAGGACAGTTAAAACGGCATCACGTTCAGGCTGGAGCAGAAAGTCCCGCTGCTATATATGCCCGGACAATTCAGACAAGTAAAACCACCAGTCCTATATTTAAGAACATACATACAAGTATACATAATACAAAAACGAGAAATGTGCTAATACAAGGATATCAAAGCCGTTCAAATTTATTTGTAGTTTAAATTAGCCGTTACTATGGTTACAAATGGTTTGTTGAATAGAAAGGTTTCTGTATTCATGATGTTTGTTGTACCCTATGTATCATCCACAAATACACTGTTAGTCATATTTCTAAGCCCTAATCAAAAGTCTGAAATGGCTAAATTACTTTTTTTTATTTCCTTTCTCTCTCTCATCTAACTCTTTATAATTTGTTTACAAACGAATAATTAAGCCTGATCTACAGCAATTTTACGACGGATAGAATCTTAATCAGTATGCATTCCGTCACTATATTACAGCTGTTAATTTGTTATTAACTGATATTTAAATGAGATGAGTTGGTTTGCATAATAAATATTAACCGCAAGTTGGAATCTTTTTGAATGAAACATAGAATACTTAATTGATCAATCTAAGATAAAATAACACTTCGAACATGAAACCGTGAACATAAATTCTGCACACGTTGCTATTTTTAAGAACTTTTGTATATTAATTAAAAATGCGGTACTTGACATTGTGTAAAAGGTGCCCTGAATTCATGAATTTTTGGTTTTTCGCGATTTTGAGATGTATATGACAGGACACGTTTTGAAAAATGGACCGAAAGTATATCAAACATCCCCTTTTAATTGATTGCCGTAAAATATAGATAAGTTTAAATATTCCGTGATTTTTACACATTATTTCCAAATTTAAATATTACTTATATTTTTTCCTTTTCAATATTTTTCATATTTGTCCTTTCGATGACATGGTTATTATCAACGTACATCAAAACTGATTGATATATTAACACACAGAAAATTTAGTTTATTTAACCTTAATCATTAGAATGATCATTGTGCTTCGATACACAACGAAACGCAAAATATTAATAACATAATTTGACGTATTAGCCCTTTTGAATGGCTGCAAAGCTAAGTCTAAATAAATCATTATTTTCCACACTTAGGTCGGTTTATGTAAGACACAAATAAAGCAATATTTATATTAGCCAAAGAAATTAATTTTACTAATCGTAATTACAACTGTAACTAATAGAAAACAATTTCTTGTCCCTGGACATGTCCCTAAATGGGCGCGAACCCGGAAACATCTCGCCCCGTATGCCATGGTAAAAATCCACACATAGCTGCAGAACTTAACCGACCTAATGACGCTTCTATAACCCGGAAAGATTTCTTCAAACACAGCTGAGAATAAAATTTAAAAAACGAAGGAAAATATAAACAAGATGTATGAATTTTAAACATTGTGATGAAAATTACGCGCCACAAATATATATGTCGATAACCACAAGAATATCTACTTACCATTTCCATTCCTTGCCTCTATTTTTCATAAGTGTTACTATAGTTTCTATGAAAAGTCCCAGTAACGCTGCTGATAGGTACCAACACCAAATTTCACCCAGTACCATGTATAATCGCCAAATAGCTATCATTCCATGGATGGCAAACACAACACGTACAAAAAGCGCTCGACAAATTGTCATACACCTCATATTTCAAATTTCGTAATTTTCGATTGTGCAAATATAATTCCGCCTATAAACTTAATCCATCTAACTTGGTTTTTGTCAGTTTCATTACTCAGAGAAAAATCATATGTTTAAAACTTTGTTTTGAAAAAAAAGATGAAACACCAACGAAGAAAACTGCAGAATCGATTGGCAGACGATTGACTGTCACGTGTTATATTATTTAACGCATGCCCACACGTCCTCGGTAGGGTTTTAGTTTCATTTCGATTTCTAGATAAAAGGTTATGGCAAAATCGTTGATACATCATTCATTTAATTAATTAAATAACATATACAGAAAACTTAAATCTTGTACATAATGATGCAATTTTCTGGAAAAATCATCACCGTTGATGATGCAAAATCATAAAGCAATCTACCAATACAGACAGATTTTATCATTCTATCCGTTCAATTCTGTATTTTGCTTCGCCTCGTTTTGGAGTAGGATATTCATTTAAATCCTTATTTCCCATGCAGGCAGAAATATTTTTTTATAGAAGACTACATATTAAAAGCCATTACGTGAACAGGATAAAATTTACATCGTTTGGTATAAATCATATAACTAGTTATTATATAAATTATCAAAATTCAAATATGTAGCACTGTATTAAAATATGTGTACAAGTCGGTTAATGAAGCTGTCCGGTAAAAAATGGTCTTCAAGAAAGATATATAAGCAGAGGGCTCTCGTTTTCATAATTATTATTTTAACGCGTATTTATTTTATACTAACTTTCAGCTGAAGAATGAGGTAAACCTTCATTTTGATCAATGGGCTGTTGGCTTGTTTAACAGTTAAGAAGTTCGAACATTGGAAACTAAGTCAGCAAAAGGAATAAATGTATAATAACTCAAATCATCGAAAAATAAACTTTTCCATTTATGGTCTTATAAACCAATAGATGGAGTTACTGTAAAAGAAAACATTGTTTTCCTTTTCAGCTTAAATTAGCAGTTAAAGAACAACAGACTTACGTAAGTGGTCGGCGTAGTTGTTTTTTATATTTTCAGGTACTTTTTCAATTGAAGTTGTCCTTCAGTTTCAAAAACACATTTTAGTGAATAAATGGCAAAATGTCTTGGAGTCTATTTCGGTGCAGCAAAAACAGTCATAATTACAATTATTATTATAGTTTTATACATGTGTTTTTCACAATGGACTGGTTTTATAACCAAGGTGTTTCATAACGACCTGCGGATAGCTGTAATGGCCCTCGGTATCGCCTCGGGTTATTATTACAGACCGAGGGCATAAAATCAGTCCACTGTGAAGAAAAATTCCTTAATGCATTCGTTAACCAGATAGAAGAAGAAACATAAATATCTGAAAAGTGAACCAAATTTTCGCCTCATTATTGTCAAAAGCAATAAACGACTAGCCAATCCATAATGGACCATCTATGATAGATATGATGTGATGATAAAAATAAGTCTGTTTAGCACATTATAATACTCATTGGCTAATAAAGATTCGTAAAAAATAAGGACTCAGAATTTCTAGTTTAGATAACAGAAAAGTCGACTATAGAGAGGTGTGTTCGACTGATATTCAGTGCATTTACCGGGTTAACAATACACCGACAAATAAGAATACAATATTTGCTTTTAATTTGATACAACACGACAAAGAATTCCACTTTACGTCGCACCTATTTGTCAAATTCTGTATCATTTGTTCAGATCAATATGTAATTTTGTTAATTGCCATTGTTATTCACAGGAAACAGTCAATGTTTGATTTGCACTAGATGTTATTATCTCATGGAAATCTCGCGAGACTTTAAATGCCATTAATATGAGTACATGACTATGCTCTGGTCAAAGGTTATTCAAACCTTTGTGTATTTGAGTTTTAGTTCAATAAGCAAGACATGATTTGTTTTTTTTCAATTGAAAAGCTGTTATGTGTTATTTTATGTATATTAAAACATCAGCGAGGTTTTGAATAAATAAGAACAACAAATAATTCGATCTTTGAATGAGTCTACTGAATTATTATATGGTTGAAAACCTTGTTCTAGAATAGTTTACATTAACAAGAGAGACCTATAAAGTCGGATTAAATCAAAAGTTCGTTAAATCTAGAAACGTAATAATTCAATGTTTGGTCAAACAAAAATCTATTATTTTTATTTCAGTTTATGATAGATGTTCGGCATCAGTCCTATTAGTTTTATGTCTCATTTGTTAATGGTATAGGCAGTACCCAACTCTGCACGTGTTTCTGTGTGTTGTTAAAAGCTTTGTGAAGAGCCTGGGGCTAGTATAACTGATTTGTTCTGTTCCTGGAAGAGTAAAAGATACCAAGTGACAGCAAAAAGATAGGACAGGACAAAAAATAGGACAGGGCAAAAAATAGGACAGGGCAAACAGTAAATCATGATTTTAACCTGGACACTGAATGTATCTAAATGACTAAAATACCTTTGTGTTACTTACACAAATTTTGTCTCGTTTTATTAATCTTTTAATTACAACCAAAGCAGATAATACATCTTAAATAATACGTATATCTCATATAATAATATTGAATGATTCCATAGATAGCATCTCAGATGTTACATAGAAGACGGTTTTATTACAGAACTGTTATATTCATTGTTAATTATTATGTACTTAATACAAGTTCAAACTGAAACATCAAACACGATTAATTAACGGCCCTAAGTTGTATTGGATTCTATATCTGTAACGGTTGCTGTAAAATAGTATTAGGCAATAATTGGAAAATCGTCCTCAATCATTCAGCATTTACGGCGGTTCATCCTTAATGCATGTGCTAGCCTTTTGATGGTGCGAAGTTTCGTCTGTTATAATGCTTCGGATGAGGTGACTCCTACCAATTCTCCATCGTCAGAAACCCACGTCCGGTCGCGTTATCGCTTTGCTAAAATTTACCAACCGTGGGCACACTCGTAGATATTTTTTCGTTTTCATGAATATTCATTAAATTTTATCATCCCATGAGAAGTCCTCTTTTTGTATAATACTCTTCAATTTTGAAGGTGTGCAGGTGTTGTCAGCTACTCAACTGACTTGATGGACATTGTTGAAGTAGTTCGCGTAAACGGCACATTTATTAACCGTAACTACTTATGATATGTCGTTTTGATTAGTTGTAAATGCATTGCCGGAAGTACAAGCGACCAATCAAAATAGGACATTAGATATTGAAATCTAGAGTGTGTCCACGGTCGGAAAGAGATAGCAAAACGAGAACGCTACCGGACGTGGGTTAACGACAATGGCTATTCTCGATTTTTATGACCTTATCTGTAAATGAAACATCCATATAAAGCCGTTCATGTTCGTAAGATATTTATATATAGCCGTTCATAGTCTTTAGATATTTATGTAAAGCGTTCATGGCAGTAAGATATTCATAGAAAGCCGTTCATGGTCGTAAGATATTAAAGCCGTTCATGGCCGTAAGATATTCATATAAAGCCGTTCATAGTCGTAAGGTATTCATATAAAGCCGTTCATGGTTGTAAGATATTTATATAAAGCCTTTCATGACCGTAAGATATCATAGAAAGCCGTTCATGGCCGTAAGATATTCGTATAAAAGTTTTCGTGGTTGTAAGATATTCATATAAAGCCGTTCATGGCCGTAAGATATTTATATAAAGCCGTTCATGGCCGTAAGATATCATAGAAAGCCGTTCATGGTCATAAGATATGCATATAAAGGCGTTCATGGTCGTAAGATATTTATATAAAGCCGTTCATGGCCGTAAGAATTTAAAATAAAGCCGTTCATTTTCGTAAGATATTCATGAAACGCCGTTCATGGGCGTAATATATTCATATAAAAGCGTAACATATTTATATAAAAACGTTCATGGTCGTAAGATATTCATATAAAGCTGTTCATGGCCGTAAGATATTCATATAGCGCAGTTCATTGCCGCAAGATATTTATATAAAGCCGTTCATGGTCGTAAGATTGCATATAAAGTCGTTCATAGTTACAAGTTATTTATATAAAGCCGTTCGTGGCCGTTCAATATTCATATAAAGCCGTTCCTGGCCGTAAGTTATTGATGTAAAGCCGTTCATGGTCGTTAGTAATTTATGTAAAGCCGTTCATGGTCATAAGAAATTCATATAAGCCGTTCATGGTTAATTGTAAGATAATTATGTAAAGCCGTCTTTAGATATTTATGTAAAGCCGTCTTTAGATATTTATGTAAAGCCGTTCATGGTAGTAAGCCGTTCACGGTCGTAAGAAATTCATATAAGCCGTTCATGGTTTATTGTAAGATATTTATATAAAGCCATTCATAGTCTTTAGATATTTATGTAAAGCCGTTCATGGCCGTAAGATATTTATATAAAGCCGTTCATGGCCGTAAGATATTCATAGAAAGCCGTTCAAGGTCATAAGATATGCATATAAAGCCGTTCATGGTCGTTAGTAATTTATGTAAAGCCGTTCATGGTCATAAGTAATTCATATAAGCCGTTCATGGTTAATTGTAAGATAATTATGTAAAGCCGTCTTTAGATATTTATGTAAAGCCGTCTTTAGATATTTATGTAAAGCCGTTCATGGTAGTAAGCCGTTCATGGTCGTAAGAAATTCATATAAGCCGTTCATGGTTTATTGTAAGATATTTATATAAAGCCATTCATAGTCTTTAGATATTTATGTAAAGCCGTTCATGGCCGTAAGATATTTATATAAAGCCGTTCATGGCCGTAAGATATTCATAGAAAGCCGTTCAAGGTCATAAGATATGCATATAAAGCCGTTCATGGTCGTAGGATATTAATATAAAGCCGTTCATGGCCGTAAGATATTTATATAACGCCGTTCATGGTCGTAAGATATTCATATAAAAGCCGTTCATAGTCGTAAGATATAAATAGAAAGCCGTTTTGTTTATGGGCGTAATATATTCATATAAAAGCGTAACATATTTATATAAAAACGTTCATGGTCGTAAGATATTCATAAAAAGCTGTTCCTGGCCGTAAGATATTCATATAACGCAGTTCATGGTCGTAAGATTGCATATAAAGTCGTTCATAGTTGTAAGTTATTTATATAAAGCCGTTCGTGGCCGTACGATATGCATATAAAGCCGTTCCTGGCCGTAACTAATTTATGTAAAGCCGTTCATGGTCGTTAGTAATTTATGTAAAGCCGTTCATGGTCGTAAGATATTTATATATAGCCGTTCATGGTCGTAAGATATTTTTGTAAAGCCGTTCATCGACGTACGATGTGCATATAAAGCCATTCATGACCGTAAGTTATTGATGTGTTATTGATATAACATGTTAATGTGTGTATAGAAAAACATGTTACACGTTAAAATGGCCAATAACACTTAATTAACACATTAACTGTGTTAATAAATGGAAAGTGTTAATAACTTAACACTGTGTTATAACCTTGTGTTACACAAATAACATGTTATTCAATGTAGGAAACAAATAATGACAAAGGTGGAAGATTTGTGGGATAGGGCTAGGCCATCAAATAGCAGAACTAAACTAGAAAAATTAAGGTTTAAACTATCAGAACTCATGAAACATGACTTAAAAGGTCATTGCTTTCCAATGTGGACCAAAAAACCCACAGTATCTTTGATCTTCTGCTCTTGATAGTTATTCTGTGATATTTCTTGTTTAAACAAAGACAAAAATATCTGATACCTTTAATTTTTCCTATACTGATAGTCATATATCATAATAACAAACAGATCATATATTTCTATAGCAAAAAATACTACATGTACATTGGAAATGTTAGATGTTTCAGTCCAGTTTTAAAGCAGCTTAATGTCCGAGTACGAAAACACAACACCAATAAATTAATGTACAGAGTCGTGATTCTTGTAATTGTTTTTCATTTCTTCTTGACAGTTCATCTGAGAACTTAATCCAGTTGTTGGCTTTATTTTTGGTATAAGGATCACTGTCCAGAAAAATTAACACTTTAGGTGCCTCCTCCTCATCAGTCCTGAACATTTTTTCTTGAGTTGATCTACACTGTGAATATCCTGTTATTGACAATATGAAAGCCATAAACATAAGAGTGCTAATTAAACATGTTTCATTTTAATTTTAAATTACTAAACATGCTAAAGAACTCGGCATGGTTTAACAATATTGACAGCATATCATCATGGAATGGTATTTTGCTTTAGATACAAGTCATTGGCTTTCAATTATATTTAGCTTTAATATGTGTTTGGTATCATGTGAAATGGGTTATTCAAACTAATTTGGCTGTTACTGATCATTATGTCAGACAGCAGTGTTAAAAAATTACTGTTAAACAATTTTTATATAAGACTACAACTATAACATACATTTATGCACCCTTCAGATTAAGCATCATTTTAAGCCGTTCATGGTCGTAAGATAGTTATATAAAGCCGTTCATGGCCGTAAGATATTCATATAAAGCCGTTCATAGCCGTAATGTATTCATATAAAGCCGTTCATGGTTGTAAGATATTCGTATTAAAGTTTTCGTGGTTGTATGATATTCATATAAAGCCGTTCATGGCCGTAAGATATTTATATAAAGCCGTTCAAGGTCATAAGATATGCATATAAAGCTGTTCATGGTCGTAAGATATTTATTTAGTATATAGATAGATATGAAATATCGAATTTTCCGAGTGACAGAAATCACGGTAAATCACATGTGAAAATTATCGTTTATTTTCACTCTCGGGTTTTTTCCCGCCAAAGTTGCATGTGACGTTCTTATTACTTGGGGAACTAATTAGAACGACTTTGTATCGATATTCACATTTATTTTCCACTTCACAATTTTACAATACGCTACAATTCAACAACTTCCAGACGAGACCCCCAAAACGTCTTTTCTGATTGGTCAATAAGATTTAGCAAATACCAAATTAATACTTTTATCCCGGGCTTATACCTAATTTCTAAATTTAATATCTTTCCAGTCACTGAAACCAGACATACTCAAATAATCAAATATGGAATATTACATCCCCGCCCCAAAATAAAATTTTAAGAAAAATTTTCATCTGGTTTCTGGGAATGGAGAAGTGTACCTCAAATAATTGAAAAGCAATGCAACCTTTTACCATGAATGTACATGTATGCGTATGTTTAAACCATATATTTCAGTTTCAACAATTACTAAAAATCTAGTAGTATCTCTTAAATGTGAACTTTAACTCTGAAGTTGGTCATTCAATTAGCAAGTGATTTACAGTTTTTTTCCATTGTGAATAAAGCAGAGATCCCGAACTCTTAATAACAATTCTAATGATAATATCAAAGCCTTCTTACTTAAACGTCAAATATTCTAGACCTGCTAGAGCCATTTCATTATAACATCGTAATCTGTCAATTTTGATAGTAACATCAGAAAAGGGATTTGTTTCTTACATACACATAAAACTTAAAATACACAATTGCCTTACACAAGTATTTGTTCACATACCAAAGTTGTTTCGTAACTGATTGTTAGACTAAAAGCATACATGACATAGGTAGAAACTAAATTTCTATAGGTTACCGTTTAGATATATACTTTAAACTGATGAAGAAAAAAAAATTTCCTAGCACAAAAATAATACAATTATGAACAATTAGTACAATGCACTTAAATAAAATAAAACATCACAAGACATCTTGTCATTAGTACACAATCTTTTCAGCACTAGGTACGTATATCCAAGTCAAGCCAGAAAAATCTATAAGAACTGTTTTGGCAAATCAATTATTGCCATATATAACTGTAATCGCTGCTACAGGTAGTGTTAAAGGGACGAAATTGGCATTGCTATGATTGCCAATAAATTGTGCAGTACCAGAATAGCTTTCCTAAAAATGCAACGTTAGTGGCGATACAATAATCGCACAACCAATGGTCGGTTGAAATTTGGCTGCTTCCATCAATTATAGGTGATAATTAAATGTCATCATCAAACATATATCAAATAACATGTAAACTGAATCCTCCTCGATCAAATGAAACGAAACAGGCACTTAACATAAAAATACAGCTAAGTGGCAAAATGGAACATGGCAGGACGATAACTGCCAACATTTATAAATATTCATCCTGGCCTATAAGAGGCGGTGGCCTTGCTACAATCATATTATGTGCGTTAGGCGGCAATTCCGCAAGTGTTAGCCATTGGGCAATTTCCGCGGGTTCGCCAACTTTTTGAATTAAATATTGAAAGTCATTCTTTGTCTTTCTTTTTGCGAGAATACGCTTTATTTTGAAACTACTGTCTGTTTCAGTTGTGGCATCATGTGCGGAAGAAACAAAGTCGTTAAACCGAGCCGATTTACACTTTTTCCTAGATGAACGCCTTAGTTCAGGTGTACTTTTGTTCGTGTCTTCTTGTGTGTCGACTTTCTGAGCAGGACTTTGCATTTCTGGCGTTTCGGATGACGATTCTTGGGCAACACTCGATTGTTCGACTTCAAAGTACGCTTTCGGTTCCGGGTGGCGAATGTTTGCACGCTTCAACCTATTAACATGCACGGGACGCTTGAAAGAACGCTTTCCAGAAGGGTCCCTGAGCAACACTAAGTGATCGCTATAAATTCTGTTCACGGTATATGGTCCTTCATACGTTTGCTTGAATTTTTGGCCTTTGCCCGTTGGCACAATCTGAAGATAAACAAAATCACCGACTGAAAGATTAAGCTCGTTTATTTTGACGTTAATGGATTGTTCCATTTTCACGCGAGCTCGTATCGTGTTTTCTTTTATAGCAGTGCGTACTGTATCAATGCGATTTTGCATTTCTTTTATGTATTCAGTACAATCTTTCGGAATATCATTTAAGTCCAACGCATGAACGGCAAATAGCGGAAAAGTTGGTCTCCTTCCAAAGACTATTTCGAACGGCGAATATTGAGTGGACGGGTTGACCGAAGCGTTCATAGAAAATATTATCGCCGGTAACACAGTTTCCCATCCTGAATTATTAGAAACATACGGTGTAAGCCGCTCGGCTAAGGTTCTATGTGTCCGTTCACACAAGCCAAGACAATGATGCATGAGGCTGGGCGTGTAATCCTGATGAATTCCTAGCATCTTACATACTTCTTTCGTACATTTGCCGATAAACTCTGTCCCTTGATCTGAAATCAAAGTTTCGCATTCTCCGAATTGAGAGACCCAATTAAAAATTGCACTTGAAACTGTAAGCATATCTTTATTACGTATTGGTTGTGCTGAAATAAATTTCGAAAACATGTCGACGGCTGTAAAGATATACTGATTTCCGTTATGTGACGTTTGAACCGGACCATACAAATCAATCTGCCATACTTGAAATGTTTCATTTGGAGTCTTGTAAGAGACGACTTTTGCCTTAGTTTTCAAATTTGACACCTTTCTTGATTGACATTCGTGGCAAGATCTCACATAATCGGTAAAGAAAAAGTTCTCCCGGATTCTGTCAAGTGTATTTTGTATTCCACTGTGCCCTCCAAGAACAGAATCGTGCGCTAGTCGCATAATATCACCTATCATAGAATTCGGAATAACTAATTGAAATTTCTGAGCAGCTTTTGTCCGAGCAGATTTTGCTCTACGTGTATGATACAGCGTATCGTCTATCATATAGTAATCAGAAGACTCTAGTAAAATTCTACGTGCTTCTTTCTGAGATGCCGGCAAAACATTTTTCTCTAAATAGTCGATCAAAGGTATTAAGCTTTTGTCTCCTCTTTGTTCGTGTTTTAGCTTGGTCATATCTACGATTTCATGTGATAACTTTTTATTAGCATCGGAATCTGTGACGGTTGTTTCGGAATAGTATGTTTTATGTTTCTTTCCCGGATTACACCTTTTGTCCAACATATCATCCGATTCATCCGTGTCCGCGTCATACGGATCGTCACAAACAACGGACTTCTGTATTGACTGAACAATTAACAAACTAGAGTCCTGTTTAGGCTCTTCAGAATCCGACGCATGATCAGGGCGCTCTTGTTGACTTTTTCTTAGTCTCTCAATAAAATCGGTTCCATCGGGCAACTCAATCGTTGCCGTTTTATCTGGAACATACGGGAAGTACGGATCATCTTCGTTCGGACTTTCAATAACTTCATTTTTGCTATTTTCGCAACGTGACAAAGCGTCCGCCACTTGCATCTTTTCCGCTGGCTTGTATTGAATTTGAAACGAAAACTGCTGTAATATCGCGAGCCATCGCTTAAAAATAGCTCCTTTGAATTTCTTTTGAAAGAGAGGCTGAAGAGCTTGGTGATCGCACTCGACTATAAATTCTTGTCCTCTAAGATAATCTGCACAATCTAAAATGCTTGTAGTCATGCCTAAAAGTTCCAACTTGGTCGGACCGTAAGATTGTTGCCATGGTGACAAAGATTTTGACCCAAATCGTATGATTCTCGGTTTTTCCTCACCGGGTTTTAACTGATAAAGCATATATCCGATTCCACGGGACGACGTATCAACTGCAACACGGAAAGGTAAATCAAACGACGGGAAGCAAAGAATATCAGAGTTAACCAAACTTTCTTTCAAATCCTTAAATGCAACTTGTTGTTCTATCGTCCATTCAAATTTCTGAGATTTCTTTAAAAGCTTGGTTAGCGGTTGTGTCCGTGAACTGTAATGCGGTATGTATTTTCTGAACCAGTTGAACATCCCGAGTAGTCGTCTAAATTGTTTAACGTTTTTCGGTTCTGGATAGTCGACAATAGCTTGAACTCTATCTTTAGGTGGGCGTATTCCCTCTCGTGAAATCTCGTGACCAAGGAAAATACATGATTTCGCAGCGAAATTGCATTTATTCGGACCAAGTTTGAGCCCTGCATTACGGAAGCGCGAAAATACTTGCTCCAAGTCAGACAAATGTTGTTCGAAAGTTTCACTACACACTAAAACGTCATCAAGGTAACACAAAACTGAGCGAAATTTTAGTCCGTGTAGTATTTTGTCCATCAATAACTGGAACGTATTTGGGGCAGTTTTCAGACCAATCGGTAACCTCAAGAACTTGTAAGTGCCGAAACACGTATTAAAGGCGGTGTATTTAGAAGAATCGGCGGACAAACTCATCTGGAAAAATCCAGAAGAAAGATCAATTGATGTTATGTAATTTGGTTCCATTTCGGAAAAGGACTCCGTTAGTTCCTGTAGATTGGGTATAGTGTATTTGAAGTCTTCTGTTTGTGAATTAAGATGTCGAAAATCGCAGCAAAATCTAAAGTTTTGCGATTCGTTTCGGTTTCCCGTACCGCCTCTTTTCGTCACTAATACGACAGCACTCGATATCGGCAGATCCTCGGATTCACTAACAGGGACAATAATTCGCTGTTTTAACAGGTTGTCTAATTGCGCACGTAAAATCTCCCTTTTATATGGAGGAAGTCTATGAGGTTTCTGGTGAGAAGAAACCGGATTCGGTTTTAACGTAATATGATGCTCTACGACATCCGTGAACCCAAGATCAGGGTGTTCATTTGTGACAAACAGATCTCGATTTTTATATAAGAGTTTCTGAATTTCAGATCTCTCCGACTGAGATAGATCATGAGAAATATTTAAGCTTTCACAAAACTTTCCTATTTTGATGTCATCATTTTGGCGACTTTCAGTTTCCGTATCACACTGTCCGTTTTCGAAACTGGACTTGTCAAATGTAAGATCCCCGACATTTTGCGCATTATTACCAACATTGTGATTAGCAAGCTGGATATTTTGTACGGACGGAATGTCACTGTCGCTGTCGAAATAGGAACACATATATTCGCTTGTTAGTACCGTGATATTTTTGCCCTTTGGGACAGTTACTTTAAAGTTTGTAGTATTAAGTATCTTAATTGGCACTTTACGGTTGTGTGGGACTACCACAACTGATTTGGCTACCATAAGTCCATGATTTAGGGCAAATTTGCTATTTGAACAAATGCCTTGCAACCCAATTGTTAAATTTCCCGGAACTTTACAATATGTCAACAGCTCACTGTTCGGCTCTATTATCAGCTTTTTGTGGGTTTGAATACATACTTGTTGGTCTCCAAATGTACAGTCATCAAATTGAATAATATTGTTTCGGAGCAAATCTTTAATTCCAATTATAAGAGGGTGAGATGTAACCGGAAATATGTAAAACTCTAGAATTTGCTCATCTCCACGAATAATTGTTTTAATTTTAGCAGTACCAAATATTTCAATTTTAGAATCGTTTGCCAATCGTACGACTGGATCATCCATTTGTTCAAAGTACAATTTTATATTGTCTGGTATTGAGTCAAATAAAGATTTATTCATTACATTAATTGAACTTCCGGAATCAATTAACCCAGCAACTTGCAAAGTTCGGAAATAAACAGGTAAGTATCTAAACGGTGAGCCGTTTTCTACATCGGCACTGACTTGAGCTAACCCGGACGACTGTGCCCATCCCCCGGGGTCTGGGTGTTTCCCTGATCAGGTTTGTTCAAACTCGTGCATCTCACAGCAATATGGCCGTATTGCTGACATAACTGACATTGCTTATCGGGTTGTAATTGTTCTTTACCATCCCAGTTGCAGACTCTTTGAAAGTGATCATGACGATGACATTTATTGCATGTTTTCGGTCTATATCGTGGTCTAGAATTCGCATCATTACTCTTGAACTCGGTTTTTGGTAGGTCTGTGGACCCTTTGTGCAATGACATGTCGCGGACTAACTTTTCAAGTGACTGAATTTTTTGTTTCAATTCATCTATGTCTGATTTTGAGCAGTTCTGTTTTGGGCGTACCCCTTGGGTTTGTTTTACCATGTCGGTCAAAGTTTCGACTTTCTGCTGAAGACTTACCAAAGACTCGCTTGATTGGCTATTGCCAAATGGAGGCATAGCTTTTTAGGACTGCATGAGATCGGTATCTCGGGTATTATGTAATGCATTCACCGAGTCCGGGTATTTTCTATACCCACTAGCTTCGGCAATTTTAGCTGACGTAAGTGCGCTTTGAATGTCTCGTGGTTGGCCGGCACGAACGAAAAATGCCATTTTCTCTGGCAACGCACTAATAAACTTGGACACAATTTCGTGTTCTGGCTTCTGTAGTATCTGAGCCTTTTCTACTAAATGACTATAAAAATCCTCTAATGATTGTCCTTGCGACAACGTCATACTCTGATTACCGTTGCGCTATGTACGTTAAAATTCACGTATTTCTCATCAAATAATACTGAAATTCGGGACCATTTTTGCTTAGCGGTTTGGCTCAGTGAATTGTACCATGTCAGGGCCGGTCCCTTCAAATGTAGGTGAAAGGCCGCGATTCTTCTTGGGTCATCATTTTCTAAACCATGCAAAAGTGCGTAAGATTCAAATTCGGAGAGAAAACGTTTAGCGTTAGTAGTGTTGGAACCATGATATGAAAACAATAGAGCCTGACAACCTGACAACATCCGAGCCTGACAACCTGACAACATCCGAGCCTGACAACCTGACAACATCCGAGCCTGACAACCTGACATGGTCATTTAAACTGGGTAAATCATTGATAGGGTAGGCACCGGGTGGCGGCTTTAAAACTGACAGGGTGGGTGTGGGTGGTGTATGCCAGGGTGGGGCAACCAGTTAAGATTTTGTGAATTTTACTGTATACAAAGAAAGACAACTCTTATTCTTTGGAAATCATTTTAGTCAACCTGTTTTAGTCGATTGGTTGTATTTGTCATATTCTCCATTTCCATTCTGTTTCCTAAACCCTTACTATAACTCCACTATTATACTATGTTTTCTTATTGGTGTTTCACGTAAAAAGAAGGAAGTCTTATAATCCAAGCAATAGAAGGGGGTCAATGGAAAACAAAAATAAGATTTAAAATGTTTATTTCAAATAACATATTTAAATTTCAATAACAATCATTGAGAAATATCCCTGATAAAGACTTGTAACACATTTATGTAAAACAACACTTATTAACCGGATAAAATCTTAAATTTTACCTGAGAATGAAAATGTACCCAACCACATGTTCATATGATTATAGGTTTTCAAAAGATTAAAATGACACGATTTCCATATAATCCAAAATAAAAATATTGTCCTTTGTGTAAATACATGTAACAGTATAACAAAAACATAATGTAATCTATATATAAACATTATCAAAACAACCTGAGCATTTAGATACCATATATAAAGGTATTTTGTATTTGAGGTAAATATATATTGCCTTTTAAAATTTAAACTGGAATGTTTTGAAAATAATACTCTAGAGGGTACATAAAATATCACAACCACATGAATTATATGAAATATCACATTTTAGCACCAGACGGATCATGAATAATATGAATATCACATTTTAGCACTAGACAAGTTATACGTTAAGTAGTTCCAAAATAAAAAAATCTTTAAATAGTAAGGATTAATATGCAAATACATGTAACATCATGTGCAATAAAAACATATATACATGAACATGATGAATAAATAAATAATAGAACTGTCTTTTTTCAATAACTGGATTTGTTTTTTAAGCATTGTAAAACATGAGATTATAGTATTTTGGTCAAAACAACCTTAGAACATATAAAACACTATTTTTAATAATTTGAATTGGATATAATGAAAAAGTTTTATATAAAAAAGATGTCACAACCAAAATGAGTATTCAAACTGTACAACAATAAAGATAGCTATTGCTCTATATAATATGTCTTACAAAGAGACATACATAAAAACTTCTAATCAAAAAGTTGGCAAAAAATCTAAAAAAAACATATATTACATATATACACCATGTATGTAATGTCAGTTGTCTAAGGTATAGAGGTAGTTTTGAAGGTAAACTAAAAAATATACATCATATAAATTTTAAACCCCTGAGTTACATTATAGCAATTTCAAATAAAAACAATAGTGAATTGGTATTATATTATATTGGTAATATAATTTGCACATTAAATATACATGTGAAAATATATAATAAAACTTTGAAATTAACCAAATGGATTTATATCATGAAAAATGAAATCTACCATACTTTTAATGAATAATATGAAGGAGTATAGCACTCCATTAAAATAGAATAAACATTAGCAACAACTGGAATGCATAAAAAGTACTAAATCAATCTACACACTACAAATGCACAATATGCACCTGTGAAAATAAATTGCGATTATCTGTTTAATGTAAACAGATTAAGAGTGTTATAACCTCAAAATGTTACCATTAGGGAGATTAACATGGAAGTAAAATAGATTCTCTGTATAAACTTCTGTAACAAAACTTTCTTACAACAGATTATAATTTTTCACAATGCTACCTTCAGGGTTGAAAAATCAATTCCTTATTAAAACGTCTACCACTTAATGTTGAAATGAACAATTTAAAAGAAGTTTTCTTCTCACGTTCGTTGTGGAATGTTTGTAAAACAGTAATCCCATCCTGCTTTAAAGTGATCTCTAAAACCATTCATTGAAACAAATTATTCAAAATCCGTATTAATAGTTGCTTTTTGAAATATATTTCAACAAACTAACCAAAAGAAGATTATATGGGGAAATTACAAATTAGAAGCATTTTGCTAACAATTTATGAGGTTTTTAAAAAATAATTGCAAACTCCACAAACAAAATTTACAAAGATTTTAAATTGAAAACAGTGATTGAAAAAAAACTAAATAATAAACGCTTCATTAAACATTCACTTAAATTTAAAGCATATATGGCTTGTAAGCAAAACATATTCAAGATTAAATGGAAGAAGTGAAGATATTTAAAAAAAAACCATTTAATTCTGAATTTAATATTAAGGGACTTATTTCAGAATATCACTTCTTCTTTACAAGACCGAGTTCAAAAATTGTGGTATACCAACTTTGCAATGATTCAAAATATTAATGAAAATGTCAAAGTTGACACATTGTGAAGTGAAATTCAAGGTCATTGCTCATAAATTTGCAAAAATGAGCATACAGGTTATAAATTTTAAAGTAAGTTCAGATTACAAATCAAGTCTTTCTGGTGTTTTGTTAATTCTATTAGATCATCCAAGTTGTGGTTGAACTGGTTCATCGTGATGTAAAGTTTGAGCTACTTTTGGTAAACTGGGTGGTGGTAGAGGTTGTGCTGGTATGCGTTGAGCAGGTTCATGATGTAATTAAGGGAAAGGGAAGAATCTTCTTAATTCTGGGTATCTTCTAATTATGGTATACATAAGTGCCAGTGCAGATAAAATTACATAATTAAACGAATCTACAGTAAAACAAAAAGAAAAGGAAAAGGTGTTAGCTATCATTCTGTATTGGAAAAATTTGTGGTAAGCTCCAATGTTTTAGCCTCAAATATAATTTGCTCAGAGACAGCAGTTATTTAAGCATACTACATCACGTGTTCTGCTTGGTTTGCTTGATATTATATCAACCAAAATGAGTCCAAATACTGAAAAATATATCAAAAAAGACCTTTAAGGAATTTTGAATTTATAATTTATAAAAATTTAATGTGAATATAATGTCATGGAAAATTATATGTTTCATCCTTTCCTTTATTTTAAATTGATCCATTTTTTTTAATCCAAAAAATTATGAATTTTTACGCAGATATGTACTCATTGGGAACTCCCCATATTAATTCGATTGTGTATTTTTTGTATACATCTTTTCAAAAACAAATCATCACAACAGCAGCTGAAAATGTAAAGATTATTTTCATGTCTTACTTAAAATATTTCTATTCCAATTCATCACTCGAATTTTTGAGTTCCAAGAGTGTTATTTAATCTTGTTTTTCTATATTCCTAAAGTAATATTTTCTTTTTTTATAAAACTTGTATGAAAAAAAAAACAAAATTAAGAAAAATACTATACTAAATGATCATATTAATATGATAGTTATAATTTCAAAATTTTTATTATCAACATTTTTACCTATTATAGCAGCGACAGATGGATATATTCATGTGAAACTTTCTGTATATAAGTCCAATATATAGGCGTGGTCACCTTATATATATTTTTCAAACATAAATTATTGTATTATTAGTCTTGTTTCGTGTAAATATAAATAATTAATCCATCTTGTCAAATAGAACATAGTTAAAATTCGTCCGGAGAGGAATTTGTATAAGTGGCTATCAACTTGTTTTCCGATCCTCTAGTTGCATGTATGCTTGTATGTATGTTATTGATGTGATATTCTCTGAATACAAAATATTGTTTACACTAAACGTTCTGTCTCCTGAGTGGGGTGTGTGTGGCCTTCCATATGTTTACGATGGTCAGTGGTGGTTTGAAAAAACAAAAAAAAAATCAGAACACATATTTGTTTAATATTTTTTCCTTAACTGTTGTTGAGATAATGAATTAAAATATTTTTAGAAGCACTCTAAAATCTATAACAGCACATCAGTCTTTGATGCTATTTGCAACAAAGTACAAGTTATTCTCCTCCACCAACCCTTTCAGCTTCAGCAATCATTCACTAACACGGTGGTAAGTAATCAATTTCCCTATTATTATCATTGTTTATTTTATTTTATTTTTTCATGGATATGCATACCCCAGTTTCCCAATCTGCTCTTGTTGTCAACATGTGTTGGCTTGTTGTTTCAGAAGATTTCCTTTGCTCTTCTACTGTGGTCTACATGGTAGATATCACACCCTCTTTATTTGGTGTCTGAAAAAATAATGTGAAATGAATAAATATTCAACACCTGTCAGTATCATAATAAAGTTGTAGGACCTTATCCTGTGAATAATATAGATATTCCTTTTCCATACAACAATAGAGAATCTTTGTTTGTAATGGTTTTAAATAACTGTTTAATGTGCTTCTTTCTTTTTACCAGAAACTAACGCACGCAAGTAAAGGCAAGTATGCAAACTTTGATGACAATTATTCTTATTATTATCGAAGCACCTGATGTGTTCTTCAACTCTAAATAAGATTTACATGTGCATATAATATATGGCGTCATATTTTAAACGAACGAAAATGCATATATCGTAGGTCTTGACATGGTGTTTTATTTAAAAGCGAAGCTGACAAAAATAGTTAAAAATACCAGTACAGGAAAACTAAATACTGAGTAGTTAAATTTAAAAAATGTTACATAACGGAGTCAAATACAGTTTTAAAAAACTTGCATGACTGGAATTTTGTTCTATTTTAATTCGTTTTACAGTTTTGTTAACATTTACTCTTTATAAATTTAATTTTCTATTGTCAAAAACTTAATTTATATTGCTTCAAAAAAGTTTTGATTTGCTTTCTGGCTTACTGGATAACGATAAAGGTTTAGGATAACAGTGACAGAGTGCAGTTAATATAAAAACATGAAATCTAAACATGATCAGTGGATCCTGATGGGTAAAATAAGATAAACATGGAATCATTTTATAAGTTTTATTATCATGAATTGATGTGTCAGATAAATCAAACAAGTGGGTGTGTCAATCTGTCAATCATTCCCAACCTATTAAAATATTTATACGTAAACATTTGAAATCCCAAAATGGCTTTTACATATTACAAATAAATTGTATGTATGTTCTCCAGACAGCATAATTTATAAATACGTGAGGCAGAAATCAAACAAACAAATTACTGTCAAGGAAAATTTGGAATTCTCATTGTCTGTACAAATATCTACACTTACGAACAGTGAAAA
This sequence comes from Limnoperna fortunei, assembly GCA_944474755.1. Taxonomy (NCBI): domain Eukaryota; kingdom Metazoa; phylum Mollusca; class Bivalvia; order Mytilida; family Modiolidae; genus Limnoperna; species Limnoperna fortunei. Next base: position 53,406,236 of record OX104122.1, read on the forward strand.
AATCATCACAATTACTAAATAAGGTGCAATAAGGCGCTATTACCGGTTTTTGTACACTTAAAATTGTCTAAATTGAAATATTGGAACTTCATAATACGTGGTTATTTGTTAAATGGAATGCGTTTAACAGTTTTCAATAATTAAAGCCCTTTTACGATGAAAAGCTAACAGTTTAATCTGAACACAAAAGTTGGAGTATTTCACTTTAGGAATAATCTTTTAAATGTTTGCAAAGTAAATATAGATTTTAATGTCCTATCCGATGATGAAACGTTCATTTATCTTTTCTAAATCAGACCAGTGTTTTTGGTACCTGATGTTTTGATATTCTTAGATTTAATAGGTATTTACAGACATTCATAATTCTTTTAGTATGGCACTCGTATTTTATTACATTGTTGTAATAAAATTACTAACATGTATGTATATTTTAGGTATAATTGTTTAATAATTATTTATAAATTACAAGTGGTGAGACGATAATCAAATATTGAATCTAAATCTATACACACTGAACTGAAAAATACTTGAATACGAATTGTATCTAATGTAAACTAATCATAAGTATATATTTGGTTTTGACGGTGCCTTTTAATGCGAAAACATTCAAATTGAGGAATAAACTATCTTTATAGTTTAAGTGAACGTTAAATATTTTGCTTGCATTTGGATTCTCCATTATTTATTTATAAAGATATATTACCAGTTAGGAAAGACAACATAATTCCGCAGGATTTTGTAGAATATCTGTATCTCCATAATTCCAAGATTAATTCCATAATATGCGTATGTGAGATCATTCAGCTTGCATGAATTTTATGCAATAAATTAAAAGTGTGAATATAGACTAGCTAAAAAATTCTTCGCTTTGAATATATTCATGATTTTTTTATTAATGCGGAAATCTTGGGCCTGTTTAATAAAACTATCATAGAACAATTTTAGATACATTTAAATCTTTGTCCTAAATCGGTTCATCGAACCTAAGACCTAATTTTCATCCTAATTTTAATGACAAGAAATTTGATGACTTAGGACTAGCTTTCCGGCTCATTATAATTTGTTTACGGGTAACATTCTGTTCACATTTATTGATATCTGGTGAAATTATACTATAGGATAACCTGTTATTTATTAAAAGATTATTATCATTTTTAATTAAATTGCAGGGAATTGTTATATAAAATACTTATATACATGTGTTCAGATATCTCCTAAATATAGATATTTCCATAATGTAATATTTAGGGAGAACTTAAGACCATCTTTACTAAGATGGCCATAAGACTTCGTTGTGCTATCGCAGACATGTTATAAGATGGTCCCGAGAATTAACCTAAAAAGTGTCTTAAAACAAATCTTGGGAAAGTTAAACAGACCCCCGAACCAGTAAACCAATCTTTAAAGAGTACACATTTCTATGTTAATAAAACAATATTCCATTTCAATATGTAAACTAGATGAAAAATTGCTACGGTAAAATTGATTTTAGTGACATTTTTTATAAAGGGAGGTAGCATTTTTGATCAATATTCAAATAAGTACGAACTAATATAGCATTTTCATTTTTATTAAAACAATATATGCAATTGTAAAAAATTGTCCTTTAAATTTTTTGTTTTTTGTTTGAAAACAATGGATGACTTTCGTGGTAGTTTAAAGTGTCAAATAAGTCTGTTGTGGTTTTCATGTCTCTGTGCACTTTATCCATTTCCATTTTGTAGCACAGAGAATCAATTTTATATATATATTTATAAACATTCATGTTGAAATCAACTCATACACAAACAAATGCTTTTTGAATAACGTCCACAAAACTTTAGTAATATCAAGCAGTGCTTTATTAACGAAAAATAGTGACAATTTACTAAATTACGTAACAAAATAGCAAGGAAATCGACCGAACATCAAGAGTCCAGGTCAAGGACAATTATAAATCAGGATAAAGACAAACATATACAACGCAAAACAAAAACCAAAAGCACAAAAACAGAAAGTGATTATCCCGAAACCAATAAAAATAAACAATGCACTGAGGTGCACTCCTCTTATTAGACACCCATCGAGTTAATCATTGTCATATATTGGAAATAGTGAAATACAGGAATAGGAAAGACTACCTATGACTCCGCGAAAATGTGCAAGCATATTTCACAAATTGATTTTCCATAACGATCAATAAGGTCATAATGACGACCATAGAACTTCTGAACGAATGACATCAACCTTGGTACAACAAACCTTTGTTTAAGTATCTTAAAAGTCAACAGCAGGGTAATGGCCTATATCATAAAATATTTCGCTTGTTAAAGTCTTTTTCTTACTTTTTGTTGAAAAGGTAATTTAAAAAGTTTAACATGCTACAAAAAAGTTAACTTTTTTCAAAACAATTTCATTTCCATGTTAAGATTTTACTTAATATTTCTAAAAAAAAATTCGATTTTACAGTTTTTTGTAACTTTTTTGTTGAAAAATATTGAAGAAATTTAACTGCGAAGCAAAAAATTAACTTATTTTCACTTTAATTTCAACTTTTTACTAAATATTTAAAAAATATTTCGATTTTTTTAAGTTTTTTCTTAGTTTTTCTTGAAAAATAGTAAAAAAATTTAACAGGCGAAGAAAAAAAAATTAACTTTTTTTAAAACAATTTTATCTGCATGTCAGGTTTTACTAAATATTTCTAAAATATTTCGATTTTTAAAGTTTTTTCTTAGTTTTTGTTGAAAAACATTGAAAAAATTTAACATGCGAGGAAAAAAATTAACTTGTTTTCAAAACAATTTCATATTTATGAAAATCTTTTACTAAATATTTGTAAAATATTTAGATTTTTAAGTTTTTTCTTAGTTTTTGTTGAAAAATATTTTAACGATTTAACATGCGAAGGAAAAAAATTAACTTATTTTGAAAACAATTTTATCTTCAAGTTAGGTTTTACTAAATATTTCTAAAATATTTCGATTTTAAAGTTTTTTCTTAGTTTTTGTTGAAAAACATTGAAAAAATTTAACATGCGAGGAAAAAAATTAACTTTTTTTCAAAACAATTTCATTTTTATGAAAATCTTTTACTATATATTTCTAAAATATTTCGATTTTTAAAGTTTTTCTTACTTTTTCTTGAAAAACATTGAAAAAATTTAACATTCGAGGACAAAAATTTTTTTTTTTTGCGAAATAATTTCATTTTGATTTCAACTTTTTACTAAATATTTGAAAGATATTTCTAGTTTTTAAGTTTTTTCTTAGTTTTTGTTGAAAAATATTGAAAAAATTTAACATGCGAGGAAAAAAATTTACTTTTTTTCAAAACAATTTCATTTTTATGAAAATCTTTTACTATATATTTCTAAAATATTTCGATTTTTAAAGTTTTTCTTACTTTTTCTTGAAAAACATTGAAAAAATTTAACATTCGAGGAAAAAAATTTACTTTTTTTCAAAACAATTTCATTTTTATGAAAATCTTTTACTATATATTTCTAAAATATTTCAAGTTTTTAATTTTTTTCTTAGTTTTGTTGAAAAATATTGCGAAAAATTTAATATGCGAGAAAAAAAATACTTTTTTTTTTTCAAAATAATTTAATTTTGATTGTAACTTTTTACTATATATTTCAAAAATATTTCGATTTTTAAAGTTTTTCTTACTTTTTGTTGAAAAACATTGAAAAAATTTAACATGCGAGAAAAAAATTAACTTTTTTAAAAAATAATTTCATTTTGGTTTAAACTTTGTGCTGAACATTTGAAAAATATTTCGAGTTTTTAAGTTTTTTCTTACAAAAAATATTGAAAAAATTAAACATGCGAAGAGAAAAAACATTATTTTTTTAAAACAATTTCATCTTTATGCAAAGGTTTACTAAATATTTCTAAAATATTTATACAATAATACTGTCTTTGTCATGTCATATGCGAAAATATGTCCCAAGGTTAGAAGGCATAATGCATATGACATGACAAAGACAGTATTATTGTATAAATATTTTAGAAATATTTAGTAAACCTTTGCATAAAGATGAAATTGTTTTAAAAAAATAATGTTTTTTCTCTTCGCATGTTTAATTTTTTCAATATTTTTTGTAAGAAAAAACTTAAAAACTCGAAATATTTTTCAAATGTTCAGCACAAAGTTTAAACCAAAATGAAATTATTTTTTAAAAAAGTTAATTTTTTTCTCGCATGTTAAATTTTTTCAATGTTTTTCAACAAAAAGTAAGAAAAACTTTAAAAATCGAAATATTTTTGAAATATATAGTAAAAAGTTACAATCAAAATTAAATTATTTTGAAAAAAAAAAAGTATTTTTTTTCTCGCATATTAAATTTTTCGCAATATTTTTCAACAAAACTAAGAAAAAAATTAAAAACTTGAAATATTTTAGAAATATATAGTAAAAGATTTTCATAAAAATGAAATTGTTTTGAAAAAAAGTAAATTTTTTTCCTCGAATGTTAAATTTTTTCAATGTTTTTCAAGAAAAAGTAAGAAAAACTTTAAAAATCGAAATATTTTAGAAATATATAGTAAAAGATTTTCATAAAAATGAAATTGTTTTGAAAAAAAGTAAATTTTTTTCCTCGCATGTTAAATTTTTTCAATATTTTTCAACAAAAACTAAGAAAAAACTTAAAAACTAGAAATATCTTTCAAATATTTAGTAAAAAGTTGAAATCAAAATGAAATTATTTCGCAAAAAAAAAAAAATTTTGTCCTCGAATGTTAAATTTTTTCAATGTTTTTCAAGAAAAAGTAAGAAAAACTTTAAAAATCGAAATATTTTTAGAAATATATAGTAAAAGATTTTCATAAAAATGAAATTGTTTTGAAAAAAAGTTAATTTTTTTCCTCGCATGTTAAATTTTTTTCAATGTTTTTCAACAAAAACTAAGAAAAAACTTTAAAATCGAAATATTTTAGAAATATTTAGTAAAACCTAACTTGAAGATAAAATTGTTTTCAAAATAAGTTAATTTTTTTCCTTCGCATGTTAAATCGTTAAAATATTTTTTCAACAAAAACTAAGAAAAAAACTTAAAAATCTAAATATTTTACAAATATTTAGTAAAAGATTTTCATAAATATGAAATTGTTTTGAAAACAAGTTAATTTTTTTCCTCGCATGTTAAATTTTTTCAATGTTTTTCAACAAAAACTAAGAAAAAAACTTAAAAATCGAAATATTTTAGAAATATTTAGTAAAACCTGACATGCAGATAAAATTGTTTTAAAAAAAGTTAATTTTTTTTCTTCGCCTGTTAAATTTTTTTACTATTTTTCAAGAAAAACTAAGAAAAAACTTAAAAAAATCGAAATATTTTTTAAATATTTAGTAAAAAGTTGAAATTAAAGTGAAAATAAGTTAATTTTTTGCTTCGCAGTTAAATTTCTTCAATATTTTTCAACAAAAAAGTTACAAAAAACTGTAAAATCGAATTTTTTTTTAGAAATATTAAGTAAAATCTTAACATGGAAATGAAATTGTTTTGAAAAAAGTTAACTTTTTTGTAGCATGTTAAACTTTTTAAATTACCTTTTCAACAAAAAGTAAGAAAAAGACTTTAACAAGCGAAATATTTTATGATATAGGCCATTACCCTGCTGTTGACTTTTAAGATACTTAAACAAAGGTTTGTTGTACCAAGGTTGATGTCATTCGTTCAGAAGTTCTATGGTCGTCATTATGACCTTATTGATCGTTATGGAAAATCAATTTGTGAAATATGCTTGCACATTTTCGCGGAGTCATAGGTAGTCTTTCCTATTCCTGTATTTCACTATTTCCAATATATGACAATGATTAACTCGATGGGTGTCTAATAAGAGGAGTGCACCTCAGTGCATTGTTTATTTTTATTGGTTTCGGGATAATCACTTTCTGTTTTTGTGCTTTTGGTTTTTGTTTTGCGTTGTATATGTTTGTCTTTATCCTGATTTATAATTGTCCTTGACCTGGACTCTTGATGTTCGGTCGATTTCCTTGCTATTTTGTTACGTAATTTAGTAAATTGTCACTATTTTTCGTTAATAAAGCACTGCTTGATATTACTAAAGTTTTGTGGACGTTATTCAAAAAGCATTTGTTTGTGTATGAGTTGATTTCAACATGAATGTTTATAAATATATATATAAAATTGATTCTCTGTGCTACAAAATGGAAATGGATAAAGTGCACAGAGACATGAAAACCACAACAGACTTATTTGACACTTTAAACTACCACGAAAGTCATCCATTGTTTTCAAACAAAAAACAAAAAATTTAAAGGACAATTTTTTACAATTGCATATATTGTTTTAATAAAAATGAAAATGCTATATTAGTTCGTACTTATTTGAATATTGATCAAAAATGCTACCTCCCTTTATAAAAAATGTCACTAAAATCAATTTTACCGTAGCAATTTTTCATCTAGTTTACATATTGAAATGGAATATTGTTTTATTAACATAGAAATGTGTACTCTTTAAAGATTGGTTTACTGGTTCGGGGGTCTGTTTAACTTTCCCAAGATTTGTTTTAAGACACTTTTTAGGTTAATTCTCGGGACCATCTTATAACATGTCTGCGATAGCACAACGAAGTCTTATGGCCATCTTAGTAAAGATGGTCTTAAGTTCTCCCTAAATATTACATTATGGAAATATCTATATTTAGGAGATATCTGAACACATGTATATAAGTATTTTATATAACAATTCCCTGCAATTTAATTAAAAATGATAATAATCTTTTAATAAATAACAGGTTATCCTATAGTATAATTTCACCAGATATCAATAAATGTGAACAGAATGTTACCCGTAAACAAATTATAATGAGCCGGAAAGCTAGTCAGTCATCAAATTTCTTGTCATTAAAATTAGGATGAAAATTAGGTCTTAGGTTCGATGAACCGATTTAGGACAAAGATTTAAATGTATCTAAAATTGTTCTATGATAGTTTTATTAAACAGGCCCAAGATTTCCGCATTAATAAAAAAAATCATGAATATATTCAAAGCGAAGAATTTTTTAGCTAGTCTATATTCACACTTTTAATTTATTGCATAAAATTCATGCAAGCTGAATGATCTCACATACGCATATTATGGAATTAATCTTGGAATTATGGAGATACAGATATTCTACAAAATCCTGCGGAATTATGTTGTCTTTCCTAACTGGTAATATATCTTTATAAATAAATAATGGAGAATCCAAATGCAAGCAAAATATTTAACGTTCACTTAAACTATAAAGATAGTTTATTCCTCAATTTGAATGTTTTCGCATTAAAAGGCACCGTCAAAACCAAATATATACTTATGATTAGTTTACATTAGATACAATTCGTATTCAAGTATTTTTCAGTTCAGTGTGTATAGATTTAGATTCAATATTTGATTATCGTCTCACCACTTGTAATTTATAAATAATTATTAAACAATTATACCTAAAATATACATACATGTTAGTAATTTTATTACAACAATGTAATAAAATACGAGTGCCATACTAAAAGAATTATGAATGTCTGTAAATACCTATTAAATCTAAGAATATCAAAACATCAGGTACCAAAAACACTGGTCTGATTTAGAAAAGATAAATGAACGTTTCATCATCGGATAGGACATTAAAATCTATATTTACTTTGCAAACATTTAAAAGATTATTCCTAAAGTGAAATACTCCAACTTTTGTGTTCAGATTAAACTGTTAGCTTTTCATCGTAAAAGGGCTTTAATTATTGAAAACTGTTAAACGCATTCCATTTAACAAATAACCACGTATTATGAAGTTCCAATATTTCAATTTAGACAATTTTAAGTGTACAAAAACCGGTAATAGCGCCTTATTGCACCTTATTTAGTAATTGTGATGATTTTTTCACTGTTCGTAAGTGTAGATATTTGTACAGACAATGAGAATTCCAAATTTTCCTTGACAGTAATTTGTTTGTTTGATTTCTGCCTCACGTATTTATAAATTATGCTGTCTGGAGAACATACATACAATTTATTTGTAATATGTAAAAGCCATTTGGGATTTCAAATGTTTACGTATAAATATTTTAATAGGTTGGGAATGATTGACAGATTGACACACCCACTTGTTTGATTTATCTGACACATCAATTCATGATAATAAAACTTATAAAATGATTCCATGTTTATCTTATTTTACCCATCAGGATCCACTGATCATGTTTAGATTTCATGTTTTTATATTAACTGCACTCTGTCACTGTTATCCTAAACCTTTATCGTTATCCAGTAAGCCAGAAAGCAAATCAAAACTTTTTTGAAGCAATATAAATTAAGTTTTTGACAATAGAAAATTAAATTTATAAAGAGTAAATGTTAACAAAACTGTAAAACGAATTAAAATAGAACAAAATTCCAGTCATGCAAGTTTTTTTAAAACTGTATTTGACTCCGTTATGTAACATTTTTTAAATTTAACTACTCAGTATTTAGTTTTCCTGTACTGGTATTTTTAACTATTTTTGTCAGCTTCGCTTTTAAATAAAACACCATGTCAAGACCTACGATATATGCATTTTCGTTCGTTTAAAATATGACGCCATATATTATATGCACATGTAAATCTTATTTAGAGTTGAAGAACACATCAGGTGCTTCGATAATAATAAGAGTAATTGTCATCAAAGTTTGCATACTTGCCTTTACTTGCGTGCGTTAGTTTCTGGTAAAAAGAAAGAAGCACATTAAACAGTTATTTAAAACCATTACAAACAAAGATTCTCTATTGTTGTATGGAAAAGGAATATCTATATTATTCACAGGATAAGGTCCTACAACTTTATTATGATACTGACAGGTGTTGAATATTTATTCATTTCACATTATTTTTTCAGACACCAAATAAAGAGGGTGTGATATCTACCATGTAGACCACAGTAGAAGAGCAAAGGAAATCTTCTGAAACAACAAGCCAACACATGTTGACAACAAGAGCAGATTGGGAAACTGGGGTATGCATATCCATGAAAAAATAAAATAAAAAAAACAATGATAATAATAGGGAAATTGATTACTTACCACCGTGTTAGTGAATGATTGCTGAAGCTGAAAGGGTTGGTGGAGGAGAATAACTTGTACTTTGTTGCAAATAGCATCAAAGACTGATGTGCTGTTATAGATTTTAGAGTGCTTCTAAAAATATTTTAATTCATTATCTCAACAACAGTTAAGGAAAAAATATTAAACAAATATGTGTTCTGATTTTTTTTTTGTTTTTTCAAACCACCACTGACCATCGTAAACATATGGAAGGCCACACACACCCCACTCAGGAGACAGAACGTTTAGTGTAAACAATATTTTGTATTCAGAGAATATCACATCAATAACATACATACAAGCATACATGCAACTAGAGGATCGGAAAACAAGTTGATAGCCACTTATACAAATTCCTCTCCGGACGAATTTTAACTATGTTCTATTTGACAAGATGGATTAATTATTTATATTTACACGAAACAAGACTAATAATACAATAATTTATGTTTGAAAAATATATATAAGGTGACCACGCCTATATATTGGACTTATATACAGAAAGTTTCACATGAATATATCCATCTGTCGCTGCTATAATAGGTAAAAATGTTGATAATAAAAATTTTGAAATTATAACTATCATATTAATATGATCATTTAGTATAGTATTTTTCTTAATTTTGTTTTTTTTTTCATACAAGTTTTATAAAAAAAGAAAATATTACTTTAGGAATATAGAAAAACAAGAT